>OZ023159.1:34813758-34846258 GCA_963678695.2 Diplodus puntazzo | reverse complement strand
GAAGGTCGTTAATGAGACTTCACGTCGTCTTTGTCGCAACACAATAATATCGTCTGTCGTGACGTTTGGCCGGAACAATATCGTGATATGAACTGTGAACACGGCCCGCTGGACCGACAAACAGGGCTGGTGTTCAGATTTTCTGAAGAACGGAATCGTGATTATTCTGTCAGATCGCAGATAAAATAAACTTCTTGCTACTTTGGCTCTGATCACACGTCTCCGTTAATACCCTGCAGACACTGAGTAATCTCAGTCTGCAGAGTAACTAGTAACTAAATGTTTCAGGTGAATGTGTGCAGTGGAAATATAAAGTAGCAGAACACTGAAGTACTCAAGTAAAGTTCCTCCAGTTGGACTTCAGAACAGAACTTCAGTCAATGTCATTTGGCTCATTTTGTTGCTGGCTGTTGATGTTTTGACACAATGAGTTTCATCTTCACTGAGAATGATTCTCAGTTTTCAGCCTGCTGGGTTTCTAATAATGGGTTATGGGCCCAGAAGAAGCCACATGGGTCCGGCCCTGTGGCCCACACCTGGTGCTGCTGCTCTTTAACTTCAGGACTTGTTCTGAATGACTCACCTGGTCTGAATGAAGGACAGATCCAAAGATCACTGGTCTGTTTTTAACCTGTCACAAAGATTCACTTCTCCTTTCAGACCTTGTATCTGAACAGTCGTGTAGAACCAGGGAGGAAACCTTCAGAACCAGCACGTGTTGTAAACCGGTTCCTCCCTTGGATAACAGTTTGTCCCCTGCAGCTCTAAAGAGGATTCACATGTTGGTCACATCACCAGGTCCTGTTTGCCTTCGCCAGCGGCGGGCAGGAGTCACCAGGTGTGCTGCGAGGAGAGAAGCATAAATACCTGTCGTAGAGACGCTCTCAGCATCAGACGGTCTGCAGGTGAAGACAGAAGAGAAGCTGAGAGAAGCCAACATGGTCCGACTGAGCCTCATCGTCCTCGGCCGTGAGTATCCTCTCAGATGTAGTGGAGCACATTTATACAGTCCAGTACTCGCTGACTGACGGAGTAAATGTACTTAGTTACTCTCCGTGACTCCACTGTTGTGTTACAGTGTTGTGATACAGTGTTGTGATACAGTGTTGTGTTACAGTGTTGTGATACAGTGTTGTGTTACAGTGTTGTGATACAGTGTTGTGTTACAGTGTTGTGTTACAGTGTTGTGATACAGTGTTGTGTTACTGTTGTGTTACTGTTGTGTTACAGTGTTGTGTTACAGTGTTGTGTTACTGTTGTGTTACAGTGTTGTGTTACTGTTGTGTTACAGTGTTGTGTTACTGTGTTGTGTTACAGTGTTGTGTTACAGTGTTGTGATACTGTGTTGTGTTACAGTGTTGTGATACAGTGTTGTTTTACTGTTATGTTACTGTTGTGTTACAGTGTTGTGTTACTGTTGTGTTACAGTGTTGTGTTACTGTTGTGTTACTGTTGTGTTACAGTGTTGTGTTACAGTGTTGTGTTACTGTGTTGTGTTACTGTTGTGTTACTGTTGTGTTACAGTGTTGTGTTACTGTTGTGTTACAGTGTTGTGTTACTGTTGTGTTACAGTGTTGTGTTACAGTGTTGTGTTACTGTGTTGTGTTACTGTTGTGTTACTGTTGTGTTACAGTGTTGTGTTACTGTTGTGTTACAGTGTTGTGTTACTGTTGTGTTACAGTGTTGTGTTACTGTTGTGTTACTGTTGTGTTACAGTGTTGTGTTACAGTGTTGTGTTACAGTGTTGTGTTACTGTTGTGTTACAGTGTTGTGTTACTGTTGTGTTACTGTTGTGTTACAGTGTTGTGTTACTGTTGTGTTACAGTGTTGTGTTACTGTGTTGTGTTACAGTGTTGTGTTACTGTGTTGTGTTACTGTTGTGTTACTGTTGTGTTACAGTGTTGTGTTACTGTGTTGTGTTACAGTGCTGGCTGCAGGTTGGTGTTTCTCTGGAGATGCTGGTGAGTTTTTATTCTGCTCGATCATCATCATTATTTACTGTTCTGGTGCTTCTGCAGCTTTTATTAAATGATCAGTTTATGAGTGTTAATACAGAAACATATGTAATGGTGATTAATATAAAATGTAAATGATGATGTCATGATGTCACAGTCTCACCTGTGTGTGTTCACAGAGGGAGTTAAAACCAAAGATCGGGGGCGTTACACACTGTTAGCCTGCGGTGAGTCAACACACACTCGTCTTTCCGTCCTCGTCGACTACGTTCAGTCTGTTTGTCAGCTCCTGACCGAATGAAGCGACATCTTCACTGTGGGACACTTCTCTCTCCTCCAGGTTCTGGCCAGGTGATAAAGGTGAACTGTTTCAGGGACAGAAAGCCGTGTTCTGGGATAACCATCGGAAAAAACACTGCGCGTTGTGTCTTTAGAACTGAGGTTGCCACGCTTGAAAGGTAAAACAACATCTACATGATTCATGTTCTGTCCACTTGAGGGCAACAATAACATGTTATTATGGGACAAATGTAGAGATGAGCAGTGTGCGGTCCACTTCTGGTTCTGGTTCTGATCACGTCTCCTCTCTGTTTCCAGATGTAGCATGAAGCAAGATAAGTGTACCATCTTCAAACACAAACCCAGGGGTCGATATACCTGTAAGTATCGGTGTGTCAGGAGGCGCACACCGAGCTGGAAGAAGGCCTATTACAGACGTAAAAGACTTGAAGCATTGCGAAGGGAGAGGCAACGCAGACGTATCAGACGTAGCAGATCTAGCAGACGTAGCAGATCTAGCAGACGTATCAGACGTAGCAGATCTAGCAGACGTAGCAGATCTAGCAGACGTATCAGACTTGGCAGACTTTTCCGACGTAGCAGACGTAGCAGACTTGGCAGATCTAGCAGACGTAGCAGACGTAGCAGATCTAGCAGACGTATCAGACTTCGCAGACTTTTCCGACGTAGCAGACGTAGCAGACTTGGCAGATCTAGCAGACGTAGCAGACGTAGCAGATCTAGCAGACTTCGCAGACGTAGCAGACGTAGCAGATCTAGCAGACGTAGCAGATCTAGCAGACGTATCAGACTTCGCAGACTTTTCCGACGTAGCAGACGTAGCAGACTTGGCAGATCTAGCAGACGTAGCAGACGTAGCAGATCTAGCAGACTTCGCAGACGTAGCAGACGTAGCAGATCTAGCAGACGTATCAGACTTGGCAGACTTCTCCGACGTAGCAGACGTAGCAGACTTGGCAGATCTAGCAGACGTATCAGACGTAGCAGATCTAGCAGACGTATCAGACTTCGCAGACTTTTCCGACGTAGCAGACGTAGCAGACTTGGCAGATCTAGCAGACGTAGCAGACGTAGCAGATCTAGCAGACTTCGCAGACGTAGCAGACGTAGCAGATCTAGCAGACGTAGCAGATCTAGCAGACGTATCAGACTTCGCAGACTTTTCCGACGTAGCAGACGTAGCAGACTTGGCAGATCTAGCAGACGTAGCAGACGTAGCAGATCTAGCAGACGTAGCAGACGTAGCAGATCTAGCAGACGTAGCAGATCTAGCAGACGTATCAGACTTCGCAGACTTTTCCGACGTAGCAGACGTAGCAGACGTAGCAGATCTAGCAGATGTAGCAGTATTAGAAAATGTTACCAACGTGAGCGTCTCATACGTAGCAAACTTAGAGGACGTGCCACACTTAGCAGTCGCTGCAGACGTCTGATACGTCTCGATCGTCTCGAACGTCGCAGAAAGTCCTGCTGCAGCTGCAGGGGGAAGTAGGTCTGACTGTAAGTACACACAGACACACATTGGTACTTTTATACTCAAACTGAATGTTGAAAATAAAGTAACAAACTGCATCTTATTATTGATGATTGAAAGGAGCGCTGTGTGGTTCTGACTCCAAACTGACAGTATTAACATTGAATATTAATGAGTAATCACACAAAGGTGGTTCCATCAGTGAATAAAGGAGCTGTTCTCAGGTCCAGAACACTGTGTGAAGCTCAGCTCAGCAGAACAGAACAGAACCCATCAGAACACGGTTGTTGAACCCAGCTGATAATAATCCTCAGCAGCTGGTTAACACGCACACAGAGACAAAGCTTCAGTACAAAGTGATGAACTTTATCTTTGAGGGTCGATCAACAGCAACTTCTAAAGATTCTAAAAGCTTCAAGTCATTCTGAAACTTTGGCTGCTTGAATCATTGTTGTCGATGTGACGGCACAAATCTCTGCTGTGTTTGTGTTCATGTTGTGTTTGTTTCTTCTGCTGTTTCTCATGGCTGCTCGTGTTCCCCTGCAGCTGAGGACCAATCAGCTGAGGCCTTTCAAACCCTGCTGTTCACGGCTGTGGACGGAACGCTTTGAAGACCCGTCAGACTGATCAGAGGTCAGATCGGAGCTGAAACTGGAGATCCTCGTCCTCTGTCTGAAGTCGTGTGTTGAAATGATTCAAACATGTTCAAACAGTAGGATTTGAAGTGAATAAAATCCAAGTTTTCCTCTGACAGCATTTGTTTTGTGTTGACTTTTATTATTCAGTTGTGCTTTTATGACGTTATTTATGATTTCATTCACATAATGTTGGTTTGTGGGTCGCTGGCAGACGAGCTGCTCACTCAGTTTCATACCAGGATGTTTTATAAATGACTTACACCAGCGTCTGACTCAATGCTGCGTTCTGATTGGCTGGAGGGGTCAATTCACTTTCCAGCAGTCCTAAAACTCAGAAACCACTTAGCATGTTAGCATGTTAGCATGTTAGCACTTCCTGTCCCCCTCGTCTCAAAGTCTGTGAGTGTTGAATGTGTTTCTGGGTGAATGTGTGTAATAAGCTGTGTGTCACCGCAGCAGTGGTGCGCACAGACTTTTTAAAGATCAGGAGCGAAAAGAAAAAAAGGCACATACAGCGCGTTCTCGCCACAGAAGAACTTTAGCGCCCGTTTTTCAACAATTGGGCCACAAGGGGGCGATACATCAATTTCAGGCTCTTCTGAGAACGGAGCGTGGGTTGTATAATAATACGTCAGCAGAGAAACCCCTCTTCAATGAATGTGTTGCCTTATGCTTGTAATTGTTGGGCCTTGCAGTACACAAAGCACGATTAAGTAATGTTTATGAAACATTAAAAGGGAGATTTAGGTTAAATTTGGGCCATCAATACTAATTAATGATTATCAGGGATAATTATTCATTGTGATAAATAATATGATGAATTCACATTAGATCACCTCAGGACACCACCCATGAAGAAGGGAAAACAGCACATTTACCAAATTGGTCTCATAAAAAGGTACAAAACTGTTTATAACTCTGATTAAAAATTAACTCAATAACTACAACCAAAAGGATTTAAGGGCTGTTGACAGTGTCGAGCTCGGCAACATTCACTCTTGTACAATATTAAGTAGACAGCAAAAGTCTTTCTTCAACACAAAGATGAAATACACAATCTAACAAACATGTACTATATACAGGTGTGTGTGTGTGTGTGTGTGTGTGTGTGTGTGTGTCCCGTGACAAAGACACACACACACACACACACACACACACGTGTCAGGCTGTTTGGAGGTGAAGCCACGAAATCAACAAGACAGATGCGAAAACACGCAGGAGCGTCTGAACGGTGTCGAGGAGGAACCAGAGTCCTGGTGCTACAGCTGCAACCCGTCCAGAGACCCACTGGGTCAGAACACAGAGGTGAAGCAGGAACACCGGTCCTGAGTAACTTGGTGCCCTATAAGATCTAAGCCCCACATGTTGCATCGCAGTCAATTGTGCTCCTGCTCTCCTCATGAACCTCCAGCTGGTGGCTCTCATTGTTCCTTCAGTCCTTCCTGATGACGTCTGGATTCTTCCGGAGGAAACATTTAGCAGCAGAAGCAGTGCGAGCTGTCATTTCTGATTGAGTACATTTTTTCAGCATTGACTACGACTATGTTACAAAAGTCGTGTTGACACTCTCCCATCTTTGTTTTTGGGAGATGTGTAACTGCTTTGTATATGACCTGCTCCTCTGTGTCACAGTGCTGCTGTGACAGCCGGACTTTGTGTTGTGGTTCGTGTTCTCCCTGTCTGCCTCCTTGTCCCCCCTCTCCTGCTCTTCCTCTGTGTCTGGCTGGAGGTGTGGCGACGGCAGAGTGGCGCACCCGCTCCTCATCTTCTCATCACCTGCCGACTACATAACCCCGGTCTCCCCTCGACTCCGATGCCAGATTATCCAGTATCATATGAGAACCCCAGCGTCGCCCTGCTACGTCGCCAACCGGCCCGCCTGCCGGCTCGGCCGAACTCCGGGCGGCCCACCTGCGAGCCCCACTTCCCCTGGACCTCGCATTAACACATCACCTGCGCTACTTGCTCAATAAACTATTCTCCCTCGCCCAGCTCTGTCCCCGGTGTCAGCTTCTGGGTCCTCGCCTACTCACACCTGACACTCTGTGAACTAACTCTCCTCTCACTGTGTCAGTGAGCAGAGATGTTCAGTCAGCAGGTCTGTTGGTGCCTTCAGTCCTGCTGCTGTGTCACTGGGCTGCTGCTGAAATACGTTAAAGTGCATCTGAAGAGAGAAGAGAAGCTTATGTGACCACTGGATGTTAGATTTGAATAAAACAACAACAACAGATGCTTGATGTGTGCTATACATAAGACTAATACAGACTAATAATGGAAATGTGATGAGATTCATTCAGCTTTATTGTCCTTTAAAACCAATTCAGTCTAACCAGAGAGCAGAGAGTAACTGTACAACTTCACACTGATCAGTTTATATAAACCTGGACAGTAACTGTGCAGTAAGACTCTCAGTGGTGGAGACGTTTCAGTCATGTGACCGTGATGTCGTCTGTTTGTAGCCTAGCATTAGCTTCTTACTGCTACACAGTTACTTTAGCTTCACACATCACAGAGTGGATCATCTGTGGAGATTATCTGGATCAGTAGAACCTGGACGGATCAGAACCTCAAACAATAATCCCACAGAGGGAACCAGGGAGATGCTAACGTCAGTTAGCTACAGGCGTGTGATGTCATCGTCACAGCGCTCTGTATCAGGCGAACTCATCTCCATCCACAGTGTGTAATGTGACTGAAGGCTCCCACATTCGGCCTTAAAGCCAACTGAACTCATATGATGACAGTATGATGAGGTGTAAAATGTTCTCAGGTCAAACAGCTTCCAGCAGTCGGCCTGTTGACTGATCTTTGGCTCCTGGAATATAACAAACAGAGGAAACATTCAAATTCTTAACGTATGTCAGCAGCTCCAGGTGACATTAAACAGCCTGCAGGTGTCACATGACACACAGCAGGACAGGATGCTGCTAACCATCACTACACCTTTATTCTATATTCTGTATCTGATTACAACAGTTAACGAATGGTTGCATGAACATGTGTGAACTTATTAACATCCTCCACCCACGATAACATTCAGAGGGAAACGATGCACAAGGAAAGATAAAGACACAAATACACACATACTGTCCAACACTCATTAATCAAACATCACACAGCTGATGAAATAATGATGATAATACATGTACATGTGTGTATTTATACACACAGACACATACAGAAACTAAAACAATGAATTCTAATGATTGATCATCTATAATCAATGAGCCCCATCGACTGAGCTGTCAGTCTACAAATGTACCATCTGTGATCAGGAGGAACCAGAATCCAATAAAAAGAGGCGCGTCTCATCCAACAGGACTGAGTTTGATTCACACGACCTGGAAGCTGCTGAAGAAGCTGCAGCTAATATCTATTTCAATATTTCTGCTGTCGTCCTTCTCAGATGTAGTTTGTGAAACAGCTGCAGCTCTTGATACAGTCCAACATCATGGAGACAGTGAGACATTCACTGACATTAAGAAACAAGAAGACACGTTAACCTGAGGCCGACATCAGCCCTCAGCAGCTACTGAACACACATGATGACATGTGAAATGTTCAAACAGCTTCCAGCAGTCGGCCTGTTGACTGAAGCTCTGTCTGCTGAGAAACATTACAGTTCTTAACATAAGTCAGCAGCTCCATGTAAATACAGGTGAGACCAGTGAAGAGACGACACGTCGCCTAACAGGACGTTGGTCCTGATCACGACACCGTGTTTGTTTCAGTCCTGTCAGGTGTCGCCTTCGTAGAGACGACAAATGTTTCCAGTTAAACAGAGTTCAGTGGATTCAAACCAACTGGAACTGGTATAAAGAAAATCCTTCTGCTCTCCTCCTCTGTAATATTCAGGGAGATGAAGGTTCAGTCAGTAGTTTGAATGCAGCAGAACTCTGATTAGTTTCTTCATTACACTTCAGCTCACATGGCTCACACAGCAGAACCATCTCTTCCCTTGGTGTTCCATGTCTGCAGGCCGTACATGCACACTGTGTGGCTCCAGGTGGCTTCTCTGTGCCACAGTTCACAGATCAGGACGATGAGATGCTGGACGGGAGTTTTAGAATGCAACAGGCTGACGGAGGTCGCTGCAGGTGAACCGGCCTGATGCAGCTGCAGCACACAGTGTGAAAACACACAGACACGACGACTCAGTTACTGAGAAGAACGCCAGCTCGTCACCAATATTTCTGCTGTGAAGCTGCAGAAACAGCGAGCGAAGGTCGTTAATGAGACTTCACGTCGTCTTTGTCGCAACACAGTAATATCGTCTGTCGTGACGTTTGGCCGGAACAATATCGTGATATGAACTGTGAACACGGCCCGCTGGACCGACAAACAGGGCTGGTGTTCAGATTTTCTGAAGAACGGAATCGTGATTATTCTGTCAGATCGCAGATAAAATAAACTTCTTGCTACTTTGGCTCTGATCACACGTCTCCGTTAATACCCTGCAGACACTGAGTAATCTCAGTCTGCAGAGTAACTAGTAACTAAATGTTTCAGGTGAATGTGTGCAGTGGAAATATAAAGTAGCAGAACACTGAAGTACTCAAGTAAAGTTCCTCCAGTTGGACTTCAGAACAGAACTTCAGTCAATGTCATTTGGCTCATTTTGTTGCTGGCTGTTGATGTTTTGACACAATGAGTTTCATCTTCACTGAGAATGATTCTCAGTTTTCAGCCTGCTGGGTTTCTAATAATGGGTTATGGGCCCAGAAGAAGCCACATGGGTCCGGCCCTGTGGCCCACACCTGGTACTGCTGCTCTTTAACTTCAGGACTTGTTCTGAATGACTCACCTGGTCTGAATGAAGGACAGATCCAAAGATCACTGGTCTGTTTTTAACCTGTCACAAAGATTCACTTCTCCTTTCAGACCTTGTATCTGAACAGTCATGTAGAACCAGGGAGGAAACCTTCAGAACCAGCACGTGTTGTAAACCGGTTCCTCCCTTGGATAACAGTTTGTCCCCTGCAGCTCTAAAGAGGATTCACATGTTGGTCACATCACCAGGTCCTGTTTGCCTTCGCCGGCGGCGGACAGGTGTCAACAGGTGAGCTGCGAGGAGAGAAGCATAAATACCTGTCGTAGAGACGCTCTCAGCATCAGACGGTCTGCAGGTGAAGACAGAAGAGAAGCTGAGAGAAGCCAACATGGTCCGACTGAGCCTCATCGTCCTCGGCCGTGAGTATCCTCTCAGATGTAGTGGAGCACATTTATACAGTCCAGTACTCGCTGACTGACGGAGTAAATGTACTTAGTTACTCTCCGTGACTCCACATGTGTCGCTGACTTTCTTCCTACACGTCTGTTGTCATTTCTAATGATGATGTTGGTGCTGAAGGTGAACTGATCCCAGGTGATGATGTTCTGAACCCTCACAGGGTCCAGACACCTTCACACCTTCACCACAGCTTTGACTCACAATAAAGACCACTGATGTGTTACAGTGTTGTGTTACTGTTGTGTTACTGTTGTGTTACTGTTGTGTTACAGTGTTGTGTTACTGTTGTGTTACAGTGTTGTGTTACAGTGTTGTGTTACTGTTGTGTTACAGTGTTGTGTTACTGTGTTGTGTTACAGTGCTGGCTGCAGGTTGGTGTTTCTCTGGAGATGCTGGTGAGTTTTTATGAGTGTTAGTACAGAAACATATGTTATGGTGATTAATATAAAATGTAAATGATGATGTCATGATGTCACAGTCTCACCTGTGTGTGTTCACAGAGGGAGTTAAAACCAAAGATCGGGGGCGTTACACACTGTTAGCCTGCGGTGAGTCAACACACACTCGTCTTTCTGTCCTCGTCGACTACGTTCAGTCTGTTTGTCAGCTCCTGACGTCTTCACTGTGGGACACTTCTCTCTCCTCCAGGTTCTGGCCAGGTGATAAAGGTGAACTGTTTCTGGGACAGAAAGCCGTGTTCTGGGATAACCATCGGAAAAAACACTGCGCGTTGTGTCTTTAGAACCGAGGTTGCCACGCTTAACAGGTAAAACAACATCTACATGATTCATGTTCTGTCCACTTGAGGGCAACAATAACATGTTATTATGGGACAAATGTAGAGATGAGCAGTGTGCGGTCCACCTCTGGTTCTGGTTCTGATCATGTCTCCTCTCTGTTTCCAGATGTAGCATGAAGCAAGATAAGTGTTTCATCTTCAAACACAAACCCAGGGGTCGATATACCTGTAACTACCGGTGTGTCAGGAGGCGCACATGGAGCCGGAAGGACCAAAACAGACGTTGCAATCGTCTCAAATGGAGCAGACGTTGCAGACGTTTCCGATACGGCAAAAATTGCAAACGTCCCCAACGTAGAAGACCTAGCAGACGTAGCAGACTTCGCAGATGTCTCCAACGTAGCAGACGTAGCAGACTTAGCAGATGTCTCCGACGTATCAGACGTAGCAGACGTAGCAGACGTAGCAGACGTAACATATGTCTCAGACTTCTCCGACGTAGCAGACGTAGCAGACGAAACAGATGTCTCAGACTTCTCCGACGTAGGAGACCTAGCAGACGTAGCAGACCTAGCAGACTTAGCAGATGTCTCCGACGTCAAAGAAGTATCATAAGAATGAGATGTCGCAGACTTAGCAGATCTAGCAGACGTAGAAGATGTTTCCGACGTAGAATACGTAGCATACGTAGCAGATGTCGCAGACTTCTCCGACGTAGCAGACCTAGCAGACGTAGCAGACGTAGCAGACGTAGCAGACGTATGACACGTCTCGACCGTCGCAGAAAGTCCTGCTGCAGCTGCTGGGGGAAGTAGGTCTGACTGTAAGTACACACAGACACACATTTGTACTTTTATACTCAAACTGGATGTTGAAAATAAAGTAACAAACTGCATCTTATTATTGATGATTGAAAGGAGCGCTGTGTGGTTCTGACTCCAAACTGACAGTATTAACATTGAATATTAATGAGTAATCACACAAAGGTGGTTCCATCAGTGAATAAAGGAGCTGTTCTCAGGTCCAGAACACTGTGTGAAGCTCAGCTCAGCAGAACAGAACAGAACCCATCAGAACACGGTTGTTGAACCCAGCTGATAATAATCCTCAGCAGCTGGTTAACACGCACACAGAGACAAAGCTTCAGTACAAAGTGATGAACTTTATCTTTGAGGGTCGATCAACAACAACTTCTAAAGATTCTAAAAGCTTCAAGTCATTCTGAAACTTTGGCTGCTTGAATCATTGTTGTCGATGTGACGGCACAAATCTCTGCTGTGTTTGTGTTCATGTTGTGTTTGTTTCTTCTGCTGTTTCTCATGGCTGCTCGTGTTCCTCTGCAGCTGAGGACCAATCAGCTGAGGCCTTTCAAACCCTGCTGTTCACGGCTGTGGACGGAACGCTTTGAAGACCCGTCAGACTGATCAGAGGTCAGATCGGAGCTGAAACTGGAGATCCTCGTCCTCTGTCTGAAGTCGTGTGTTGAAATGATTCAAACATGTTCAAACTGAAGGATTTGAAGTGAATAAAATCCAAGTTTTCCTCTGACAGCATTTGTTTTGTGTTGACTTTTATTATTCAGTTGTGCTTTTATGACGTTATTTATGATTTCATTCACATAATGTTGGTTTGTTGGTCGCTGGCAGACGAGCTGCTCACTCAGTTTCATACCAGGATGTTTTATAAATGACTTACACCAGCGTCTGACTCAATGCTGCGTTCTGATTGGCTGGAGGGGTCAATTCACTTTCCAGCAGTCCTAAAACTCAGAAACCAGTTAGCATGTTAGCATGTTAGCATGTTAGCACTTCCTGTCCCCCTCGTCTCAAAGTCTGTGAGTGTTGAATGTGTTTCTGGGTGAATGTGTGTAATAAGCTGTGTGTCACCGCAGCAGTGGTGCGCACAGACTTTTTAAAGATCAGGAGCGAAAAGAAAAAAAGGCACATACAGCGCGTTCTCGCCACAGAAGAACTTTAGCGCCCGTTTTTCAACAATTGGGCCACGAGGGGGCGATACATCAATTTCAGGCTCTTCTGAGAACGGAGCGTGGGTTGTATAATAATACGTCAGCAGAGAAACCCCTCTTCAATGAATGTGTTGCCTTATGCTTGTAATTGTTGGGCCTTGCAGTACACAAAGCACAATTAAGTAATGTTTATGAAACATTAAAAGGGAGATTTAGGTTAAATTTGGGCCATCAATACTAATTAATGATTATCAGGGATAATTATTCATTGTGATAAATAATATGATGAATTCACATAGATCACCTCAGGACACCACCCATGAAGAAGGGAAAACAGCACATTTACCAAATTGGTCTCATAAAAAGGTACAAAACTGTTTATAACTCTGATTAAAAATTAACTCAATAACTACAACCAAAAGGATTTAAGGGCTGTTGACAGTGTCGAGCTCGGCAACATTCACTCTTGTACAATATTAAGTAGACAGCAAAAGTCTTTCTTCAACACAAAGATGAAATACACAATCTAACAAACATGTACTATATACAGGTGTGTGTGTGTGTGTGTGTGTGTGTGTGTGTGTGTAATAGGTGCATGCAGAGACATCAGTCAGCTAACATCGAATTAACTGTCTGTAAAGCAAACTACCAATAACCTGAAGTGAGATCACAGTAACATCAAAACAGTGAACAAACAAATAAATAAAAATCCAGTAAACTGAACACATGTGCATCACATCAACCAGAGTTTAAAGTCCTGTGATCGGCCGGCCGTGCTGTGATCGGCCGTGCTGTGATCGGCCGTGCTGTGATCGGCCGTGCTGTGATCAGCGCCGCCGCTCCCACCACGCGCTGTGCGTAGGGCACCAAAAATAGCCTAATGAAAAATCATCAGTCATAATAATTATAATGCTGATATTATTTCAGTATAGAAATGTTAGGCACATTTTTGGGAATGTATATGACAAAACAGGCAGAAAACGAGATATGTTTAATTGCTCAAGAAAGTAATGATGGTCAACACAATGCAAAACATTTGCGTTCACACACAGAAGCGTGTCCATGTGGAGGCCTCTCAGCTTCGCCGGCTCTCCGTGGGGGCCCTCTTCTCTCTCAGGGGTCTGTTGGATTGTGCCTGACGAAGTTCGACAGCAGGCTCTCAACTTTTTTGAAAAAGGCCTCAAAGAGACAGCAGGAGTCAGGAGCAGAGAAAAGAATGAAGAAGAAGCTGCGCGATGATGTCCCTGCATCACTGCAGGCAAGTCAGTGTTTAATCATCAACCATGTGATGGTTCGCCAGCATACACCTCAAACAAGCTGACGCTATTGCTAATGTTAGCAAACTCAAGTATGTGATAACTTCTGTGCAAGCTAAATTGAGTTTTACTGTTAAACATTATCTATGAATTTTACAAGTAACTGACGCCAGCTAGCTGTTACTGCACTCTAGATACTGAGCAGCAGTTTATGGTTTATCTCGACGTGACGGTGGTCAAAACTTTCCCAGTAGCAGTTAGCAGTCAGTGCACAAGGTCGGCCAACAATTCCTCTCGCTTCAGACCTTTTATTACTGTATAGCGTGCGGTTAATAGTCTTTAGCCAGACATTGAGACAGACACTGTCGACACAGAACACGTGTTCAGCCAATGTCATATCGCCAAACTGGAGAAGTGATTTTATGAGAGAGTGCATCATTCAAGTCAGAGTAGGTGAGATATCACCTGAAGAAGGAGTGGCTGATGGGAGCCCACAGGGATCAGCCCGGTCTCATTTAACATGATGATCAATGATGTTTTCTGTCAAGTGTGCGATGGTTCTGGTGGTTCTGGAGAAGCAGGGTTCAGTTCTTACAAAGCACACATCTGGAACAAACTCCCAGAAAGCTGCAGGTCTGCTGACTCACCTTTCTGTTCGCCTCTGCCTTTCACTGAAGCAGTGTCCGAACCGCCTGGTCTTTTTAAAAACCTTTTCTATTTCAGCCTACTTTCCTGTTTCTTGTTAGTGTTTTGTTTCTTAATTAGATTAGAAGTCTTTATCTGTCCCACAACAGGGAGATTCACTTGTAACAACAGCTTAAGATGCAAAAAGTACAGTAAAAATAATCTCTTGATGTCTTCCAACTTGTGTTTAATTTCTTTTAAATGCAATTCTTGATGTATTTGTATGTCTTCGAGATGCTTCACGTAAAGGAAAACAGTTGCAAAGCTGCATGTCTGTTGGGGGAGCAGTGGAAAGTACAGAGAAAGTGAGGAAGATTCTAATTTTTCAGATTTTTCCATATTAGATGGAATAAAGAATCAGGATGACCTGTGGGGGGCAGCAATGCGCCTCGGCTGCGTGTCGTCTGCCGGAAATTAACAGAAGAAGAAGAAGAAGCGCACAGCCTGCAGTGACGTCATCCGAAGAAGAAGAACTCTGGGCCATGCAAACAAAGATGGTGGCTCCCTGAGCGTCCATGTGGCTCCGAAGACAGAAAAACTCCTTCGTAACTTCACTGTAACTTATTGAATATCGCTGAGGACAGAAGAAGAGTCTGCGGTGAAGCTGCCAGCAGCTCTGACCGGAAGTCAACATGCAACACGACGACGTGAGTGTGATAAAGTGAAGCTGCTAAATGTGCTCTGCTGAGCCTTCATGCTAACGCTAGCTTGCCGAGAACACAAACTCTTCTAAAGCCTATTAGTTCAAGTTCTATCAGCTGTTTGGTCGCTTCACCTGCTGCTGGACAGTAATCACCTCTATTAACAGCACAGGCAGAAATATGACGTGCGGATGTAACACGGACACTAAGCTCGCTGTCCCCAGTAGGATCCGGTCAAATGTGACGCCAAACTCCGTTTAAAAAACGGCCTTTTTCTGTTTGTCTGGCTTCTCTGCAGACACACAAAGCTGGTAAAACATTTGTCAACACACATGTTGGTGGTGTTTAGTGGGAACTTAATTTCGGCGACACTCTTAACTTCGTCATGTGTCCATTTAAAGACATACACGTGTTTCTGTGACTGACAGTCCAACACACCCCGCGTCCTTAACAGTGTGTGGAACTCTTAGTAGAGTCTGATTCTTCGTGAGAACATACCTGTGCAACTGATGAATTTGGAAATTTGAAGTAATGTTATTGATTGTTCAAGCAGTGCTGCTGCAGATCAGTCGTCTCTTAATGAGCATCAGTGTTTGTTTGTAATGTGTTAAATGTGCTTCCTGCAGGTGATCTGGGACATTATCGGGAACAAACAGTTCTGCTCCTTCAAAGTCAAGTAAGTCTGAAACTTCATCTGCTCCATGCTCATTTATGTATTTATTTATTTATTCTGATCCGTCTCTCTCTGATTGTTCCTCAGTTACTGGACGTAATATACTAAAATTATTGACCAATTTAAGGGATGCTGGGATTAAAAAGTTCCTGTTGGTACTTCACATTTTAATATCGTACTGTTTCTTAATGGTTTGTTGAACTTCCCTGACCCAGTTCAGATATAAGGAAGCAAAACAAATACCGACAGATGTTAAATATAAATGATAAATGTGACAGTGAAACTCGTCTGACAGATGTGGCGGCAGCAGCGTGTTGCACAGTTTCAGATTTCCAACAAAGAACCTTTATGTTTGACTCTGGCAGCCACTTGGACAAATGATGACAAAGTTGAAATTAAGTAAACATTTTTTTTGTCTTTAGACAGTTCATCCTCGGCACTCTGCTGTTAAAAACAGTTTGTATTTTCTCATGTATCCAACTTAAATAACTCAGAGTCGGACCTGGTTATGAGCTAATAACTGTTTCAGTTACACAGAAATCCCCAATCTTCTCTTTTGCTTGTGCAGATCACAGAGAAGGATCATTCATTACACTGAGAGCTTTCATAGCCAGTTAAAAGTTCCTTGTTGTTCCTCTAACATTAAAGTTAATCGTCTAAAATGACGTCAGTGGACTAAAAAAAAATAAACTTCACTGGGAAATTATTGATTCTAAAGTATCCAAGCATCTTTTTCCGCATTAAGATCTCTTGAGAGATTTTTCTTATCTGGCCAAACTGGACATTTCTGCAACACTGACAAATCTGTGATGGTTTCATATTTGCAGTGATGTGATCTGTGTTGTCTAACGCGACTGGACTTGTCATTTCTGATAGAAATGCAATCTCAACACGGAATATCTGTTTCGAAAATGTCATCATCACATCTTTGTTTTCTTTCCATTTATGAAAGTGAAGTAGTAGAAATAGAATTTTGTTTCCTGGTGGAGGCGACAGAACATCAGCTGGAGGTTTGAAACGGTTGAAGTTCAGGTGACATCTTGTGTCTCCCTCGTGTCTCCAGGACGAAGAGTCAGAACTTCTGTCGTAATGAGTACAACATCACAGGGTTGTGTAACCGCTCGTCGTGTCCGCTGGCCAACAGCCAGTACGCCACCATCAGAGAGGAGAAAGGTAACGACGTGACGCCGCCATCGATTTCAGAAGTCATCATTAACTGATGGAGTTAATCAGGCTGTTACTGACGGGTGCGTTTGCTCCTGCAGGTCAGTGTTTCCTCTACATGAAGGTGATCGAGAGAGCAGCTTTTCCTGCTAAGATGTGGGAGAAGGTGAGCATGATGTTTGAACTTTTAATAGGAGTGAGAAAACGCTCGAAGAAACACGTCGTGTCAGAATCTGATGTTTTCTGACGTGTAATCAAAGTTACAGAAAGTGTTTCTGTTGTTGTGGAGCGTTTTGAAGAAAAAAAAACATTTGCATGAAGTGTTTCTTGAAAAGATTTTAACTAATTTTAACCGTGTGTGTGTGTGTGTGTGTGTGTGTGTGTGTGTGTGTGTAGGTGAAGCTCAGTAAGAACTACGAGAAAGCTCTGGAACAGATCGATGAGAATTTGATCTACTGGCCTCGATTCATCCGACACAAATGCAAACAGCGTTTCACCAAAATCACTCAGTACCTGATCCGCATGCGCAAACTGGTCCTCAAGAGACAGTAAGTCACTGCAGAACCAACGACACTCAAATAAGAAGATGAAGCTTTTACAGCAGACTGATTATCTTTCACGAGGCTGCTCATCATGAAGTATTTGAACACAGATATTGCAGCTGTCTTCATGGTGGACGACTTGTTTTGCTGCTAAATTTGAAGATCTATCAAAGAAGAACGAGCAGACACTCGTTGGTTTGTGACAGTTTAATCCAGAGGGGAAATGATAAACCTTCAGTGATCCTAACAGGAGAAACTCAGGTTTGGTAGCAGCATAGAGACAGAAGTACAAAATAAAATATTAAATATTTAGAGGAATGTAGACTAAGAAAGGAAATGGAAACTACAGGAGAAGGAAAGCGTCCCTGTTCCTGCTTTGTTTCACTGCAGAAACAACAAAATGATTTGTTGGACCAATAAATGTTTGTTTCCTGTGCAGCGCTACAGGTGTCAAAGTTGAATGATTTGTCTACGACGTTGCAACACGTCTCAATGTCTGTCTGTGTTTGCAGGAGGAAGCTGGTTCCTCTGAGCAGGAAGGTGGAGAGGAGGGAGAAGAGGAAAGAGGTGAAGATGAGCTCCACACACAACTGGTCACATGATGATGAGTCATGAGTATTAAAGGTGTGTGTGTGTGTGTTTGCAGGAGAAAGCTCTGATTGCCGCTCAGCTGGACAACGCCATCGAGAAAGAGCTGCTGGAGCGACTGAAACAGGGAACGGTACGACATCACACATTTAGTAACACCTACCATGCTAACGCTAACATGCTAACTGCCAGATATCACAATGTGATCATCCTCTGTGTTAACATGTTGTTGCTAATGTTAGCAGCTACCTACAACTGATGAATCTCTCGTCTCTGCTTCCTGATTTTTTTTTTTTCTTTGGCCGTAAAGTTTGAACCAGAATCTGAATCTTGCTGAAACAGAACGACTGACGTCTGTTCTGGTGTTGAATGTGTTAAATGTGTTGTTTGTGTGTTTTCAGTACGGAGACATCTACAACTTCCCGGTCCACGCCTTCGACAGAGCTCTGGAGCAGCAGGACGAAGACAGCGAGGCAGAGGAGGAAGACGAGGAGGAGGAGGAGGATGACGAGGTGATGATGGTCACAGTGTCTCGTGTGTTTTATGTGTCGAGTCAGACGACTGAATGTGTCTCCTGTCTGTCTGCAGGACGTCGGGAAGAGCGAGTTTGTAGCAGAAGATGAAGTGGAGGAGAGCGACCTGAGCGACTTCGAGGTAAAGCAAAGTTTAAACAAACAGGAACAAAGTGTTTCTGTCTGCTGCAGCTTAATGCAGAAACACAAAGAGAAATGTATGTTTAAAGTCTGTAACTTTGGAAGATTTGTGTGACTGACTGCTGAAGATTCAGACAAACGTTTGAATACTTTCTGCAAAAAATGAGAACGACATTTTGTCCTCCAGAAAGATTTAAGAACAGATTTCCTCAGAGAGTGAAGCACCGTTCAGACATGACTGAGGTGTTAAAGAGGGAGATGTTTGGAGACTTCCTCTGACTTTATATCCTCAGGAGGAGGAGAGGAGGACTTTATATCATCAGGAGGAGGAGAGGAGGACTTTATATCATCAGGAGGAGGAGAGGAGGACTTTATATCCTCAGGAGGAGGAGAGGAGGACTTTATATCATCAGGAGGAGAGGAGGACTTTATATCCTCAGGAGGAGGAGAGGAGGACTTTATATCCTCAGGAGGAGGAGAGGAGGACTTTATATCCTCAGGAGGAGGAGAGGAGGACTTTATATCCTCAGGAGGAGGAGAGGAGGACTTTATATCATCAGGAGGAGGAGAGGAGGACTTTATATCATCAGGAGGAGGAGAGGAGGACTTTATATCCTCAGGAGGAGGAGAGGAGGACTTTATATCATCAGGAGGAGGAGAGGAGGACTTTATATCATCAGGAGGAGGAGAGGAGGACTTTATATCATCAGGAGGAGGAGAGGAGGACTTTGATCTGTTTAACAGCTTGTGAAGTTAATAAATTATACAGAAAGTGATTTCCCTCTTGTTTTAACATTTTTGTGTTTCTTCTGTTAGGAAATGAACAAACTTAGGACGAGCAGTGACGAGGAGGAGCAGGAGTCCAGTGAAGAAGAAGAAGAAGAGGAAGAAGAAGAAGAGGAGGAGATGGAGGTGGAGACGAAGGCCTCCAGGTCTAAAGGCAAATCTCCAGCGAACGGCTCGGCAGTCAGGAAGAAGCGAGCGTACGTGGAGATCGAGTACGAGCAGGAGACGGAGCCGACCCCCAAGAGCAGAGCCACGTAGTGATGTCACAGCCTCTGCTGCCAATCAGACTGTTGCTGTCAGTGAGGTCAGCGGACTCTCTGCTGAGGACACGCCCCTCTACCTTCACACTCTCTGGATCTTCAGTGCGTTTCTGAAACTGTCCGACTTAAAATCTAAACAGGATCAAGTTTCAGACGTGCAGAGTGAAACCGGCTGGTTTCTTCATACCGTCGGCCATCTTTTATATGTGGATGGAAACACTGAACTGACCTGAGATCACCACAGACCATCTTTCTGCTTGTTTTGTTGAATATTAAATGTTTAAATGATCTTTACAAACAAAGAATAAATCAGCTCCCTGTAAACCTTGTTTCTAACTGTTTCCTCATCATCTGGAGGAAATGTCGTAACTCTGAATATCTTTTGGATCTAAAATGTTAAAACCGACAGCTTTTCTTTAAAATTATGAATCTGGAAATAAAAACATCCCAGAACAGTGTGAATAAACACGTTAGACAAAAATGTACTTTAACTTAATTCAGGTTTAAGTTCTGTTTGAGTCCTGTGGTGTTAATTAACCTCGACTGCATTATTTTTTAAAATCCTTAAAGTTTAATATCTAGTAGAAATGTTTGTAACAGTGGTGATTGGTTTTCAGGAAGTGTGCATTTACTACACTTCCTGTTTACACCGCCAAAGCATTATGGGAAGTGTAGTTCAATAACCTAGCCTGGTTGTCCCTGAAATATTAGACAAAGAATAATGATGGTGACAAACTGCTGACTGGACTAACGGTGCAGATCTTTATAATATTCACAGACGAGCCACAGCGACGCCTCAGATATATACAGTATATATACTTTATTTACAAAGAACTGAACCCCCGCGGTCGTACAATGAGAAGGTACAGCTGAAGAAAATCATCACAGATTTTGAATATAAATAGTCAAAGAATCATAAGAAGCATGTTTGTTACGTTAGCAGACAGAAAATCAACAGAAAGAAAATAAATGTACAGAGAACGTCACAGCGAGGATTAAACAGGATGTCTGTCAAACTGACACTGATGCTCTTTCTGCTGCAGACAGTATGAACAATTTAAAAATTTATTAAAATATTTATAGATGTTCTTGTTGTTCTCGATCAAATTTAGGAATTTCTTTGAACAAAAATCAGGGAGCCGACCTCTAAGCGGCCGTCTGCTCGAGTCTCTGCTCACGGTTCAGATTATTCTCCTGACGCTTGTGTTTCCTCCGGTGAGGGACGTTTAAGGCGGCGGTCACAACATCACAGCACAACTTTCACGTCAAGGTTTTTTGACGTTTGAGACTCTTTGGTTTCTGGAAAGTTGTTCAAATCTTCCAGAGTGAAATATTTAAGAAGGTTAAATAAGCGTGACGGAGGAAACATTGTTTTCCCCTCAGCGGACGCAGCGTGCAGATTATTACGCGGCTGTAAGCGACAGGAACCACTGGGGGGGCGGGGCGTCCTGTTGATTTACAGTGAGGGGGGGGAGGGGCTTCAGCTTTAAATCAAGCATCACAGTTGAAGAAGGCTGCTGTCCACCAATCAGAGGACAGCGAGGAGTGACATCACACTGATCGCTCCTCAGACAGACGTGGGCACATTTTAAAAGCGTTGAAGTGCTTCTCAACACGTTTACATCTGCGTCAGGTTCCATTAGATATGTACATGAGACTCGACACCGGACCAGAATCTGGACCGACGTACCGACAGAGGACGAGGTCCAAGTGAGCCGCGCAGGAAAAACAACAGTTTTCATAAAGTTCTGCTTTTTAAAGTTTAAATAAAGATTCATTCAAAACTACATCACAACAGCACGGAGTCCCAGAGGAGACAAACGCCACAGTTATGAGTCGAGCGGGAACACAAGAGATCAATAATCAATCTTAATCCTAAATTCATTCAAATTCATGTCGTAATGCAGGTCAGACTTGTTCAATAAGAAATCCAAATGATCACGTGATCAAATTATTACTTTTCATAAAAAGGAAAAAAAAATCACTGAAGAAAATTCAGAATAATAAAAATGTAATGAAAAGTTTAAAAACTGCTTTTTAAATGATGTTCGTGAGCACGTTGATCCTCAACAGCTTCCAGTTTCAACTCGAAGAGAAACGAAGACGAACGATCAGCCGACAGATTCACGGTTTCACCTCGATACTGATTTAATCCTTCGTTCTTTGATTCTTCAGCCGGTCGCTGACGTTCTGGGACTCAACATTTCTCTGGCTTTTTAAAAATTCTCAAATTCCTCCTGATACTTTGTGTCACTAAAGATCATTTCAGGGTGTTTTACCTGCTGCAGACACACTGGACATAAACTGAACTGAATTAAAAAGTATAAAATAAAGTTTAGCAGAGCTACACGGTTGGTGCTCTGTAGCCGTTTAGTGCTGGAATGATTCGTAACGAACACAATTTACTGACCGATCCAGTGAGACTGGTTCACGTGGCGCCGGGATCAAACTCCAAACACCAGGAATTCATTTTACATTGAATCATTTTGTTGACGACTGTCAGAGAAAACTTTAAAGCACTTGAGGACGTCGAGGCTCGGGACAGTTTGAGCTGAACCAGATCACGATTAGAGGAAAACGTTAACATTTTATCAGACGGCAAAATACTTTGGATTTTCTCCGATCGTCTCTTCAGGATATCAAGTGTTTTCAGATCTCACATTTTAGCAGAGCTGAAGGTTCAGTTCAGTTTCTGCACCTTCGTTGACACTCACGGAAATTTGTGTGCTGAACCAGAAACCAGAATAACTCATTCAAGTAAAGTGTAATCCGGCCTAACGTTAAACAGAAAACCAAACAAACAGAAACAGGCGGTAATAAATTAAAAGAATCGGCCTCGCGTCCTCTCGTGGTCGTTTCTCCTCCTTCAGCGCCGACTAAACCAGGAGGGACGTGAGAAACGGCCACCAGGGCGCCGCGACATCGGAAATATACTGTATACATATATGTGGAAACACGTTAGAAAAAAACAAACATTAACGAGAAAAATGTAATTAAACTCTATCCTGAACTCGTGATCCACTGCGGGACCGCTGCTGACATTCTGGTTCAGGTTTCTTTTTCCTTCATCGATCAGTTGCGTTCTCTCCACACAGCGATCAATACTCAGAGTCGCCTTCAGTGAAGTTATTCAGTTAAGATATTTTTAAAAAGGCAAAGTGTGGAGACGTGGTTCAGGTTTCTGTCTGATCTGTGTTCCAGGTCTTCGAGGGTCCAAGTTAACTGGGTCTGACTGAGTGAGTTTAATTTGGCCGGTCAGCGTTTTTAGTGTCGTCGGCGTCCATCTTTTGTTTAAAACTGAACTCGTATGCATGTCGGGTTCCACGGGTCGGTCTGGGACCCATGAAGTCGTGTCATGTGTGAGTTATGTGTGTTTATATGACGCCTCAGAGATCCGCGCGCTTTTCTGTCGACATTTTCCGATTATTTCCAGCGAGGTTAACGGGGCGCTCCAGTGATTCACCTCTGAAGCGTCAGTGTCGCACTTCAACAAAACTGGGAACATGTGAGAGACAGATTACAGGCAGGCTGCTCGAATCTGGAACACAAAGCCCGACATATCCTGATATTTAGAACATGATATGGGTCAAAACTCAAAACCCAGCAGATCTACTCTGCCCGGTGAGCGTCTCCAGAACTGGGTTAGTTCTGCAGGCTTCAGGTGGGTCGCCACAAAGAGGCTGAAGCTGATCCTGAAGTGTAAAATCAGTGGAGTGCCCCTTTAACATGCTTTAAGTAAAATGACATCATCAGCTCTAGGATGCGTCGGCCCACAAGAACAAGCGCTTCAAAAGTCTCTGATCCACATCGACATGGATCATGTTGATGTGAGGAACGAGAGAGCAGGGAAGTGTTTGGTCAGCAGGACTCCCGGCGGTCGGCGGGACTCCCGGCGGTTGGCGAGACTCCCGGCGGTCGGCGGGACTCCCGGCGGTCGGCGAGACTCCCGGCGGTCGGCGGGACTCCCGGCGGTGAGCTCACATGTCCGGGTCGCTCTGTTAGATTTGACCAATTTGAGGAATGAATCTTTTCCAACTGGACAACAAATGATGGGACATCACACACGTCTAAGACATTAGAACGACGGCACATTCAGAAGTTCATATCACAGACAACATCAGAATCAGGCGTTGGGGCGATTTAGAGCTAAATTTGACCCTACGGTCTGGATTTAAAGATCTGGACCAGGAGCAGTCCAGCTTCAGCCAAAGCTACGAATTTATGAATTTGAGCCTTCTTGTCTTGTTTTGTCTCGTTGGACAAGGGAAGTCCAAATCTGAGGGACGGCCAAGTTTGCTCTGGTTGACTGAGCTGGTGTCCAGGAGAAGGTCATCTGCTCACATCCCGTCCCTCTCGGTGTATCTTTGAATCTGGCCAACAGCCCTGAAGACCTGGAAGAAACCAGGTCCAGGGTGTGGTCCAGTTTTGGGAAATGGGTTGAAAGGTTGATGGTTTAGGACTTTTTCTATTCAGGGGTTAAATTGTCCAGTTTTGAGCCTTTGTCTCTTGATGTTTTGCAGTCTGGATCACAGTCGTGTCTCAGTCAGACGACCTCGCTGTTCTCTGAGGTCACAACAGCCCAGATGTGACCGAATGTGGGCTGAAGGAGGTCGAGGGTGTTGGAATGAGACCCAACGTGATTCAGGTGTGGACAGTAGTTGAGACTTATGCTGAGGGATTCATTTTGTCCGGACAGTGATCCAGTTTCGGTCTGGGATGGTCCTGATTCAGGCACAGAGGACCAGATAGCTGTGAGATTCTGGAGCTGTTGGAGTCCTGATTGAACCGAAGCTGGTAAATGTTTGATTGGAGGACTGAGCTCCGGTGTGGACCGGTCAGTCTGTGTTTGGGCCGTGTGAGCGCTGAGATATGAAATATAATCCATGTAAATCCTGTTTGGTGACTCGGGTCAGCAGACGCGGGTTGTGCCTGGTGCAGAGATCTCCGTGTCCGTCCGTCCGTCTGATGGGTTTGTAGTTTCTGTCTCTGGTTAGCAGCTGCAGCCTTCTTTGGCCGGCTGGCTGTCGGCGTTGAGTCGGCCTCCCTGAGGTGCAGACGGTTTGTGCTGGACTCCCGACTCTGCAGCATTCAGGTCCAGACTGCCATCTTGGATGTTCTGGTAAATCCTCTTCGCGGCCTCCAGGAAGGCTTCTTCCACATTCTCCCCTCTGAGGAAAAAGATGAAGATAGAAATAATCAGTGAGTCTGCAGACGGACCAGACTTTACGGGTCTCAGGTCAGTTTCAGGTCGTTCTGACTCACAGCCTGTGTTATGCTTCACATGTACCAACGTGTGTGTGTGTGTGTGTGTTGTGATGGGACGAGTTACACACTTTGTCTTCCGGGGCTGAATTGAAAGCTTTAGCAGTTGCCACGGTAACCAGTGGCCAAATCAGTAGATAGTTAATTCTTATCGGTGCCGATATTTGGCCCGTCAACAACGTACGACCTCATCTGGTTTCACAAATATCAGCAATAAAGATAAAAAGTACATAGATATAAATATAAAAATACATAAAATGACAAAATAATGAATCACCAGTTTTATGAAATTTCAAATGAACTGTTCATCGAGAACAAGTGTTTTTACAAATCTAATCTTTTTTTTCTCATCCTCCAGAGAGTTTCTCCCGGTGAGAATCAGAATCAGAGTGGATCATATGTATGTAAAATAAGTATTTATTTGATGCTTCTCATTTGTTTTCCTCCTCTGAAGCTCGAGCCTGAACAATAAGAGTCGGTACGATCTGCGCCGACACAGTAACATCATGAGAGAACATGATGCTGAAAAAGAAGCTTGGGATGATGCGCCGTTTAGAAATGACCAGTGATGTTTCCCAAATATCCTGCCTCCATTTTGTGGTGTATCTTTAATTACAATATTAGAAGGATCATTATAAAAAAGAGTTGCGTTTATGACGTATCTGCCCCACAAATCCGTCCTCGTTCTACTCAAAAACTCATCCAGTTGACTTCTGAGACGGCGACAGAAGAGACGCTGAGGTCTCGTCTGCTGTCCTGACCACAAGTTTGAGGAAAGTATAGCGTGTGTCGCTTCACGTGCTTCGAATATCTGTGAAAGATTCTGGCAGAAACTTGGCAGCCTCAGACACGGAGTTGTTCAGGCAGGCGCTCGTGTTCTCAGCTGTGTGTCTGTGTGTACTTACGTCTTGGCGCTCGCCTCCAGAAACAGCAAACCTGATGACAAACAAGATAAAAGGATCACAATCAGACTGACGACCTGTTTCCAGCTTCATTAAAGTATTTTACCGACACGCAGTGTCACAAATACACAAACACACTCTCACCGTTCTCCTCAGCGAACTGTTTGGCCTCCTCATACGTCACGTCTCTCTGAGCCTCCAGGTCGGCCTTGTTACCGATCAGGATGATCACCTGGAAACACCAGATCAGTTACAACAGCGGCCGTTTCTCAAGTCCAATAAATCTCCAAATTTTAAAAGTCAGAAGTCAGCTGTTAGCTATAGGTAAGCTAAGGTGAGCTCCTGATCAGACAGGAAGTGTAAAATACTAAACTGCAGCTTCAGCTGACAGGAGACATTTTTAGGTTCTATGTGATTTGAAGACAATTGAGCTGTTTAAACAAATGTTTGCATCATTGTCTCCGTTGCTTTATACGTTAAGTCTGAAATAAATGTAAGTGCTGAGTGACAGCAGCAGCCTGAACCATCAGGACACGTCCGCTCACAATCATGACACTGAACATTTGGCGCCACGCTGTGGCTGCAGGCGGCGTTACAGCCGGCTGATGTGTGTCAACATATCTGAGTGTTCATGCTGTGAAATCTTTTACAAATCTTTGTCCCCCAACTGACGCAGTTTTCTTCCTCTGGAATCATTTTATTGTTTTATTTATCGTCATCAAATCGCTCTGTGGACTCTGTGACCTCCTGAAGTTAGAACGACTTTATTACTGTTCTTGGTGTGGACAGACGTACGTACGTGTGTGTGTGTGCGTGTGCGTGTGTGTGTGTGCGCGCTCTCACTGTGTTTGGGTTGGTCAGGTTCCTGGCGTCCGTCAACCAGCTGCTCAGGTGATTGTAAGTACTCCTCCTGAACACGAGGACACACAAAGGAAATGGGACGAAAACAAAGTTATACACCAAAAAATTAACTGAGTATGAAAATCATGTGACTCTGGACTTTGTGTCTGCTTTAAGTGTGAACAAGGCAGTGATGTGATGTGTTCTCTCCTGCAGACTGATCACAGCAGACGAGACATGACCAACCACATGACATCACCTCCATGCCCCTCCCCCTCCCCGCCAGTACCTGGTGATGTCATACACCATGAGGGCCCCAGCGGCCCCTCTGTAATAGGACCTGGTGACGGCCCTGAAGCGCTCCTGACCGGCCGTGTCCCAAATCTGCAGCTTCACCTTCTGACCGTGGACCTCCATGATCCTGGTCCCGAACTCCACCCCGATGGTGTGAGGACAGTCCGCCATGACTACACACACACACACACACACACACACACACACACACACACACACACAATATATATATATACACACATCAATATGAAATCTACTTTCTAGTGTCTTCATTTGGTTTTGCATCCTGCACCTCGAATTTGAAGCAAAATTACGACACAAAAAAACTTGCCAAAAGCTGCTGAGCAATAAAACTGAACTTTAGCTTGTTGTCATTATTCAGGACGACACACACTGAACATGATCATATCTAAATTAGAATAAAACAAATCAATTATCTATGTATAACATACTCTAGTACATTTAAATACATTTATACATATAAACATACAGTACAATATGTGTCAGTCGAAGTTTTCTTTCTGTCCTTTTCTGAACATCAGAAGAAGAAAGTTTGAGGTTTGGAGACGAGAGGCTGTCAGGTATCAGTCAGGTTTGACTGACAGGAAAAAGATCTCAAACAGAACTGATGATGGAGGAGGAGGAGGAGGAGGAGGAGGAGGGAAGGAGGAGGGAAGGAGGAGGGGAAGGAGGAGGAGGAGGAGGAGGAGGAGGAGGAGGAGGGAAGGAGGAGGAGGGGAAGGAGGAGGAGGGGAAGGAGGAGGAGGAGGAGGGAAGGAGGAGGGAAGGAGGAGGGGAAGGAGGAGGAGGGAAGGAGGAGGGGAAGGAGGAGGAGGAGGAGGGAAGGAGGAGGAGGAGGAGGGGAAGGAGGAGGAGGAGGAGGGGAAGGAGGAGGAGGAGGAGGGAAGGAGGAGGGGAAGGAGGAGGGGAAGGAGGAGGAGGAGGAAGAGGAGGATGTATAGAGGGAGACAATAAGAAGGAAGGACTCACACTTCTTCTCTGTGAACTGGTGCAGCAGACATGACTTCCCTACTCCCATGTCACCTGGAGAGAGGAGAACACACAGGAGGTCAGAGGTCACAGCGAGGACTTTACTCGTTACACTGGATGAGCTGTGAAGTGAGCGGAGCTGCCGGCTGCGTTCAATACCAGCAGGACGGGTGTATAAATTCATGTTCCAACTCAACAGTTTGAATTATTTAAACTCTGTTTTATAAATTTAGATTTTTGGTGGATGGTTCTAAATACTACAATACCCATGAGCCTCAGCGGCTGTTGCAAATGGACACTGAAGTGATCCAGATTAAACTCATGTCATCTTTTACTTCAGCTAATGATTGGCAGAGCTCACAGCTGGATGTGAAGCTCTCTGGTTGGACGGTTGTTGGTGAAATGCACCATGGGAGTCGTAGTTGACTTCAGTTTTCATGGGCACAGACTTCCTGCAGCTGTGAACTTTTTCACTCACAGAAAAAGATCATTTACGACACATGTTGAGAGTTTCTTTCAGTCAAAAACATCTTTAACTGGATTTCTGTTTGGAAATAACTGATTTATTGATTAGTTGATCAAAAGAAACTACTTTAAAATTGTTTTTCTCATTTTCCAGGTAAAAACATCAAACATCGTCTGGTTCCAGCGTCTTAAAAGTGACAAATTGCAGCTTTTCTTTGTAATTTCTGACAGTAAATGAAGAGTTTCGGACTGTTGGTTGGACAAAAGAAGAGATCTGCAGACGTCACTTTGAGCTTCAGTGATGAGCCTTTTAACAAATCTCTTGGACACTGTACAGACTAAATGATAATCATTAGAATAACCAGCAGGATGTAATCAGTAATAATCAGCTTGTTTAGATGTTAGACTGACTCCTCACACTTGGCTGCTCTTTAAGGGTTAACAGTGCAGCGAGCAGTCAGCTCGTCACGGACGAGTCATCTGTCAAACATCAAGTCTCTACAAATCAGTTTTCATAGAATCAGCTGGAGCAGCGAGCTGCAGCCTGGGAGGAAGAAATCTATTCAAAACTGCTGATGTGATTTAGAAAAACGAAGCCTGCAAAGTGAAACATGCACAACGTCCCATTAAAACAGAAACATTTAGAACAAATCTGAGGAATTCTTACTTCCCCTTCACTCTCTACTTCTACTTCTCTACGCCACAGAGGGAAATACTGAACGTTCAACTTCACTGCATTTCTCTCAGAGCTTCAATATTAATGAGTGACAGACAAACAATGTTACAAAGCCGAAAATATTTTTAAATTAACTCATAATGGAATCAGAATATGTGTTATTGGAACAATGTAATTACAATATAATTTATGAATGACCTGAAATATTAATAATATTAACATAAGCACATTTACTCAAATACATGCAGTATTTAAGATTCTGTATGTCGTCTGTTTTCATGACTCTGTGTTTACTTCAGCATGTCGCAGGTGAAATATTGTACTTTTTACTCATAAATTCATGTTTTTGAACCTGATTTTAAAAACAAGCATTTTAACAGTTTTAGACAATATGATGCCTTTAAAAACTGAACGACTAGCTGGACAATTAGTTTGTTAATGGATTAGTCTACTGACAGATGTCGAAGTCTGGAGGAAACTAACACTGACGGTGTCGCTGTCAACACATTTCTCACCAAACAACCAAACGAACGATGGATTCATGGAGAAAATCAGCAGCAGAATGAATAGAATCACTAACGTCAGCGTTGAGAAGATAGTTTAACATGAGGTCCAGTTCAACGTCCGGCTCTTACATTAACGACTGGAACACAATCGTCTGACAGAAGAGGACAGTCGCAGCCACACTTCACTCACTGCTTTTACTTTCAGTTCACTGGGTAGATTTACTTGATACTTCTAATTGTAACAGAGTCATTTAAGTTGTTGATGAAAGGATCTGAATTCTCCCTCCATCACTTTGTCACGTCTTTCATGTAAACAACATAAAATCTTCTCAGACTCTTCTCAGAATCAATCTGTGTTGCCTTCACTGTCACAGTCAGTGTTGCGTTCACTGTCACACCTGCTCCAGTGTGACAAATCAAACCGCTCCACTCACCGATGATGATGTACTTGAAGATGTAGGAGTAGTTGTAAGGTGCGGCTGTCATCTTGATCCTGTGAGGAGGGAAAACAACAAAACGCCAGAATTAAATGAAACTTTGATAAAGTGAGAGTCCAAACAAAGAGTCCACACCCTGTCTGAGGGTCCGTCTCCGTTTAATCAACCTGCGCTGAAACAAGCTCAGCCGAAACCGTTTAACTGGCCAACAAACAAAAGGGAGCAGCCGGCTAGGCTAACCCGGAGCTAAGCTAAACCCGGAGCTCAGCTTTAGCATGAGGCGTTTAACACCGTGACAGTCACGCAGAGTGAAAGCAGCCATATTGATTAAGCATCAAACACAATCAGCTGACTTCCCTCTCTGAGAAATCCTCTGATTTCCTCCTGTTAGCTTAGCTCTGTAGCTAACCGGCTAACAGCTGCAGGTCTGTCTACGCCTTGCTAACATGCTAACAGCAGGAGGCCACTTTCATCGGGTTCACAACAGGAGCAGTGAGATAAACACGCAGGCAGGCAGAGTGTGTTAGATTCCCTGGAGTCTTACCTTCGGTCCGGGTGTCTATCTAACCTGTAAACCTGATGAAAGCGATGATTAGACAGTTATCTCTGTTAGCTGTTAGCCCGGTGATCCGTCAGGAAACCTCGCTCCGCTTCCGTGATTCTTCTTCTCGAGCGAGAACAGGGAAAACACCGCGAGACTTACAGGTGTCTGCTGCCCCCGAGTGGACGAGAGGAGGACGTTCATATAAACTGATCACCTTCATCCAACAGGGTTTTTATACCTTTCATTACTCAAGTCCTGTTACTAAAGTAATGTTATTACTTTTATTTAAATGTGACTTTACAGTCAGTACAAGTAAAAGTAACTGATCCATATATTTACTTATATACGATGGGTCGAATGATTTTAATGTGAATACTTTGGGTCTGCAAAGTAGCTTGAAACTAAAGTTATCAAATAAATGTATCGGGGTAACACATGAATACACCAATAACTGTAATACTATAATATAATAAATACTAATACTCGTGCTTTTGTATTATAACAAAACTGTGTAGCAGAGTATTTATACACAGGAGTCAAAACAGAAATTGTAAAATTCAGTTTTTAATAATTACAGTAATATTACAGAATGATTGTACAGATCAGTGTTCAGTCAACAAATAAACATTCTCCTGAGATTATTATAGAACCCAGTAATCATAAAAATCATACCAATAAATGACATCATGATAATAAACATAAATCATCGATAACCGGTCGTCAGACTGTATAAAAACATTGTGACCATCACGTACTCAAATACTGTAATTTAATACAAATTAAAACAGCTGTTTTTAATGCAGGTCTGTGACATGTAGTTGAGTATTTTCACAGTACTTTTACTGCAGTAACGTATCTGATTATTTCGTTTCACCATCGTTTTTAACACTCAGTTACATCAGAGACGTCGTGTTTGGAACAGAACTAAAACAATGTGTGTGTGTGTGTGCCGCACGACTGTCAGCTGACACACACACACACACACACACACACACACACACACACACAGTTCATCATGTGGACGACGTCTGAGCTCTGGATCATCAGCAACATGTTGACCTGCTGCTGTAACTGCCTCATAACTCCAAGAACAACCAGGACGAGGCAAAGACAAAGAAGAAGCAGAAGAAGAAGAAGAAGAAGAAGAAGAAGAAGAAGAAGAAGAAGGAGCACCAACAGGAAGTACACTGGATGGTTAATATATTATTACGATGGTGTTATTGACATAGAACAGCTTTAAAATGAACTCAGATTAGTGTTTTAACGGAAATATTACTACAGAACGTGTGAACACTTTTACGTGTTCAGTTTGTTCAGTTTACATCGTCAGCTGTAAAGAAAACTACCAAGACAACTTTAGAAACACAACAGTCGCGCTGTCATCTCTTTGTATTACAACAACATGACTGCAATTTCTGCAAAACACTGGTTTGTATAAAACTTTACATTTCTTTAGGTTCCAGCTTTGAGCTCGCGGTCGGGTCAGAACCAGGTCCAAAACAATGATCGGGTAAAAAACATCATGTTTTGGCTTTAAGTATCATTTAAAACTTCCAGTGGCTCACAGCCTGCTCAATGAGATTTTCTCTTCTACTTTAAACAACAAAAAAACATTGAAACACAAACATTAAACGATATCCTGTTGAAAAACCCAGTGGTGTCACGCTTACAGATGTTGAAACACCAGCCTGAACAGTGGTCTCTGGCTCTGAGGAGTCTTGAAAAGATAATGTTTTGACGTAAAGAACCTGGTTTTGTCATCACAAAGACGTCTGGAAATAAACGGACGTGTCTTTAAAAATATCCAGTGGTTTCACGCTTACAAATACTGAAACGCCAGCCTGAACACTGGTCTCTGGCCCGGCAGCCTTCACAGACAGGTCCTGGTTCGGCTCTGGATTTGTTGCCACAAACAGCTGGAACATGTGATGCAGAATCTCCGTTTGTCGTTCCACAGTCGATGTTCAGCTGAGAGGACTGGAGTTTGTGCTGGTCGGTGTCAGGCAGCAGCTTTGGTTTCCCACTCCTGTGAAAA
>OZ023159.1:34686258-34808758 GCA_963678695.2 Diplodus puntazzo | reverse complement strand
ACCTGTACCTGCACCTGCACCTGCACCTGTACCTGTACCTGCACCTGCACCTGCACCTGTACCTGCACGTGCACCTGCACCTGTACCTGCACCTGTACCTGCACCTGTACCTGCACCTGCACCTGTACCTGTACCTGTACCTGCACCTGCACCTGTACCTGTACCTGTACCTGCACCTGCACCTGTACCTGTACCTGTACCTGCACCTGCACCTGTACCTGTACCTGCACCTGCACCTGTACCTGTACCTGTACCTGCACCTGCACCTGTACCTGTACCTGCACCTGCACCTGTACCTGTACCTGCACCTGTACCTGCACCTGTACCTGCACCTGCACCTGTACCTGTACCTGCACCTGCACCTGTACCTGTACCTGCACCTGCACCCTTACCTGCACCTGCACCCTTACCTGCACCTGCACCTGCACCTGTACCTGCACCTGTACCTGCACCTGCACCTGTACCTGTACCTGCACCTGTACCTGCACCTGCACCTGCACCTGTACCTGTACCTGCACCTGCACCTGTACCTGCACCTGCACCTGCACCTGCACCTGCACCTGCACCTGTACCGGCAGCGACCACAGAAGACGAGAGGATGGGGTCTAGTTTGAAGACAGGGAACTCAGCACCAAGGTGGTTTTCTCTCCTGGATAGTGAGGCCACAAACTCTGAGCTATCTACCTAGCAGTAGCTACATTTAGCAGCAGTTAGCGGTTACTTTAGCAACAAGTAAAGCTATCCATCCAGAAAGTTGTGTTTTTGTCCCCCAAACAGTTTAGAAAGAGTTTACTGGAATCATTTTCCTGAAAACTACTGTAAAAAATCAACAACTCTAGAATCATCAACCAGGCAGATATTTAGCAGTGGTACTGGTTCTGATGTCCAGATGTTGGAGCAACACTTCATATCAGTTTTAATTAGTGATTCTGGAGAGAGATGACGACTGTCCAGTCTCCAGCTCAGGTCATCAGATCCAGACGGGCTGGGCTCCAGGTACCAGATTCTGACAACCTGAGCCCGAGACTCAAGAATCAGCTCTTCATCTCTTGTTGCACCTTTAACTGTGACTTGTAGCAGAAGTATAAATACCAGGCGTGTCGCTCGTCTGCAGTTTGGACAGCAGCTCTGAGATGGATTTCTTCTGAGCCTGAGCGATGTAACTCAGGTTCTCTGAGTCCAGAACAGACAGGAAGGACTGCAGGTCCCAGATCAGCTTGGCCAGCACTGAAGACAGACAGCGAGACAGACAGACAGACAGGTGATCAGACAGACAGACAGACAGACAGACAGGTGATCAGACAGACAGACAGGTGATCAGACAGACAGACAGACAGACAGACAGACAGGTGATCAGACAGACAGACAGGTGATCAGACAGACAGACAGACAGACAGACAGGTGATCAGACAGACTCCTCAGCTGTCTGTCTGTCTCATTAACGAAGTGAAATCAGACGTTCTGACGGACTTCATCTGATCCAGTCTGAGCCTCGTTTTAAAACCCACCAACTACATTAAACTGTGCTATGCTAAGCTATAAAGCTAATACATGACTATAGATAATGATCAATGAATAAACTAAACAAAGAAATAAAATAAGTGAGTCGTCTAGACGAACAGCAGCAGGAGGAAACAGGATCAGCTGAGCTCAGATCAGTTTAAACTTTAGCTGCTTCTAAATCTTCAACGTTTTACTGAAAGATTTTTTATAATTTTCAAAACTGAACCTTTGGATTAACCTTTTAAACATCTACATTCCTGTCTGAGCCAAAATACTAAATATTAGACACCAAATAACAACAAGCTGTAAAGAAACTATGTTTTTAAACTTAGCATTTAGCACGTGTTTGCTAATCTCCAAACACGTGACGGTCGCTTTATAACTAACTATCTTCTTTTTATATCACCGGGAGTCTGAAACATTTAAAAACACATTTGTCCCCAGCTGTTTATTTTAAATCACTGCTGTGACTTTTATGAGTGTTACACAGACGTCAGCAGGTTAATTAAGCATGAAATCTGTTGTGAAGTCGCTCTGTGTTCACGCCATGAAAGACGCTGCTGTCTCTGCTCCATGAATGAACACTGACTTTGTGTTTTGGCCTCAGAAGACTGGAGATTATTGACGGCAGCGATGTGAGTTCATATTATCTCCTACGAATACAAACTGTGTTATGAGATATTTTCCAGTGGGTGGTTCTGGCCTGTTATCTCTGCGGCTGATTCTCCTTATTTACACCTTAGTTACTCCTTAATTAACGTGATCCTGCATGTTGATCTTCCGCTGACTCATCACTGTGTAATCCTTTCACTTCCTTCTGCTGCTGTTTGTCTTTAATTCACTCAGCAGCGTTTGTGTCATAAAGAATGATGTGATGCAGCCGGTCGGTCCTGAGCTGCGTTCAGATGGTTTCAGGAACAGAAGTCTTTGTGTTCGTCTGGTGTTTGTTCAGGAACGTGTTGATCGTTGCGCAGAAGCTGCTTTCTAGAACATTTATTAATGATCTAATAAACTGACTCACCTGCTCAGGTAAAGATTCCCATCACACAGTCAGATGTTCTGACCTTCACATGCTACCTGATGTGACAGGATCCACACTGATAAGCTGCTAATGTTTAACACAGAGCAAAGACCCTGTGTGTGTGTGTGTGTGTGTGTGTGTGTGTGTGTGTGTGTGTGTGTGTGTGTGTGTGTGTGTGTGTGTGTGTGTGTGTGTTTGTGTGTGTGTGTGTGCTTTATTACATCATTTTAAAACTCAAGGTCCCTGTAGTTCAAAACCTGAGGAACAGGAAGTTGTCTGTACTGGAAAATAACTGTTTTTGTGTTCTATCTGATGAACCTCTAATGGACTCTGTAACCCCTAGAACCTCCTCCATGACCAATAGAATGTCCTAAAGGACCTGAAGAACCACAAGAAGGATCCCAAAAACAGTAGAACCTCCTTCAGTAAGACTAGAGGCTCCTTTAAGCCGACAGAAGCTCGGAAAACCCATCAAAAAAACAACATGTTCATACAGGACACCAGAACCACTCAAGGATCTCTAGAACCTCAAAACTGGTGACTACAACCTGCTTAAGGACTCAGCTGTCTAAATGGCAGCTAGAACCTCCAACAGCATGACTAGAACCACCTAATGGACCCCAATAATCAACTTGATGACCTCTAGAACTTTCTGCAACACTTGTAGAACCACCTCAAGTATTTCTAGAACATCTGAACGATCTAACAGAGTTCTACATCCAACAAAAAGACATCTGGACCGGTTAATAACCGCTCGAACCCCATAAAGACACAAAGTAACCACCTAAAGATCCAGAGAACCACTAGAACCTCATAGAGAAAACACCTCAAAGACCCCAAGAACATCTTTGACAACAACTAAAACTTCCTATATTAGTTGTAGAACCTGTGGAACATCTTCAGTGGTCTAAAAAAGCTCTATATCCAACAAAAGGTATTTTAGTCCCTTGTCAATGACCCTAGAACTCACAAGAACCACCTAATGATCTTTAGAACCTCATCACTGAACACCAGAACATCATACGGCCTTGTAGAAACCGAAGGACTTCTAGGCTCATTGATTACCACTAGAACTGCTTACAGGACTTACAGAACCTCCAAATGGACCTCTAGAACCTCCCTGCTGATGATCACAACCTCCTAAGAGATGACACATTTTATTTATTTATTTTTATTAATTCCAAACTTATGATATCAGATGATTGACAGGAACGTGACACAGCTGGAACCACGTCGGATGTCAGCCGTCGTGTCGGTTGAACAGTTGAAACAGATTCTGCTCTGAAACTCGTCCTGACTCTGTTGTGTTCTGGTGCCGTCAGCTGAGCGGAGCAGCTGAGCCGGAGCGCTTTGACTGAACTGATATCAAAACAGAATTATCATGTGAAGGAGGGTAAAATGTAAAAAATGCACAGAGAACCCTCCGAACAGACGGCGATTGTCTCTGAGCTCCATTCAGACCGACTGAGTGAGTCCATTCACACACGGCGCTGAGTGGGAGGCCAAGGTTAAACGGTTCTGATTAACTCGTCGCTGCTGATTTTAAGGATCCTACAGCTCTGCTTATCAGCCGGCTGCTGCTTAAACACTGAGCTGCACATACCTCGCACACCCACTACACAACTACACAACAGCACAACAACACAACGACACAACAACAACCACAGGAACCTCAGAGACACGAGGACGCTTCACTACAGAACAAGCTGCAGAGACATAACCAGTTTGTGTTTCTGAACGCTGCTTATCTGACCATCAACATCACATCCTGTCGCTGGCTTTGATGCTGGACAACACACACACACACACACACACGCACACACACACACTCTGTCCATGTGAATGAAACACAGATAATCTCATTCTCATAAAATCAGCAGCTAAATCAATCAGAACATAAACAACTTAAATCTCTATTTATGTCTGTAGAACAGCTGACTGGTTTTATTTTATTCAGTTAATTTGTTGTTTTTAATTCGCTGGTTTGAAAGTGATTGTTGTTGACGGGTCCACTGGTGGTTCTGGTGCAGAACATTGTTTACATGTCAGTACGTGAGTGTGTGTGTGTGTGTGTGTGTGTGTGTGTGTGTGTGTGCCCAGCTGGTAAACACTGGCAGCAGAAACATTTACGTGACGGAGCTGCTGGTTGTCGGACTGACTCGATCCGCTCGGACTCTCGGAGACAAAATGCCGAGTTTTTACACCAAGTGTTCAGAAACTGATCCAACAGTGTGTTTGTCTGATGTGATGTGTAAGATGTGAGCTAACACACTTATTTCAACCCAATCAATGATGTGTTCCTGAACCTAACGACGGTCACAGCTGAGGCTGTCTGTCCTCATTCTGATGTGGCTGCTAGCGTTAGCATGTCAGGCTAACTGGATTAGCCATGTCAACAATTAACACATCATTAGCTAGCTGTAATGTTTGTGGCGTTGCAGAGTTTAGAGCTAGCGTTAGCAGCTGTTTCCAGCTATGCTGCGTGTTTAGCTTCAGTCTGTTAGCATGACATCATGACCTGGTACCTGTTAGCTTTAGCCTTAACTTAACATTAATGGTCTGGTTGTAGAACGAACCGAATGACCCGAATCAGACTCCAGTTGGAACAAACTGAACTTATCTTTGTATCTTTTACACATGAAGTCATGAAGATGAAGCTGCAGTCTGAGTGTTTGTCGCACACTCAGTCTGAATCTAAACAGTCTATTAGCTCGGTCTCCTGAGGCGGCAGGAGGAAGTGATGATGATGATGAGGAGGAGGAGGAGGGGTGGGAGGAAGGATGATGGAGGAGCACAGGCGGGTGTTTCCGATTGTTGTGCTGCTGGAGTTAACAAACCATCAGTGTGATAAAGACGAGGAATTCATGACATCAGCGGGTTTGATTTAGATATTTGCGCGGTGACGATCACGACTCGCTGCGAGAACATCGAGTCCACTGATGGAACTTTGATGAGCGACATAGAAAACGGTTTCCAACACTGCGGTAAACTTTAATAATGTGTTCTGATCCGTCCTGTCGAGGCTGCTGGACCAACACAACACCAGAATAAATCAGAATAAATGTGTTCAGAGCGGACGTTGTGATTGTAAACAGATACTGTGCAGAATACATTAAAATGTACTTAAATGTGTGTTTGTCAGTGTGTTTAAACAGTTTATTAAATGTTTTTATATAAACTGAACATAACTGTCAAATAGGAGGATTTAAGTGAAGTTTATGGATCATTTACACACTGAAACATTAACAATCCAAACAAAGGGACATTTTTTGTTTTTATTTAACATTTGACAGCTTAAATGTAATAATTTACATGTATTTATGTATTAACAGATTAAATGAATGTCACACATGTGAATCATACCTGAGTATCTGATGTCAACAGGTGATTTTCACTCTATATCAGGTGTTTGTATAAAAAGATATTGAAGATTATAATGAAACTTCACGTGTAGTTCTTCATGTGATTTCCTGTGGTGACAATACTTTATATTTACAGTCTAACATTAATATATTTAATTAATATATTTCTCTGGTGATTTTTCTTCAGGTCATCAGTGTCGAGCGAGCCGACCGTGTGAGGAGCCTCCAGGTTCTGTCGGTCCGCTTCTCTTTATTTATACGATCAACACTTTTCACTTCAAACCTCAGTGGTACTTAGTTTCTTCATTTAAAGGTGTAAATATATCTAAACATTTAGTTTAATACATTCAAAAATTAACTATGATTATAAACAGAATATGATAAAATATAGAGTTTTGACGTGAAGACGTCTCTGTACTGAGATATCTACTGAAGTTAGCATGCTAACCAGCTAGCCCCGGCCCGCCCTTTGTCACAGAACCGCTCCAGAACCGCTCCAGAACCACTCCAAGCTCCCAGTTCAGCCGCTAGCTGCACATTTTGAGTCGTTATTGTCAGACGTTGACATTAAAGTGAATCTTTACATCTACGAAACTGAAACCATCAAAGTTTTTACTCTTTGAAAATGATTTCAAGCATCAGCAAGAGAGCGGATCAATAACGTTCTGATTGATTCATCGACACATCGTTTCAGCGGTACTGTTGGGTATTTAAATTTGTTACAAAAAGTCACATTTTATACTACAAATATAAACTTTATATGTGTAAAGTAACTGAGAGATGAAGAGAAGGAGAAACACCTTCAACTGGTTCAAAGTCAAATATTTGAGTAAAAGTACTTAGTTACTCTGTACATATATATATATATATATATATATATATATATATACATATATATATATATACATATATATATATGTGTAGTAAGGTGAAGTGAAGTGTAGAGTACCTTTCTGTTTGTCCATGTCCGTCAGCAGCTGCCGCTCTTCAGTCTCATGTCTCTGCTGAGGTCCAAACATCTGTCTGCTCTGTGTGAAGCAGCTCCACCTCTGACGGTCCGGCCACGCCCCTGTGTGACGTCATCACGTGACATCACAGGAGGGAGGAGAGAGAGGACGGCCGAGAGTCACTCATCATGAGGAGAGAGAGAGAGAGAGAGAGAGAGAGAGCGAGAGAGAGACTGCACCTTTTATCACAGTGTGTTGATGTGGATTCATCCGCCGCTGAAAGTAGTCCCCAACAGAGACACCGTCTCCTGTTTCCTCGTTAGCGTCATCAGGCTCTCTGTCGTCATCAGTGTGAAGCATCCCGAAGTCGTTAAAGTTCATTAAAGCCTTCGTATATTCTTTGTATGTAACTCTTGTTCACTCTCATGATCGTCCGCTTCAGTGTTTTTTATCTGATTGTCAATAAAGTCATTTGATTTATAAATGCACTTGTACTTGCACTTGCCTCCAGTGCAGCGTGTAACGTTATCACATAAATTAAGTAGAAGTACAACGTAGAAGAAAACGGGAATACTAAAGTAATCCAATTGGTGTAAAGTAACTTTGTTCGTGGACTCGACTACATTTCAGGAGGAAATTAAATACTTTTACCTGAACTACAGTTACTACTTTAGTAGATAAGTAAGAGTATTTAAGTAATTGTACTTAATTACATTCCACCACTGACTATCATTGGGTTTGAATCATTAACACTTTTAATTGAAGAAGAAACTGAGAAATAAATCAGCTTTTATAGTTTGATTACATTTATTTCACTGAATATCGATTATGATGCAAATGTAATTAATTTAAAGACAAAATGGCTCGAGTCACGTCGGAGTGAGAATGTTAGCATGCTATCACGCTAAGCTAAGATCAGGGGAAATATCATACCTGCTACTCATCAGCCTGTTAGCATGTGACCGTTAGCATGTAGCGCACAGCACCGCTCTGGTCCAAACGTGGCGTTCGTGAATGAAAAATCATTTCTGTGAATGAAGTTCTTCAATGTTTCTTGTCTCTGATCACATGAATGAATCTGCAGCGTCTCCTCAAAGCAAATAGAAATGCTCTTTATTGTAACTCATGGTTAATCATTCACGTCACCATTCATCTGTTACATCACCTGCATCCAGATATGAAAACAACAACAACAACAATAATCATATTCAGTGGTTCAGTATGTACAGCAGCGGGGCGGCTTCAGACGGGCGGGTCACCGCCGCCGAGTCCGACCTTTGACCTCAGTCTGACCTTTGACCTCAGTCTGACCTTTGACCTCAGTCTGACCTTTGACCTCAGTCCGACCTTTGATCTCAGTCCGACCTTTGACCTCAGTCCGACCTTTGACCTCAGTCTGACCTTTGACCTCAGTCTGACTTTGACCTCAGTCTGACCTTTGACCTCAGTCTGACCTTTGTCCCCTCTAAAGAAACATTGCATTAGATGTTCGATACCCGTCGTGCACCTGAAGCAGGAAGTGTTATTATATACATCTACATCATTAAAGGTTAAATAAAAGTATGACATCATCATCGTCATGACATCGTGCTTGCAGACGCGCTGGCGGTGACACGCCTCCAGGAAGTCGCCCCGCTTCTAAAAATAATTTGAGTTAAAAAAAAAACAAAAGAAGAAAAAAAAAACACTTTAAAATTCACAGAAAGAAATAAAAACATCGTGGAACAATCTTTGTGTCATCATGGTGTCGAGTCACAGCAACCTTCACTTCCTGTTTCTAACTACACACAACCAATCAGAACAAAGCGTAAACCCGCTCAGACTCATTCCTCAAACAACAGAAAGAAAGAAAAAATGAAATCATCTCAACGTAAAGTGACCGATGCTCGCTCACTCAACAACTCTCACATCTTCATCCAGTTTTTTTCCCAGTCTCTGTATTTGTTTTGTTTTCTCCACAGTTACAGGAAGCGTGTGGCGTCGAGGCAGACGGTGGCGTGGGATGCAGGATGTGGCGGCGGTGATTTTGGCGTGAATTCATTCTGAGCTGTTTGACTTTAAAGGCGTTGCGAGTCTCGTTTCACACTTTCACTGTATTCATTTGATTTGTTGAGCAGGAAATCCTTCGCAGTGCACCTTTAAAGAGTCCGTTCAGATCAGGAGTCAGTTGTGAGTCGACACCTGAATCAGGTGAAGACGTTTGATTCGCTCTCCTGCTGACAGACACATCTAACTTCATCAGATATGACGATGATGGTATTTATACTTTGAGGATATACGTATGTGCGCTGAAGTCGTTACAGATGTCCTGAAGCGTCCGTGTGGCGACGAGGAAGTTATTTCCCATCATGCCTCAGAAAAGTCTCTGTTCCGTCCCTCCATCGTCCTCTACGACGGTCAAAATGCCTCATTCTGTTTCCTCGACATTCATGTATTGATATAATTTTACACTTTCGTTAATAACAAACATGCCACTTTCTCTATGTAGGTTAAAAAATAGCTGCACATCATTTGGTCACTAAGCAACACGAGCCGACGCTGAACGTCCAAAAACCTGCTTATTGGACAAACCAGAGCTCAGATCAGCTCCAGTCTGAAGTTTACATAGTTCTTCTACACTGCAGGAGTGTGTGTGTGTGTGTGTGTGTGTGTGTGTGTGTGTGTGTGTGTGTGGGGTGTGTGTGTGTGTGTGTGTGTGTGTGTGGTGTACTGAGATACAAGAGGGCAGTGGTTTCTGCTGTAGGACAAAGAATAAACCAAAGAGGGGACAGTTTGATCACAGCTGATGGAGCCGAGAGGAGACGTTGGATCTGCTCCTGACGGGACGTTTGATTCAACATTAATGTGAATATTCTGTCATTAAATCTTTAAATCGTCTGTTACTGTTAAATAAACATAGAAACACCTGCAGAACTGATGACACCCCGTCACCCTCAGCTGGACTTCATGTCAAGCATCATAAATAGACATTTTAAATAGAAGTGACAGATTTGAAGGTTCTGAGCCAATTCAGTTTGCTGTCAGTGATTCAACAATAAACAACAAGAGATAGAAATAGTTCACTTTAGCTTTCCTCTAATACCAGTCAGCTGATCGCCTTTATCACAGGCGAAGAGTCTGGAAGTGACGATGCAGGCTAACGCTATGATAGCTGCAGGCTAACGCTATGATAGCTGTAGGCTAGCGCTATGATAGCTGTAGGCTAACGCTATGATAGCTGCAGGCTAATGCTATGATAGCTGTAGGTTAACGCTATGATAGCTGCAGGCTAACGCTATGATAACTTCAGACTAACGCTAAGCTAGTAGTTGGACACGAAGAGGAGAAATCACTAATCCTGCTTTTCATTCCGCTCGACATTAGATTTAAAAGTGAACTCGTGACATCCCTAAATATAAATACTAAACATTAGCATCGTTAGCGCTGTCTTTTGGGCATGTTAGCATGCTGGTGTTAGCTTTGCTCACAGAGCTGCTAGCATGACTGAAGACTACTTGTCTTAAAAACAGCCACATTTTAACATTGAATTTTTTCACATTTAACTTTCACCAAATGTTTCTGGAAGGTTTTTCCTCCCAAAGAAACATTTTTTCCAAAATTTAGAAAGTAGCTTTCTGTTAGAAGTTAAGACACCGAGGAAGATAATAATACAATAAATCAATAAAATAAATAAATTAAGTAGAAGATGAAGTCTTCACATGAGTGTAGCTTGTTTCATTAGCTTCAGTAGCTTCATTAGCTTCAGTAGCTTCTTGGCTGTGATGCTCGGCGTCACTCTGTGATCAAACTGTGTTCTTGATTTTCTTTTAGGTGCTGGGAGAGAAATGTTGTCATTATGACATCATAGCTGGCTTAGCCAATAGGAACGGTCCATCCCTGCAGTCAGTATCTAATCTGTATTGAGCTGACTCAGAGTCAGCAGGAATGTTGATCTAAAGCTCGACTGCAACTGGAAGCTCGATAATAAAATACTGACTTCACTTTGAATGAATCTGACGTCTCAACATGTCAGTGTAACTAATGTTTAATCTGATATATGGAAAACTTTAGCTGCAACAGCAGAACTAACTTCATTTCCCAGAATTCCACCACTAGAACCACACAGCTGAGCTGCACACGACACTGACACCCAGAGGACTCGTGTTTGTGTCTGTCTCTCTCTCCACAGTCTGAAGTTTTAGACGGATGAGAAGCTGATGGAGGCGACAGCGACCAGAAACTCGATCCTGTGTCTGAGAGAAACTGCTGGAGGTTGTAAATCTGAAACATGACTCGCTCTCTCTGTGGAACTCTCTGCTGCTCGTCTCTGTCCTACGGTGGCTGAGAGGGCTCAAAACACTGCAACTTCAGAAACCTCAGGCAGAGAAATCACCTTCGCTCATTATAAAACACATCTGGGAAACTGCTGGAAGATAAGATCATTTTTCTGCCGCTGGGTGTCGCCATCAGAACAAAAGAGGTGTGCTGAGTGTTGTGGTGCTGATCCAGATCTCCTGGAGGAATGAACACCCAGAGTCACATCAGGTTCTGTTCTGACTGCAGTGATCCGGAGCGGACCTGCAGGTTCTGTTCTGCTGACTGCTGACTGGAGCTGGAGGGGAAATGGACTTTACTTCATGAACATAACGTTACAGAGAGGAGACAGAGAACCAGAACCAGAACCAGAGTCTCAGCTGAGTGCTGACTTCACCCAGGGCTTCTGGTTCTGTTGGGTCTCGCTCTCAGACTTCCTCTCTGACTCTCCTGAAGTTACAGACGAGCAGGTGAAACGTCACCTGAGGCAACTGGAGGATTTCTCTGTTTGAACATTGTTGGAAACATTTGGGATGTTAGAAGAAAACTCAACAACATTTCCAACCCAGCTCGAGTGGTTCCTGCAGATGTTGGATGGTTGAGTTGCAGTGTGTTGAGCTCTGAAGCCACCAGCAGGTTTGGTTCTGTGTGCAGCAGGATGAACATGCTGGTGTGACCGGGCCAAACAGGAAGTTTGCTCTGCTGTCAGTTCGCTTACATGAGGAACAAACTTCCAAAACTGGGATCGGAGGATCGTCTGTGACTCTTAAATCAAACAGCAGCTGGAGTTCACGTGCAGCAGGAAGCTAAACTCTCACACCTTCACTGTGAATCACACCTGAAGCCTGAGACGCCACTGAGCGCCTCACTAACAGTGAGCTGCTGTGGTGATGATGGCGGCGGCGGCGGTGCTGATGATGACGTTTTGTTCAGAGTCAGTGTCGAGGAAGAGCAGGGGGATTGTGGGGGATGCGGTCCCGGCGGCGTCAGAAGAGACACACCCTCTTCTTCAGGTCGTTTCTCTTCCAGACGGAGAGGCAGTCGAACTCCTCGATGGACATCCCGAAAACACTGAAGAACTCCTCCTGAGAGAGGTGTCTCTGCGGGGGGGAGGGGGGGGGGGGGGGGGGGGGGAGAGGGGGGGAGAGGGAGGGGGGGGGTTTAGTGATGAATGAAAAACCTCTTTTCCTCCAACAGGAAGTGGAGCAGCAGTTCTACCTCCAGCCTGGTTCTGTCCACACCGGCGGGCAGTTTGCTGCGTCCTCTGTGGGTCACCACCAGCGTCTCGTAGGGGTAGACCTGAGAGATCAAAGGACCGATCAGTCAATCAATCAATCAATCAATCAATCAATCAATCAATCAATCAATCAATCAATCAATCAGTGGGTGTAGCTACATTTCATGACAACACAAAGTATTTAAGAACAAGCTCAACATTAGTTCTGTAGATCTACAATTAACAGATCAGTTCATCTTAAATACACATTCTTGTGTACGAGTTCTGAGATTTGTGCCACACGGGCCAGAACCTGACGGTGACTGACTTTATGATCCAACATGCTGGGGAGGGAGTTCCCTCTGTCCATCCTGGAGTCTCCGTTCTGACAAACACACACAGTCACATGTCGTCAATCATCACTGTCGCTGATACAGACGATTGCTATTCAGTATCGATCAGAGAAATGTTGAGAACGTGAAGCAGAAAGTACCTGAAGATCTGCAGGACGAGAAGAGACACAGAGAGAAACATGATCAGTACAACCTCAGAGAGTTACACTCCACCATGTGCAGCCTGATTTATATTCTATTTACTTTAACTGCAGAGCACTTGTGTTTACATCGTTACAGTTATTATTACCTCATTAATTCAACATAAGATTGAAACCTTCAATGTTAAATATTAAAATCTCCAACATTGTTTAAAGTAACAAATCGTGTATTCATCATACTGACGACGTGACGGACCTGCGGGAGCTTTCTCAGTCGAGCTGAACTCGGCCGACTGCAGCTGAAAACAGACAGAAACATCTTCATCACCGTCATCATCACTACACTCGGCTGTGATTGGTCGGTTGAGTTCAGCGGGACTCACCCGGGACAGGCCGCTCTTAGAGGATGCTGGGAAATACACGGACTTGGAGGCGTTGGATCCTGCAGAGGACGCAAAGATGATGAAGATGATGGTGTGTGTGTGTGTGTGTGTGTGTGTCTGTGTGTGTGGGTGTGTGTGTGTGTGTGTGTGTGTGTGTGAGTGTGTGTGTGTGTGTGTACCTCCATGCTGGCTGCGGTCCGGCAGCGAGCGAGTCTTCCTCCTCAGAGGAGCTGCAGATTTGTCGAGTTCCTCCTTCAGGATGATTTTTCCCAGATTGGACTGAATCTGAAGAGAAAACATTTAAAGTTCAGTGAAACGGTTCTGGTTCTGATCCTGAAACAGATTTCAGTTTACTTCTTGAATCAGCTGATCGACGTCTCCTCCTCGTGTCACCTTGTTGAGCTCTTGTTTCTGAAGCACTCGGAGGCCCCACAGCTCGTCGTCCAGCTCCCCGTCCTCCTCCTCATCTTCATCCCTCTGACCCTTCTTCCTCCACTCCTTCTCTGCAGGACAGGAGACGAGGACAGAGGAGAGGACACAAGGAGAGGAAAGGACATGAGATGAGGGCAGGAGGCGAGGACAGAGGAGAGGAGACGAGATGGGAGGAGGAGACAAGGACAGGAAAGAAAACGGGGAAAAGGTGAGAAGACGGGACAGGAGAGGAGAGGAGGAGAGGAAACAAGGACAGGAAAGGAGACAAGGATAGAGGAGATGAGATGCAGCAAGGAAACAGGAAGAGGAGAGAACACAGAGAGATGAGGGTAGAGAGGAAACAAGGACAGAGGAGAGGAAACAAGGGAAGGGGATGTGTAAAGGAGAGGAAAATTAATCCTCGACAACATATTTTTGTTTTATTATGTACAGTTAAACAAGTCTGTGTGTGTGTGTGTGTGTGTGTGTGTGTGTGTGTGTGTGTGTGTGTGTGTGTGTGTGTGTGTGTGCACTTGGATCGTACCAATCACAGCCAGGGAGGGGGGGCAGGGCCAGTACTCGGTCTCGATCTTGGAGGGCAGGTTCGGGTCCGGAGGCTGAGCTGCTGGAAACTTTGACGACTCGATGATCAGATCCTCGATGTGTTTCCCCTGAGGAACCTGAGAGGACGACACATCTGCACACACACACACACACACACACACACACACACACACACACACACACACACACACACACACACACACACACACACACACACACACACACACACAGCATGTTAAAGCTGATTAAAGCAGTGAGATCATGTCTGACCCACATTCAGAAGATATGATGACTGAGTTTCACTGTTTGTCTGAACGGTTCCTTCATCATCATCTTCTGAATACTAACGAGCATCTTATTACCTGTTAATAAACTTCTACATGTGAACGTAACACACCTTGTTTGTAGATTGGAGGCTTCTTGTAGATGTTGGAGCCATTTTCTGAAACAAAGAGAAGAAGAAGAGTTAAAATGGGTTAAACACAGGAAGAATAGCTGGTGTTGGATTACTGATAGACACATGACATAACAAAATATTTGTGATAAATGTCCCTTTAATTTGCTGATGACAGATTAGTTACAGAGTCTATATAAAGCTGTCGACGCCCTCTGCTGGACAAACTGTCGACTCAAAACACACAGTGACAAAATGCTACATGTCTGCAGTAAGATGATGTTATTTTCTGTGACACAGGAGACACGAGAGAGCAAGTGACCAAAGGAAAGGAGACAGAAGAGATGAGGAGAGGAGACACGGATAGAGGAGGAGACAAGGAAAGAGGAGAGGAAGCAAGAAGAAGTGAGGAAACGAAGGCAGATGATAGGAGACGAGGAGACGAGGAGAGGAGACGTGATTACCGGGCCGGTGGAAGTGCTGCATGGCGCTCTTGGCTCCAGAGGAGTGTGTGTGTGGTGTGTTGGGTGTGTGTGGTGTGTTGGGTGTGTGTGGCGTGTTGGGTGTGTGTGGCGTGGACGGTGTGTGTGTGCTGTGGGTTCTGCTGGTCTGGATGGTGGAACAAGGAGAAGAACCTCCAGGAGACCGGTTCTCCAGCCACTCCCTGGACTCCCTCTGAAACACAGAGGAACAGGGTGAAGCTGCTGCGACCTCTGACATCACTGATGACATCACCGGTGACTCAGCAGGTCACAGTGTTGAACTACAGGACGGTGTGGGCGGAGTCTTACCTCCGGGGAGGGAGGAGGAGAGATGGAGCGAGGAGACAAGGACCTCTGAGGAGGAAAGGAAACAAGGAATTAGAAAAGAAACATAAACAAACAGCTGATTTCAGTCAAAACAAACCGGGAGGGTTCAGGTTGAGCTGAGCTACCGTCAGCTGTGGAGACATCAGTGTGTTTCACGGTGAGTTAACGAGGCGATTAAACTCGTCTGAGTTCGATCAGCCAGAGAAACATATATTCAGACGGAGGACGGTTGAGTTTTTCTCTCTGAAAATAGGCATCAAAATATTTCCTTACTTGAAATCTGTGAGTTTATTTTGTTGAATTATTAGACTCAGTAGTGAACTGGCTGCTTTTATCGCCTCAGGAGCAACAGAGTGGCATCAGGAGCTAGCTGTTAGCATGCTAGCTTCAGTAGCAGCAGCGACGTCTTTGACGCGGCGACGCTGTTGTTTCTTCGCTCTGTTCAGGAGGTTTGTTCAGTATTTTGAAGGTCATTTCTTACAGACTGCTCCTTTAAACCTGGAGGTGTCGGGTGTTTATTAGAATATGTTGCATGAAAAGGGAAGATGTAAACAAAAGTCAAAGACTTCAGTGTGAACAGATGCGCTGGGGAACATTAGCGGCAGGTTTGGTGCCACTGCAGAGGACGGACTGTGTGTTGTGAGTTGTGATAAGATCAGTTGTGTTTGGATGATGATGTAACTGTCAGGCTGCAGGAGGAGAAACTTCACTGTGGCGAACACGAGAGAAGGCCGAGTGTTTCTGTTCGACGGCTGCGGCTGTATTCTTGGTGTCTTGTAGATTCAGGATGGTCTGATCTCTTTGTCTCCCTCTCTTCTCCTCGTTATCACTTCATCCACACACACACACACACACACACACACACACACACACACACACACACACGCAGTCTCAGCTGTGGTAACGAGCTGTCGGTCTCTAAGCAGCAGATTGATGTCTCATGTCGCAGTCTGGCGCTCAGCTAACCAACCGACAAACGAGCGGCCTGTCAGCCCAGCCTGCTCACACTCTAACATCTGATGCTAAGCTACGCTAACACGCCCTGCACCTCTCTCTGCACCACAGAGGAGCTGATGTCCATCTGAAACATGTGATGTTGGACTGATCAAGGATTCTTTCCTTTTCACTGTCAACAAATCTCAAACCAACGACGTCTCCGTCTCTAAATATTCTCTGACTTCCTGCCTGTGTCTCCTGGACACGATGGACATCTTAACCACAGAAGAAGAAGTTGTATCAGACTGTGACACAAACAGTATTTCTGTAGTCGTTGTGTTTGGTAATGTACTCGTGTGACAGAGTGCACAGACGAAGCTCTGAGGGCTTCAACACAACAACACGCTTCATGTCAAGACCCAAGATAAGATTAAAGCACGCGGGCAGTGATGACGCGTCTATCGTCGTACGTAACGGGACCGTAGGTGACTGCTGTGGTGGTTTGTGGACTAAGGCAGAATCCGGATCACCTCCAGAGGACTGTAGCTGTAGTGCGGCTGGTAGATCATCAGATCTGGTCTCTCGATGTCCAGGATGGCTTTGTCTCTCGGCAGCGCTGCTAAATCCTTATAGCCGATGACTCCGTCCTCCACTCTGGCCTGAAGGGGAGGATTACAGATTACTGCCTCAAGATTAATCTGAAGGGTAATATAACTCGATCTGTGTGTGTGTGTGTGTGTGTGTGTGTGTGTGTCTGTGTGTGTGTGTGTGTGTGTGTGTGTGTGGGTGTGTGTGTGTGTCTCACCACGATGGCGGCAGCAGGGGATCCTGGGACGCTGGTCCCTCTCAGCGACAACACACTCCCTGGAGACGTCTGAGCCAGCTGCTGCTCACACACACACACACACACACACACACACACACACACACACACACACAGACACGCAGGTCAGAGGTCAGACACAAACTGATCAGCAGCTAAATGGACGAAGACTTCAGCTGATGAAAGAATCGATGACGATCATTTAGGTTTTTTCTCGGGGTGATTTCATTTATCTGGCGACTCGACGGCCTGAATCTGCGTCTCAACTCATGTTCTGGGTGAAATAAACTCAGGGATTTGTTTTATGTTTGTGACATCGTTTTAAACAAGGAGCCATTCTGTGACCTCCAGCAGTCACTGTGGATCAGGGTCGGCTCCTCCAAGTTCTCCTGCCTCAAGTGAAGGAGTTTCATCTCCTGTTCGTGGGCGACAGAGAGATGGCGGGTCAGGGTTACTGAGACTGACAGGCAGTTTGTGGAGTCAGCTGGACTTGCAGGAGTGAAGTCAGACCGTTGTGGTTGAAGAGAGAGTCGAGCCAGCAGACAAAGCTCTCCATGTACCGGTCCATCTACGTTTCCACATTCAAGTTGGATCACCAGCTGTGGGCAGCGACCGGAAGAACCGGGTCGCAGATACAGCGGTGTCTGGGCTCAGAGAGGATGAGGAGTTTAAACGGGCCGGCTCAGGTGGTTCAGGCGCCTGATGTGGATCCATCTGGGCGCCTCCCTTTGGAGACGACCAACCCAGAACCTGCTGGACGGATTATATATCTCAGCTGGCCTGAGAACGGCTCAGGATCCAGAGCCTGCTGCGACCCGGATGAGATGAAGATGAGTGTTTTTATATAGTGAGTAAAACAAGAAAATCTCATTTAAATCAACACAAAATGCAAAATCTGAGAGATTTTAAACGATATTTGTTATAAAAGCTGAACTGGGAACATTGATGGCTGTAGCGCCTCGCGGTGCCGGACGGATGAGATCTGCTGGATCTGAACGAGACCATGAAGCTGTTAATTTGTTGCTGAGTTACTCGTTAAATGACAAACGAATCTCTGCGACACGGATCGGCTCTCAGTCAGCGCCGAGCTGCTCGTCCTCTCGTTAAACCTTCAGCATTAACATCGTGTTCTCCTCTCAGGTTTGACTGTCAGAACAGAAACCTGAGACAGATTCAGACTCTAAGGTGAAGACGGTGTTTACCTTGGGCATCATCCTGACTGCTGATTGGTCAGTTCCTGAGAGAGAGAGACAGACAGACAGAACATGGTTTTATATCACAGATGTGACAGTAATCATTATTTCACAGAATACGGCAATAAAGTCCAATAAAAACACAAAAACAGTCGGTTCAGATCTTTTTAATCTGCCGTTACACTTATTAAAAAGAGTTTTTCAGTCTGTTGACAACGATGTTAGCCGTCGGCTACACAGCGCTAACACACACTGAGATTTCAAATCTTAATTTGTAAATATCAGATTTATTCTCCTGTTTATTTACTTTTCACTTTCGTTTCTGATTTCTGAGTTTGATCTTAATGAAAACGTCTGTAATGCCTGAGTGAGTCAGGAAATCTTAAACTTGAGGACTTTACCTGGAGAACTGAAACATCCTGAGGTGACGTGAGTAAATACTCAGTTACTTCGGTCCATGTTTCCTGTCTCTGTACTCTGAGGATCTCTGTGACGTTTCCTCTCTCTGAACACAAACATCTGAACTTTCTCCTCACAGCTTCATTTTTTTACTCTGATACTCTGAGTACATGTCAGAGCCTGTAATCTGTTACTTTTAATGGAGTAAAGAAGCTGAATCAGCACTTCTACTTTTACCTGTTCACCTGCATCTGTTTCTACACAAGAACCTGAACCTCCGCTGGAGCAGAGGACGCCAGGACTTCTGTCTGCTCTGAAGCTAATTCTCTTTTACTGAAACTGTTGAGTAACAACGTCAACTGGTTTCAAATCATTCACTGAGAGACGAGGACTGGACACGCTTGACAACCTGCGACAGTCTTAGAGACACAGACAACACCTGGTCTCTGTGATGGACCCGCTGAGGTCCGTCAGAACCACCTGATGGACAGAACAGAACTCTCAGCTGGTTCCATCAGACGGGACTCTCAGACAGAAACAGTCGGGACGCAGCGCTCTGCTGCAGCTGCTGCATTGTCCGCCGTGACTGAGCGACACAAAGGGATTATTCCAGAGTCCACAGCTTTGTCCAGCACACACACACACACACACACACACACACACACACACACACACACACACACACACACACACACACACACACAGGTGGATGTCTGGGTAACATGCGGTCAGTGACGGGAAAATCCCTGCACACACTCACAATGAAATACAGTGTGTGTGTGTGTGTGTGTGCGTGTGTGTGTGTGTGTGTGTGTGTGTGTGTGTGTGTGTGTGTGTGTGTGTGTGTGTGTGTTCATACCTCAGGGAGAATAAGGGATCATGTCTGTGTGTGTCCGTCTGTTGGGCCGTTCACCCCGATCAGAACCTGAAACACACACGACTACTTTATTAACTCGACTTCACAGCAGACAGTTTATTTCACAAACATCTGAAAGTTTCTCATCACAGACTGATGAACCCTTCTTCTTCTCTTCTTCTCCTTCTTCTTCCTTCTTCTTCTTCTTCTTCTTCTTCCTCTTCTTCTTCTTCTTCTTCTTCTTCTTCCTCTTCTTCTTCTTCTTCTTCTTCTTCCTCTTCTTCTTCTTCTTCTTCTTCTTCTTCTTCTTCTTCTTCTTCTTCTCTTCTTCTTCTTCTTCTGTGTGCCGTGTTATTGATCTCTGCTGGTGTCTGCTGTCACTGAATAATTAATATGTTAAAATGTGACTGTTTCACTCTGACCGGGAGCACCAGAGAGTTTCTGCAATGAATGGTCATTTACTTTTATATATTTCATATTTCTGAATTCTCCTTCCACTGCAGCCAACCGGACGATAATGATAATTCTGTTTAATGATAACGTTACGAGCCGGCTTCACATCCAATCAAACACACAGTGTCAGAGAATTAAATCAGATGAATTCAAAGTATTTTAAAACAGCAGCTGACAGCATCAGCCTCCCTCAGTGTGAGAAGAAAACATCTGCGTCTGCGTCTGGAGAGAGATCACTTACAATCTGATCAATACGTAACTGGATCAATACCCTGGAGGAGGCCGGTATCGGTTCCTGCTCTCCTCCTCCACAGTTTAACTCCAGAACTGTTCTTAAAGGGACAACCGGGAACTTTCAGCTTTTGCTGGTTCTGGCTCCTCCTTTGGACTAAAACGGTACGACACCAGAACCGGCTGTTGTGCTGGGTGTGCGTGCGGACCGCAGGACGGACCTGATGAGGTCATGTGTCTATATGTGATCGGACCATCGGATCAGCGCACGCGTTAATAGTAACTATATAACACCAGCAGTCTGTTCTCGTTTCTAATCATCAGAGAAATCACAGAATGTTTCACAGGCGACAATTTTCAGGTTATTTTAAGATACTTTAAACTTTTACTCAGCAGTGGAAGAATATGAGCGTTTAATTTAAAATGCACATCAGAAACATGAACACAGGAAGAACTCAGGTTCAAACTTCTTGTTCAGTGTTGGTGACATTTCAGAGTGAATGTTTCTACTGAGGGAGTATCGATCTCTCAGTAATCAGAACAAACAGCCGTTAAACAAACATTTGTGTTGTTTTTATGAACAAGATGTTCCACATATCAGCCTGTGACGACATGTGAACAGTATCAAGATATGGATCCTAAAATATCTCACATATTCAGACAAAAATGGTGAACAGGGTTTAAGTTTTATAGTGTTAAAGGTTCATTTCATCACTTTTGATCTGTGTTGTTCTCTCTGATCATTTCTAATTTCATATTTCATTTCATATCTTGTGACTGAATGCTTCATTAATCAATAAATACAATTAATTATTGAATAACTTCTTCATTTTTAAACAGACCTGGTTATCCCAAAAAGATTTGTTTAAAAAAAGAAGATTAGTGCATCAATGTTTTTGTGAATTTGACTTTAAACTTTGAGAGGCCGACGACTAACTGAAGATATCAGAATATAAAGTCCACTCACATCTTCACGCTGGAGTTTCTCTGCAGCTCAGATTCTTCAGCTCAGCGGTCTGAAACACAAACGAAGAAGAAACAAAGCATGTCATCAGAGTTCCCTTTCACATATCTGACACTCAGAACCAAACAGAACCACACAGCCTCATCCTGCAGACTGAACCGTAACATCCGGTGAGTTCAGAGCGACTCTGGTCAGAATCAGTAGATCTCTGAATGGAGTCGTTCTCCTCTCGTTTGCTCGCTTTCTATTTTCAGATCCACATTTTTATTTCCAGGAAGTGGACGCTGTTGCTAGGCGACAACGCTGGCAGGAGCTTGATCTGAAAATCTGCTCCAATCGCAAAAACACACAACATGAAGCTGAGAGACGCTCAGGAGGAAAACTGACGTCCACGTTTGACTAACTGAGACGATTTGACCGACTGGATCCTTCAGACGGGATCCGGTCCGTCAGCTGGACCCGGGCCTGCAGAGATCCTCTGAGCTGCAGCGTTCACCGCGCTGCTGTCGTCAACGTGTGGGAGGAAACAACAACCAATACTTCTGATAACTGAAGCTTTTACTTCCATTATTAACAGAATGATACAAAAATCAGCAAATCTGTTCAATAACTTTTTGTAACTTCACACTGAACCAACAAAAGAAACACGTGTCCTGTGAACTTCTGATCAAACTGTCATCTGACATCTTCTATCTCAGGAAGAGAGTTACAACAAACAGACGCAGACGAACCCACAGAACTGCAGAAGAAGAAGAAATGTGTTGATAATCATGTGTTAATGATTATGATTATAGAAATGCTGTCAAATTAGTAAAATTGATTAGTAAAATCAATAATGTTTGTATTTATATGATCAATTATTGTAACACTTGTAATACTTGGCAGCATGTTTGTTGCCTCAGCATAAAGTATGAACATATTTGGACAGCCCACAGTGTCATTAAAAGAAATATAGCTAATGTTATCTTATCTCTAATTTCATGTGGTTTGTCCGAGTCGTGTTGCCGTACCCAGCTGTCCAAGATGGCTGCCACGCATCCACCAAGGACGTGACATCAGCAACGTCCACAGATTTAACAACAGATCAGCAGAATGAAACTTGTGTATAGATATGAGCTGATGGCTGGTAGTGACACCGTGTCACCGTCCACGCCGCCATCTTACTTTGTAAGAGGCGTCAGCGGGGTCACACTTCACTCTGTCAGCTGACTGACAAGAACATGGCGCCTGTTTGGCAACATGTCGTATTTAAACTCAGTGATAACAGAGAGCCTGATAACGTTCACGAGTCAGATGAGTCGTGACCTCGCTGAATAAAACTGATCCGCTGTCCGATGTTTCGCTCAGTGGAGCATTTTGATGAACAGCAGCCGCAATAACTGAACACACACACACACACACACACGTTCCTGTGAGGGTAACAGAACCGAAGTGGCGCCACGTCCGGTGGGCCTCGTTTCTTTATTGTGTCATGAATCAAATATCTGATGTTTGTGAATTAAAGAGATAATTATTCAAGTCAATAAAGTGTCAGTTTGTTGTAGAAAAGGTCCAAAACAAGGTGAACGTCACAATAAATCTGCTCATACTGACAACTGCAGTTCTGTGAGAGGAGGGCTGGTTCTGGTTCAGTTCTATACAGGAGCAGCTCTACAGTGGTTCAGTTAGGAGACGACGTCACTGACGACTCTGTGGGCTGTGATGTCACTGACGGTGATGTCGGCTGCTGTGACGTCACTAACGACACTTTGGGCTGTGACATCACTGATGACACCGTTGGCTATGACATCACTGACGATGATGTCGGCTGTGACATCACTGACGGTGATGTCGGCTGTGACGTCTTTATGACGAATCTTCACAATCTGATGTTTCATTAGTTTGGTGAAAAACTGAAAAACATCACGTGTGATTCATGACAAAGTTCAAACAGGATCAATACTTTATCTGTCTCTCTTCAGTACCAGACAAAAGTTTGATCCAATAGGTGGAACCGGAAGAGGCGGGGCTTCAGCTCTCAGGAGGCTCCGCCCCCTCCAGTATTGTAATATTTGTACTTCTCCTTCTCCATACATGTAATAATACACTGAGTGCAGGTTCTTGTTCAGCAGATCTGTCAGTCTGCCGGGACAGGAGATAACTCAGAGGAATGCTGGGAGATATCTGAAGGTTGCTAGGTTACCACACCCAGCCGTCCAATCAGCTGGCAGGAATGTGGGAGAGACAAAGAGAGAGAGATGCTGCACTAAAATAGACCTCCCACCATCAGACCACCCCACACACACACACACACACACACACACACACACACACACACACACACACACACACACACACACACACACACACACAGAGGTAAACCCCGTCCGGCTGCCCTGCATGGGGCTAAAAATCAAAGTTACTGCTCTGATGACTTTTTTGGGGTGAATCCACGTCGTTATTGAGTTCCTACATTTCCCAGAATTCCTTTGAACAGCTCAGAGTGAAGTTGGTCCAGCGTGGTGCTGCTGGTGTGTAGGAGGAGAAGTGTGAGTCTCACTCCTGACTGAGAAACACAAGATGAAGAAAAACAGCAGGATGTGTCTGAAGGATTTTCATCTTTATTTATTGGATGATGTTTGAGAGGTTTTAATACCAGAGCAGAGAAACGAGCTACAGACATTTACTGCTCACAGCGGAGGAGGAATTTATTCTCATTCTCACTCTTCTCTTCCACATTTCCTTCTCAGCTCTCTTTTCCTTTATCCTTTTCATCTCCTTTCCTGAGCCAAACCATTCCTGTATCCTCCTTTCCTTCCCAATGTCCCTCTTCAGTCTCACTCTTTCCTTTCCTATTTCCTTAGTCCCTCTTTCCCTCCTTGTTTCCTTATTTCCTTCCCATCATCCCCTTCCAAAAAGGAAGTATTCATTCTCATTAAAGTAAAAATACTCCATTACAAGCGCTCAAAATAAGTGAAAGTATGTAAGTGAATAGTGGATTAGCGCAGAAGTATATACTCGAGTAAATATACTCAGTTACTGTGCCTGGCTGGCAGCAGCAGCGGGGCGTTCACTGACCGCTTCGTCTTTGTGTCTGAAGACGTAAATGATCTCTGAGGAGGTCGTTAGTGACGGTCACTGCTCCTGAAAACAGACCGAGGTCCTGAGAACGTGCAGACCTTACACTCTGATTTATAACACCTGACACACACACACACACACACACACACACACACACACACATTTACACCAAATTCTGCTAAATTCCTGTTTTTGTTCATGTGATCTTGTGATCCTTGGTGGTGCATTCAAGGACTCTTTGACAACTGTGGACAAACGCATACCTACAATTCTGATAAATTATTAATCAAATTGTGAAAACAGAAAAGTATCGCCATCACAAAAATGTGAAAATCAAAATGTAATTAAACTAAATTTTTAACTGAACATTTTCACAAGTAACCGTGTTTTTCACATATGAATGAAAACGGTGAATTTTCTTTAACATGTGAATTAAACACATTTGTACATAATAAACATCTGACGACTGTTGTTTTGGTTGTTTGGTTGGTGGATTAAAACATTCACTTCACCAGATGATTTGTGTCCCTGAACGCACCAACCAGGACAGACTTCAGATCAGTTCTTCAGCTCGAGGCAGAAGAACTGATCTAACATCTTTAACATCGTTTGTAGTTTTATGAATGTGACATTTTCTCTCCAGTTTCTGTGTTCCTGTGTTAGCAGCAGCGACATCCTGCTGGGCTTCACGCCGTCGCTCTCATCGGAGCGTTTGTCGAGTCGTGATGCAGTGAAATGTTAAAACGTGTTGATGCTGAAGCTGTAAGTGGGTCACAGACTGAAATCTGCTGAGTCACAGCTTCACATTCACAGCTCTCACTGATTCCACTCAACCGCTGCTGAGCTACCGGCTTCATCGTCATCAGCTGAAACATTTCTATATTTCCTGCTGAGAAGATTAGAAGAAGAGGCCGAAGACAGATGAAGGAGAGCGCCGCCTCCAGAAGGTTCTGACGCTCAGATACTGGCTGCATTCCGGTTTTCCACAAACGATTGCAGATGAATTTCTGATTCCTGAGCTCCTTCAACGCTCCGGTCAGAGTTGTTGAAGTACCCGTTCACCGTGCAGCAGGACCCCGAGCCCAAACACACCTCAGAGCTCTGACGACTACCTGAAGAACCAAAGAAGACCGAGGAGTCCTGACGGTCCTGGACTCTCCTGCACTCTCCTCCACAGTCACCTGACCTCAGCCACATTCAGCATTCAAGGGGGCACCTGAAGGCCGAGCGAGCCAGTCAGATACCATGAGTCAGCAGGTTTTACACTCACTCGTGGAGTCCATGCAGCTCGAGTCATTAAAGCCAAAGAGGGACATTCAGGGACGTTTTCAAGATTTCAAGATGACACGTTTCACTAAAACTCCCTGCTGGACCAGCACCAAAACCAGCACCAGAACATAACATATGCTGGTCTATGCTGGTTTTTCCAGCAGGGATCTCATGTGGTTCGGTTACTATCGGTGGCTACATGCTAATAAGCTAGCATGCATAACATTCAGACCAAACTCCATTTACTTTTCGCTCATTTTTCACTTTGACCTGTTTGGTTTCGTTAGGACTCAGTTACAGGAAATCACAAGACGCAACAGTTACAGAGTGTGTGTGTGTGTGTGTGTGTGTGTGTGTGTGTGTTGGCAGGTCTTTATCTCAGCTCACAGGCGTGTGGCCACACCCAGCGGAGCACCGTCATTGGCTGACTCAGGTGACATCACAGCGCCTGTGTAACGTCTTTAAGATGTTTGTGAAGTTTTGATTGACGATGTCTCCTTCCATGTGCCCTCAACTTCCTCCTTTCCTTCTTCCTTTTTAATCCTCCTTCTCCTTTACCTCCCTTGTTCCCTTTCTCCTTCTTTCCTCCCCAGTGTCTTCCTTCCTTCCTTACTCCCTAACCCTTTCCCAACCTTTCCTTCACTTTTTCTCCACCTCTTATTTAATTTCCTAGCACTCTTTCTCCTTCCACACTTCCTTCTCAACTCTCTTTTCCTTTATCTTTTTCATCTCCTTTCCATCTCTATTTCATTTGTTTCCTGTCCTTCACTGTGTCCTTCTCTCCTATTGTTTCCTCACCAACCTTCCTCACTCCTTCTTTCCTTTCCTACCTCCGTCCTTCCTAATATCCTTGTTTTATTGTAAACGTCTTTGCTTTTATAGAAGTCCTTTGTTTCAAAATCAAGTTTAAGATTATAAAAGTTGATCAATATCTTCCTCATTCTTTCCTCGACCAATCAGATCCCAGCATTGAGTTGGTCACACACCTGTGCCGTGTGCTCAGGTGAGGTGATCTGGATGTTTGATCACGTGACGGCGGCTCTGATGTCAGAGGACGGAAGGTGTTGTTCTGATTGGAGCTCGTCCGTCTGTCCTATCAGCAAACAACTCAACGCTCAACTTAAAATTCCTGCAGAGCTGACGGCAGCCGAAACAACACACACACACACACACACACACACACACACACACACACACACACACACCGTCCATGGCCTCATTCCTGCAGCATCAACACCCCCCCGGCCCCCCCCTCGGCCCCCCGCTGCTCTCAGAGATAAGAGCCGAGGCCGCCGTCTGCTGCAGCGACATCACACCAGTCATTAAAGGAACATTCAGTTTTTTACAACCTGAGGATTAAAGAGAGACACGACCAGAAACCAGCTGCAGACAGCCATCGAGACCCCAGGGAGCAAGGAGGGAAGGATGCAGGGAAGGAAAGAAGGAAGGAGATCATCTGAAGCAGCAGACCTCACCTAACATAACATAACTCACATTACTGAACCGATGTGAGATCAGCTGATGTTTTATCAGAGAAGAGGTCTCACTCCTCTCTGGCTCCACAGTTTTATATTCTACCTTCCTTCTGGGGAGAAACTGCCTCCAGAATGTTTTCTCTTCTGAGACTTGATGAAAAGAACGAGAGATAAAAGATTCATTAACAGATTTCTGAATCTGTGCATTTTGCCAGCAGAACAGTGCTGTGACATCAGCAGCAGACTTCAGATCAGCTTTACTTCACTTGATACTGATCCAATAAAATACGGCCCGTCAAAATCAGGATATCTCCGGCTCAGACCTCAACCAGTTGCTCAGGAGGTCAAGCAGCCGTCGACTGAACAGTAATGAGGGTCATTGGTTCCGTCCCCGGCTCCAGCTGGCTCCAACAGGTTAGGAAGTAACAAAGTACAAATACTCAGTTTCTCTCCTTCAGTAGATGTTTCCTGTCTCTGTCACTCTGAGTATCTGTGTGACTTCTCCTCTCTACATCTGAACTTTCTCCTCCTCACAGCTTCAGAACAGCCTCGTTACTTTAGTTTGATGCCTCTGAGGTGAATTCTGGATTCTTGTTATTTCCCAGCATCAGCAGACTGATGTGGACCTATCAGAGCACATCACGCACGGCAGACGCAGCGAGACGAGACAAAGACGTAAAAGCCGTAAGAAGCCGTAAACAGACAGAGAGGGAGACTGGAATGTGGAGAAAAGGCGTGTTAGTGTCTCGTATCTGCAGAGAGTTTCTGATTTTCTCTCTTTGTTGCTGCTCGGGACGCTTTACCAACCCAACATGTGTCTGTTTGACGTCCTGGGAATGAGACTCAACAATCAGCTGTCTTTGTGGTGCGTTCAGGAACAGCTGGGACAAATCCTACTGATTCTACCTTTAACTTTAATAGTCTTTGAGTTCTATTAATATGACGTGAGCTTCAGTTAGCTTTGACCACAAATGTCCTTCAGAGGGAGACTTTTTACTCTGAGACTCTGAGTACATGTCAGAGCCTGTAATCTATTACTTTACTGGAGGAAACAAGCTGGATCAGAACTTCTACTTTAACACGAGTATCTGAACTTCTACACGAGCTCAGGATGTGAGTGCAGCCCTGCAGGACCACCATGTTATTGATCATATTATAAATCTTTTACCTCACTCAGTATCACGTTGTGCTCCCAATATAACTCAGTTTTCCAACAGCTAGAACAAGTTGTTGGGTTTTTATAGGATCAATAAAGGTTTTTAAAATCCAAATCTGCAAAGAGACGCAGCTGTCAGATGATAGTGGAGTAAAAACACAACATTCACCTTGAAGTATGAAGCAGCACAGACTCAAGTACTCGTATTTAAAAGCAATACTCGACTAGATTTACTTGAGTAACCCGCGGAGAGCCCGGCTCAGTTAAACCTTCACTCTGGGATTCAAACCAGCACCTGAGCTGCTGCGTCTATTTCTGCTGCAGTCGAGTCTCAGCGGACGAAGTTTGTGTTGTGTAACAGGAGTGAAGATGACTCATGTGTCCAGAAATAGAGGAGAGCGCCCACGCAGCGCCGAGACGTTCAGGGACCGCACGAGATCGCCTCGCCAGAAACCCAAACTGTGAATGTTTCAGACAGAACCAGAACCAGCACCGGTGACGAGCAGAGAGAAGCTCAGCTGTTCACTCACTGACGTTCTCAAACCGACCAACACTGAACCAGAACCAACACATCTTTTCAAACTATGACCAGTTAAAAAATACACAAAACATTATGATTATTATCATTTTCAGGATGAGGATGATGTTTTTCCCTCCACCTGTTTTGTATTTTGTTATATTTATATTCATGTTTTTGTTTCTCTTCAGTGTTTTATGTGTTCCTACAAAGCAAATTTAATAAAAAAGGCAATATAAAAATAAAATACACAACGTAAACAGAGGTGGAGGAAGAGTTCAGGTTTCTACTGCAGTGAAGAAAAGCAGATTGTGAAAAAGTCCTCAAAGTAGAAGTACGGCTCGACTATCACTGACTAAGATAGTTGATAATTAATATTCTCATTAATTAATTTACTGATTCTGTTTGTTTCAGATGTACTTGTATAAAAAAACATCATATTTGATCTTCATCTTCATTTGTAAAGTAACAAAAGCTGTCAGTTAAAGAAGCATTAAAAGGAAAGTACCTCGAATTTGTTCTTTCATTACAGTATCCGATTCCAGAATCAACTTTTCTTACAAAATAGACTTTAATTCTGCAATATTATTAATCAAATAAAGTAAATTAGTGTGAAGTCTACTAACAGTGAGAGGAGTGTCGGTTCTGTTGTCAGATATTTTGTACAGCATGAATAAATGTGTTTTTATCTACTTCCTAGGAAAGTATTTCACAAACTACTTTTCCCATCATGCATTGTGCTCTGGGCAGGCTGTAGACACCTGCACGCACCTTATCACCACTAAGAAAACAACAACAACTTTAAACAATGTTTAACATACATTTTTTCAAATATTTTTAAAAACATACATTTTAAGAAGAATCTCACGTCTAAAACTTTAGTACAATTTTAAAAACGCACAACCTCAGCGTTACGTGATCAAAGTATAAACAGACAGACTGAATATACACCTTACTGCATGACTGAGTATAATAATAATCATGTTGCGTTTAAGAGATTTATTTTATTTAAGAAACAACAAAATGTTCAGCCTGAATAATGTAATGTGTGTAATATTAATAATTAAGCCTGATTTTAATCCTGATTATCTTATAGCATATTTAAAAGTAATTTCATTGTTTAAATATCTTTAATCACAAGATCTGATGAAAGTTTCAGGCTAAAAACTGAGTTTTAATCACAGAAAAATACAGTTTTGTGTTTCTACACTTTTTACAGTGTAGCACCACGTGTCCTGTTATCATGGAGGTGGTTTCATGTTTTTAATGTTTTTAAATGAGGATGAAATTTAGTGTTAAATGGAAAATAAAATCCTCAGTATGAAGAGATTTAACTGCAGCAGTCTGTCTCACACACACACACACACACACACACACACACACACACACACACACACACACACACACACACACACACACACACAGCAGGTTCTTTCTAGCTCCCACAGGACAGTAAACCCATTATTCACAGCTCCAGCAGGTTCAACAGGACACGAGTCATCAGAGCCTGTTATACTTCTCATTATGTACAGTTGGAACAGAACCGGTCCCATTCACAGGCTCAGAGGTCACATGTCTCTGTGACCTTTGACCTCTGACCTCCAGTTCCAGGCCAAGACAGTGAAAAAAGCTCTCACAAGGTGTGTTTTAAAACTGAAACCTTCGACATCGCATCCATCAGCAGGATCTGTTGTTCACTGTTACCATGACGACGCCTCTCTCCCACACAGAACCTAACGAGCTCGGCCCGCCTCGTGAACAGAAACACCTCCGGCCCGAACAGACTGAAGCATTGATCCGCTCTGATGTTTCTCTCCTGTCAGTCAGCACTCAGGGTTTACAGGTGACGCTACAGCAGTGCTACGAGCTAAATGCTAACACCAGCTAACGGATAAAATGTTTAACAGAGTTCTCCAGCCTACTTTAGCACGCTAACATTAGCTAGTTAGCGGTGAACACAAAGTCCAGTTGGCCACATGAACGTGTTCACCTGATGATGGCGCTACATTAACAGTCAGAGTCAGTCCATCAGAGTTGATGACATGTTTAAACCTATTTTTTATTTAGCCTTAATTTAAACGGCTAATCTCATTCTCTCTGGAGCTAGCTGCTGTTAGCACGGCTACAAACTTTAAAGGAACAGTTCCCCCAAAAATGTCAAACCCAGTTTACAGTGTTAGCACCAGGTAGTTGTGCTGAGCTAACAGTGTTAGCATCAGGTAGTGGTGCTGAGCTAACAGTGTTAGCACCAGGTAGTTGTGCTGAGCTAACAGTGTTAGCACCAGGTAGTTGTGCTGAGCTAACAGTGTTAGCACCAGGTAGTTGTGCTGAGCTAACAGTGTTAGCACCAGGTAGTGGTGCTGAGCTAACAGTGTTAGCACCAGGTAGTTGTGCTGAGCTAACAGTGTTAGCACCAGGTAGTTGTGCTGAGCTAACAGTGTTAGCATCAGGTAGTTGGAGCCATTTGTTTGTGTTCTTTGGTTGTTTCTCTGTTTTAAATCAAGTCTCCAGCTGCTTTAGTTGACTTTATATCAGCATTTCATTTTTGGTGTGAACTGCTCCTTTAATGTTGTTAAAGCCTGATCAAGTAACATGATGTCAGCACTGCAGATAGATAGATAGATAGATAGATAGATAGATAGATAGATAGATAGATAGATAGATAGATAGATATTATTATTACAGGTATTATGATGTGAAATTAAAGGAGCATTTCAGAGATATTCTGGGATATCACGGAGAGGATTTGAGAGTGGAGGCCGGCCGGCAGATGTTGTGGTGCTGGGTGAGGAGGGGGGGTGTTACATAAAACCATCCTCCCCTTCCTAATCCATCCTCCATCCCTCCATCCTCCATCCCTCCACCCGTCCTCTCCTCCGCGGCGTGCTCACTCTCAGCACCTCTTACATAACTTCACACCATCACACGGTAACTCAGTCACACCTGATTATACCTCCATAACCTGATGATGACGAGCGTGTGTGTTGGAGGTGATGTGGAGAGTGAGGCGGCCGCAGGAGGGAGAGAGAGAGAGAGAGAGAGAGAGAGAGAGGGAGGGAGGGAGGGAGAGCCGCTCTGCCCGCTGCGGCGCACCGCAGACCGGTGTGTCACAGCTCCGGCTCCCCCGGACAAGGTCGAGCACAGGCGGGGAGAGCCGGGCCGAAGTCCCGCTAAAAACTGCGACATTTTATTCCGACATCATCTTTACAGCAGCCGCTCCTGTAACATCTCCTCTGTGTTCACATCCCGCAGTGTGTTTTAATCCAAACTTCACTTCGTACTTTGGCTGAACATCGAATATTAAATATTCCTGTAATATATAATAATCCCACAGAATATTTCATATGACGTGTGTGATATTAACACACATGTATGAGCAGACAGGCTGATCCGGACACGCAGGCTGTAATATTTCTACATTGTCACACAGTTACAGAGTTGATCACCGCTGAGACGTCAGCGGACACACACAGCAGCAGCAACCCGCAGCAGGGCGACAGGAGGCGGCTCTTACCTGTCTGTTGGTGCCGGTGTTTGTCAGAAACATCCAGCAGCTCCGTCATCAACTGTTCACTGCGCTCAGCCCCAAATATAGTCCCGGTGTGTGTGTGTGTGTGTGTGTGTGTGTGTGTGTGTGATAGCAGCAGTGTGCCTCTCTCTCTCCATGTATTTCAGCCCATTACCTGTCAGTGTCTCTCTCCCTCTCTCTCTCTGGACCAGTCCATTTTGCAGCAGTGTGGGGGGGGGGAGGGTTAAACATGACGGTGCAACATGGTGTGTGCGTGCGTGTGTGTGTGTGTGTGTGTGTGTGAAATTCCTGTATTATCAATTAATAAGCACTGATGGAATGTAACTAAGTACATTTACTCAAGTACTGAACCTAATTACACGGTACAATATTTAGCTTGAAGTAAACTAAATATTGTACTTTTGACTGCACATCATTTATTTGATAACTTTAGTTACTAGTTACAGATTACATGCTGCATCAGAGTCAAAGTATCACATTTTTAAGTTAATTGATTCCCCAGACTTTAATATTTCTGTAATAATTTTTCTTGTATGTCAACTTTCAGTTTTGCTCTTCAGTCATCAGGATTATTATTGTGAAGTGAAATCAGCAGAAATTGATCTGAAAACGGATGATTTTAAAGTAAAATCTGTTCTTTGATCTCGTTGATTCCTTCTTTAATCACTTTTTTAGTCCAGTTTTGGACGTTTTGTGCGTCTGCTGGTGCTCAGAACGAACTGAACGGTGAGTTGAAGATCATTTTAGTTGAAAACATGAAAAACAAAAATATCAACATAATATAAGGAAATAGCAGTTTTGACATTATGACGTTAGCATGCTAACCAGCTAGCCCCGGCCATGTGCCATCATATAACTCATATATACACCAACAGTTTCCCGCCAGCTGCACGACTCAAAGAAGAAGAAGAATCTTTATTTGTCAGAGATTTTTACATTCAACATGCAAACACATCACTAGCTGCACACTGTAAGTATACACACACACATACACACTGCAAACCAGGAGCAGGGGGCTGCCGTCAGGCGCCCGGGGGGGTTTCTGTGCCTTGCTCAAGGGCACCTTGGCAGTAACCCAGGGAGTGTCACCTCTTCAGCTACCAGTCCACTTCCATATTGTGGTCTGTAGCTGGACTTGAACCAGCCACCTTCCAGTCCCCCAAGCCAAGTCTCTACCGGCTGAGCTACTGCCGCTAATTAGCTAACGGTGGCTACAGCAGGCGGCAGTCAGACCTTCTGTGCTGCCCGCTACATGTTCTGCATACTGCAGCTTTAACGTTCAACAACTCGTTGTAGTTTCAGAGAGAAATATCTTAATATTCCTCAAAGTAGCTCAAAGCAGCTGTTTTGTTGGCCCTGGTGTTAAACATGCTCCTGTGCGTGGTGTCGTGATGTTGCAGCTGATATCAGCCTCCTCTGCACGTCTGCGTTTAGCTTCAGGCGCTGCTCAGCTCAGCTCAGCGTGGGTTTGATATAAAGGAGCTTCATTCACGTTCGTGATGAGCTGTCGGCCTTAATGTGACTGAAGAGCCGCTGCATTCAGAGCAGCAGGTCAGAGGAAACACTATTCAGCTCCACTCGGCCGTGTTCAGGAGGAGACGTCGACCTGCTCCGCGTTAGAACAAACATCCAGTGGAGACGCACATTATTGTTTCTTAACAGTAAAAGTACTGAACTTTAAATCAACCATTTATCACTGATGGTTATTATAAAGTGTTCCTCATGTTTTATTCTATCTGTCCCTTTTTAATCTCACAGTACAGCAGGTGTGTGTGTGTGCGAATGTATCTGTAAATACTGTGTTATTTATATCATTCATATGTCTGATTTTATATATCGTGTGTTATTGTGAGTTGTGTGATTTCATGTGGATGCTGAAATTTCCCTTGTGGATTAATAAAGTAATCTATCTATCTATCTATCTATCTATCTATCTATCTATCTATCTATCTATCTATCTTTCTATCTATCTATCTATCTGCAGTGCTGACATCATGTTACTTGATCAGGCTTTAACAACATTAAAGGAGCAGTTCACCCCAAAAATGCTGATATAAAGACAACTGAAGCAGCTGGAGACTTGATTTAAAACAGAGAAACAACCAAAGAACATAAACAAATGGCTCCAACTACCTGATGCTAACACTGTTAGCTCAGCACCACTACCTGATGCTAACACTGTTAGCTCAGCACCACTACCTGATGCTAACACTGTTAGCTCAGCACAACTACCTGATGCTAACACTGTTAGCTCAACACCACTACCTGATGCTAACACTGTTAGCCCAGCACCACTACCTGATGCTAACAGTGTTAGCTCAGCACAACTACCTGATGCTAACACTGTTAGCTCAGCACCACTACCTGATGCTAACACTGTTAGCTCAGCACAACTACCTGATGCTAACACTGTTAGCTCAACACCACTACCTGATGCTAACACTGTTAGCCCAGCACCACTACCTGATGCTAACACTGTTAGCTCAGCATTTTTGGGGGAACTGCTCCTTTAATCCATCTATCTATCTATCAGTCGCTGCCATGTTTGTCTGACAAACACAAAGTGAACTTGTGTTGTCGCTGGAGGTCAGAGGTCATCAGGGTTCATCCTCTGTGGACTGTCACCAGAAATGAATACTAATGAACGTAGTTGATGCATTTATAGTTTTCTTTGTGATGTGTGACCCCGCTGGTCTGTTCTGGAGGTCAGAGGTCATCAGGGAGTCCAGGTGATGACGCTGACGGCGGTCTGAGCGGCCCGCCGGATGTTCTCGTCCTCCTCTGCAGCCCCGCTCCTCGCCACCAGCAGGGGGAGCTGCTCCAGCAGGAGGCGCCGGCCGTCTGGAGCTTCGGCCAGGGCGGTCAGAACCCGCAGGGAGTACATGACGAGGACCCTCCTCCGATCCTCCTCCTTTTTCTCCTTCGATACCAGGTCGAGGAGGACGGGGATGGCGTCCAGGTCCAGACACTGCTGCTTCCCTGCAGGACGACATTCAGTGAAACTCACACATCTGCTCCAGCTGTTCTGCAGGAGCCTCAAGAGGATTGTTAACTTCCAGAAAAAACAGGAAATGTTGAGGAGAAACATCTCCAGAACTGTTGACTGCTGGACAAACTGAACGTTCAGGTGTGTGTGTGTGTGTGTGTGTGTGTGTGTACCTGGTGTGATGACCACAGCGTACATGATGACTCCTGCAGCGTGGATCTGAACCTCTATGTCGTCCTCTCGCAGCAGACCGACCAGGACAGGAAGTAACGCCTGCTCACAAACCTGCTGCCTCCCGTCCTCACACACACTGAAACCAGCAGAGAGCGATCACAACACACACAGACACACACACACACACACACACACACACACACACACACACACACACACACACACACACAAACAAACACTGAAACTGGAGGGCCGCACGACAAAGTAGTTTTTAATGTAACATCGACCAATAGACACATTTCTAACTACAAACATTATTTCATGTTTTCACACATGATTCCAGTTTGTTTAACTTTAGGTGAAAAACTCTTATTTCCCCATTTACACTGTTTATTTTAATTTTATTTATTTATAATATTATAGATTGACATGTCAAATTTTCCAAATACAGAAAACAACCAGTACAGTTTCTCCTTGGAGAAAGTCACCAGACTCCCTCAACAAATCGTGTGATTAAGTGAGTTGTTGAGTTGGAGACACGTTATAAACTCTGTCTCTGACTCATTCTGCATTATTTGGACCTTCTTGTAAATTCAGCAAATGTTCTACAAACACACATTTCTTGAGTTTCCATGTCAGAGCTGTGAGAGGTGGAAGCGAACATGTTAAAGAAGTGTGAGCATGATGTGGCTGTCTGACCTGAGGGTCATCATGGCTGCAGCCGCCTCCCTGCGGATGTTCGGGGACGGATGGGAGAGTTTTTGGCCGAGCAGCGAGACTCCGTCAGAGGCCAGAGCCGGCAGGACGTCCTCTCTGGAGCAGCAGCTGACGGTGGAGAGGAGCAGCACCAGCACCTCCTCGTCCTCCTCCTCGTTGAGCTTCAGCATCAGTTTAGGAACCAGCGGCAGCAGAGCGCTGGCACCTGCAGGACGGTGCACAGGGGTTAACCAGGACAGGCTGCAGAAACAGACTCACTTCCTGCTTCGTCTTTGACCGGCTGCTCTGACAGCGTCTGAGCTGACACAGCGTTAATCTGACTGCTCGTCTGATTCTTCTACCACTCGATGTCATCGTCCTTCAGTAATCATCTGTTTACCTTTACTGGCAGAACATATCTAACTAAACTACCAGGATGAGCCCCAAACTGTGAGGAATGATGCTCAGTGAACATGTTGGATTGTTGCATCAATGCACTAGTTAGATGGAAGTCTTAAATTGCAGTTATTTATTTAAATCAGATCACATCGGTCAGTTGTCACCAAACTGAATGAAGACGGAGGAATGAAACAGACGCAGTGAGGTGTGAGTACCTGAGGTCCACATGCTGAGCTGCTTCATCACTCGGTGGACGCTCCTCCTGCAGGAGGACGAGGAGTCGTCCAGCAGCTGAGACAGAGCAGGGAGGAGGGAGGAGGAGAGCAGGGCCTCGCTGCAGGAGGACACACAGAGACAACAATCAACACAACAGAGGTTTAAAAACCTTCATTTACACCCTCCATGTGCAGTCGAGCTGTTAGCTCAGCAGCTCGGGAGAAGATTTCTGATTTAAGAGCGTAAATCTGGTCTGAGATCAGTTAGTGATGTTCTCACAGCAGACCAGCTGTATGGAGACTTTACATCATCAGGAGGAGGAGAGGAGGACTTTATATCCTCAGGAGGAGGAGAGGAGGACTTTATATCATCAGGAGGAGGAGAGGAGGACTTTATATCATCAGGAGGAGGAGAGGAGGACTTTATATCATCAGGAGGATGAGAGGAGGACTTTATATCATCAGGAGGAGGAGAGGAGGACTTTATATCATCAGGAGGAGGAGAGGAGGACTTTATATCATCAGGAGGAGAGGAGGACTTTATATCATCAGGAGGAGGAGAGGAGGACTTTATATCCTCATCAGGAGGAGGAGAGGAGGACTTTATATCATCAGGAGGAGGAGAGGAGGACTTTATATCCTCATCAGGAGGAGAGGAGGACTTTATATCATCAGGAGGAGGAGAGGAGGACTTTATATCCTCATCAGGAGGAGGAGAGGAGGACTTTATATCATCAGGAGGAGGAGAGGAGGACTTTATATCATCAGGAGGAGGAGAGGAGGACTTTATATCATCAGGAGGAGAGGAGGACTTTATATCATCAGGAGGAGGAGAGGAGGACTTTATATCATCGGGAGGAGGAGAGGAGGACTTTATATCATCAGGAGGAGGAGAGGAGGACTTTATATCATCGGGAGGAGGAGAGGAGGACTTTATATCCTCAGGAGGAGGAGAGGAGGACTTTATATCATCAGGAGGAGGAGAGGAGGACTTTATATCCTCAGGAGGAGGAGAGGAGGACTTTATATCATCAGGAGGAGGAGAGGAGGACTTTATATCATCAGGAGGAGGAGAGGAGGACTTTATATCATCAGGAGGAGGAGAGGAGGACTTTATATCATCAGGAGGAGGAGAGGAGGACTTTATATCATCAGGAGGAGAGGAGGACTTTATATCATCAGGAGGAGGAGAGGAGGACTTTATATCCTCATCAGGAGGAGGAGAGGAGGACTTTATATCATCAGGAGGAGGAGAGGAGGACTTTATATCCTCATCAGGAGGAGAGGAGGACTTTATATCATCAGGAGGAGGAGAGGAGGACTTTATATCCTCATCAGGAGGAGGAGAGGAGGACTTTATATCATCAGGAGGAGGAGAGGAGGACTTTATATCATCAGGAGGAGGAGAGGAGGACTTTATATCATCAGGAGGAGAGGAGGACTTTATATCATCAGGAGGAGGAGAGGAGGACTTTATATCATCAGGAGGAGGAGAGGAGGACTTTACATCATCAGGAGGAGGAGAGGAGGACTTTATATCATCGGGAGGAGGAGAGGAGGACTTTATATCATCAGGAGGAGGAGAGGAGGACTTTATATCATCGGGAGGAGGAGAGGAGGACTTTATATCCTCAGGAGGAGGAGAGGAGGACTTTATATCATCAGGAGGAGGAGAGGAGGACTTTATACCATCAATAGGAGGAGAGGAGGACTTTATACCATCAGGAGGAGAGGAGGACTTTAAACCATCAGGAGGAGAGGAGGACTTTATATCATCAGGAGGAGGAGAGGAGGACTTTATATCATCAGGAGGAGGAGAGGAGGACTTTATATCATCAGGAGGAGGAGAGGAGGACTTTATACCATCAGGAGGAGGAGAGGAGGACTTTATACCATCAGGAGGAGGAGAGGAGGACTGAGTTTGTGTGAACTGCTCCTTTAAGCTTCCATCATTCATGATGTGGTGTCACGTCTGTCTGTCTTCGCAAGAGAGATTCTGTGTGACAGACGTCTGACTCTGTGTCATACCGCCACCTGCTGGTGACACCTGGCAGTGCAGGTGTGTCACTGGGCCACACTGTGTTTACCTGGCTGTGTATTTGCAGCTCAGCATGAGAAGCAGCTCGCAGGTTGTTGTTCTGACTGAAGGATCTTCATCCTCCAACAAAACCTTCAGCTGCTGCAGAAAACCTGCAGAAGATGGAGAAGGAGAAGAAGAGAGCTGATATCATTGATTACCTGTTAATACGATCAGACATGATTGATGATGAGTCACAGTCAGAGTTTTAGTTCTACATTATTATGTTTACATATTGTGTGTTCGTTGTGTTTGTGTTATTGATCCCAGAGAAACGTGATCTCATTTTTGTTGCACTATTTTTGTTGGTACAGCTGAATGACAATAAAGCTTTGATTGATTGATTGATCGATCAGATGAATTTTCACTTTATACTTTCGACTTTTAATCTCATATTGACCTTTAGCTTTTTGTATTTTTCCTCATAATCATGCATTTTTATTTTCTATCCAGTAATAATTATTAAAAAGGACTGTTTAATGTCATGATTGTGACTTTCTAACCTAAACTTATGACTCACCATTGGATTTTATTTTTACAATCAATATTAGTTTTCATATTATTTCCTAACTGTCTGTATAATACACATGATGATCAGGAGTCCTTGTCCTTTATATTATCTGTTCTGTATGTTCTCCCTCTCATGTCTGTATGATCAGCGGTATCTCGTGTTGTTCTGTCTGGATGTCGGTTACCCGCTCTGACGGTCTGCTGGATCCGCTCCGGGTCGTGCATCAGGTCGCAGAGGGAGTTCAGGGCCCGGAGCCGCCGGTCCGCGTCCGGCTGCTGCAGCTCCTCGAACAGCTGCGGTACCGCCCGCCGGCCGAAGGCCACCGGGGCCCGGCTGGGGTCCGTCACACCGCCCGCCATCAGCATTAACAACGTTGAAATGCTGGTCTGCTGGCCAAAATGCAAAAACACCGTTGCTTAGTAACCGTAGTTATGACGCCACATCCGGGTTAGCCTCTGTAGCCTGGTTAGCTTAACGTACAAAAAGACGTTTATTCTCCTTTAAAACGTGAAATAAGAAGAAATATTTTAGTTTCCTGTCAGAGAAACACCGGACACCGTCAGGAGGAAGAGTTCTGACGGAAAACCAGAAGTTTATTCGTCTTGTAGTTCTTGTACTGAAGCGTTCTGGCCTTAAAGGAGCATTCTGTAGTTTAGTGAGAAAAAAAACATTTGAATAAACAAACTGACAGTTTATACTGTGTACTTATATGTGGCGGACCCCGCCACCTCTCTAGCTTCAGACAGTGTTCTGGGACCTTATTTTCCTCTTAGAACAGCTGGTTTATGCACATTTTTTTTAAAAATTATGACCTTATTAATATTGTAAATATTAAAATTCTGAGTTTGCCCCTTTAAACTGAAGTGTGTGTGTTCATACTGTGTTGGCTTCTGTTTTAAACTGGAACGTCTATTTAGTTCTTATCTTAGAGTATCAGTTCTCCTCAGCAGGTCATATGAGCTCAGTTAACTTCAAGTCGACCTGCAGCTGAAAGTATATTTCAAGTTTAAAAAATATAAAAACTATGATGTTAAATTCACTGACAGAGTGGGATAGAAGTATATAACTACACAACAATATAACTTAGATTAAGTGGCACCCTGATGTCATTCACAGCCTGATTTAAGAACATTATAGTCATAAAAACTTGGAGGAAACTCACAGTAAGTATTTTCTGATTGATGGAGATAAAGAGATATCCAGAGTGGTAAAAACATTTGACTAGTCTGTCAATAGCATGAAACATGAAGTCTGAACCCGGTTTAGATTCAACTTTTTTGCAAACTTGTAAAACATTTACATTTACATTTAGCAGACGCTTTTGTCCAAAGCACGTGTCACAAGAAAGAAACCACAACAGATCAACGATGATAGAGACTCAAAGTGAGTCTCTGCAGGTGAACACTTGGTCCCTGTCACAACCCTAACAGTCAGGTCCACTTCCTGTTGAGTTTCAACAACGTTAAACTAGCAGATCCACATTAGTTTAATGTGAAGACAAACTACAATCTACTGACATTCACAGGCTCCTGACTTCCTGTTCCTCCGACTCCTTTGATGAAGACGTTCTTTCTTCAAATCAAACCAACACAAAGGTGAGAAAATGAATCTTTATTGAAAGAGACACAGACAGGTGAACAGAATGAGGAGCCAGCTTTTCTCCTTCAGCTCTGAAACACGAAATAAAACAGAAATGAGTTCCGTCTCTGCTGCTGTGTGACGAGCCGTGAGCAGAAACGATCAGTGAGGTCGTTAAAAGGAAACACATTTTATTTTGGAGGCCTGAAGCTGAACGAGTGTCTGAGGTCACAGCGACCACGAATCCTTAAAAAGAAACAACGTTCAGGCCCGACTCTCATCTCTGACCTCACACTTCATTTAAAAAGAAATCAAATAAAAAACAGGTGGTTTCTTTTCTTTGTGTTCACTTCTTCTTCTTCTTGCTCTTCTTCCCTCCCTCCCCCTGCTGGGAGCTGGTGTCTCCTCCTCCACTCTTCTGAGTCCGAGTCTTCAGTTTGGGGATCATCTCCGCTACGTAAAACATCACGTCTTTACCTGAGGGGATAAACACAGAGTCCTGTTCAGCCTTCAGCCTCATGTTAGCAGGAGGAACCCTGTCAGGAGTCAGACTCAGCAGGATGAACCCTGTCAGGAGTCAGGCTCAGCAGGCTGAACCCTGTCAGGAGTCAGACTCAGCAGGATGAACCCTGTCAGGAGTCAGACTCAGCAGGATGAACCCTGTCAGGAATCAGACTCAGCAGGATGAACCCTGTCAGGAGTCAGACTCAGCAGGATGAACCCTGTCAGGAATCAGACTCAGCAGGATGAACCCTGTCAGGAGTCAGACTCAGCAGGATGAACCCTGTCAGGAGTCAGGCTCAGCAGGCTGAACCCTGTCAGGAGTCAGACTCTGCAGGCTGAACCCTGTCAGGAGTCAGACTCAGCAGGATGAACCCTGTCAGGAGTAGAGACTCAGCAGGATGAACCCTGTCAGGAATCAGACTCAGCAGGCTGAACCCTGTCAGGAATCAGACTCAGCAGGCTGAACCCTGTCAGGAGTCAGACTCAGCAGGATGAACCCTGTCAGGAGTCAGACTCAGCAGGATGAACCCTGTCAGGACTCAGACTCAGCTGTACAGACAGAAGATGATTTCTGCGTGTTTGACTTACGGGAGGTGAACTTGTCCTGACACAAGCTGCCGTCCGCCTGCTTCACCTGGACTCTGACTCGACCTCTGAACTGGACGTCTCTGTTCCACTCCCTGGGGTGCATCTTGTTCTGCAACGATGTCACAGTGATGTCAGTTTAACCGGAGAAGTGTGTGTGTGTGTGTGTGTGTGTGTGTGTGAGATATCAGTGACTTTCTGTTTCTTTTACCTCCACGTAGACGTTGAGGCCGGCAGCCGTCAGGACGTCTCTGATCTCAGCACAGGACGGATTCTCCACCGCCTGCAGACACACGACGGCACAACATCAGCAGCTTTATTCAAGACATGTGACACATCATCCACACTTCAGCGCTCTCATCTAGGAAATATGATCCTGATTCAGGCCTCAATCAGATGTAATTGTTACGACACAATGAGTTCAGATGTATCAAAACACACCGACACGCTCAAACTGCACAATGTGAGAGACTGAAGACTCGGGAGTTCTGCTTCCCAAGCTGTGAAGTCGTTCTTCTGACTTTGGTGCGTTCATGGACGCCAAAAATAACTTGTTTATCATTTTATCACTCAGAGCATTTAAACAAAACATTAACTCCTGTTTCCTGTATTTGAGTGACAAGACGAGCAAAGGAAACTGATCATGTAAGACAACAAAATATGTGTCACCAATATGCGAGTTGTCATCAACCCAATGTTTGATATCGTCGACAACTCATGAACCAAAGTTTTCTCTGACTTTTTGTTGTGTTGTTGTGAACGTTCCCAGTTGGAAAGATGCCACATGAACGCACCATGAGGTTAGACTACTGCTGTGTGATTGGATCCTGATTTTTTAGATGTCTGGACAGAAAAAAAACTAATGAAATGAGTTTTTCTCCTGGATCCAAAACACTCATGAATCATGAATATATTCACATCAATAACTTTGTGTACATGCACACTTCCAAATGTAACATTTTCAGATTTAGATGTGAATATGCTCCTCAGTCGGGGTTCTCACGGCGGTCTGCTGCCACAGTTCTGCTCAGAAATACAAACATGACTGCAGTTTGAAAAGAGAGTAAATTTCTCCATAGTGCTTAAACAGGATGTGCGTCACATCACTACATTCATGGGAGTATGAACGGCTGCATGTAAACAGGAATATTAGTGCAATATCAATTCTAATTTACCACGTGAACAGCCGGGTCGGTTTTGTCTTTTTCGGAATAATAAACAACAAATACTAGAATATTGTGTGACTATAAAAAGCTGTCTAGCTCTCTGATGTACAGTCCTAAACTGGTTTCCTGATTTATTTTGAATCAGGAAGCTCGCATGTTGATGATCATATCGTTTGAACTGTGTGTATGAAGACAACATGAACTGTATGGATATTTCTTCATGTCCCTGATCTCATCACAGTCCCTGCTGACGACCAGCAGCTTGCAGTGAAACATGAAGCAGGCAGCGGACAGTAAGAGGCGTCACCTTCTCTGACGGGATCCTCCGTCCTTCAGCCAGCGTCTTCTTACTGTTGATGTAGATCGGATAGACGCAGATGAACCTGAATGACACACAGACTGATGGTTAGATTGCACAACATGACCAAAGAAATAATTATATCCTGATATTTCACACAACATATATCTCGATTTTTTAAAAATATCCTCCGAATATTTTTCTGATTTTGGACTTGTTGGACAAAAGAGGAAAGATTAAGACTTTAACTTGTGCTTCAGGAAACTGCGACTTTAAAGACCAAACAAGACTGTTGAACAAATAATCAGATTATTCCATGATGGGAACCATTTCTGTTAAGCTTCCGTTTTAATCGACCTGTTAACAGGTTATGACTTTACTTTAGAGCTCGTAGTGACTTGTTATAAAGTGGAATTTACATTCACTTGTACCACAAAGCTCAGTCCTGACTGAAGAGAGGTCCCTGAACTCATCACCAATCTCACGATCACTTTATTTAATCATTTCTCTACAATGTAAAGTCGATCACGTGTTTGATCTCCATTGTCTTCAGTCTTAATAAACGATAATCCATCGGTAGGATCAATATTTGACGGTAAAATCCTGAAGTTAAAGGACCTTTTATACACGTCATGCTAGAGAGCTATAGTGCCTCAGCCCCGTACGGAGAGCACGACAGGCCAAACTTAATGTAAAAACTAAGCCACTTTAACATTTGCCACCATTCATGTCAAGGATTTCGTAAAACGTAACTTTAGATGGAGCCCATTAGAACCTAACATCCTACAGTGGTAAACAGGATTTATTAAGCAGGACATCTTTAGTCGATGTAGCCGTCAGTTAGCTAAAGCTACTCCCACTATCTCGAATTCGCTAACGTTACAGCGTCGAGGGTTGTAGTGGATAATGTACACTAAAAAGTCGTTTCTTGTCGGATGTAAAGCTTCAACTGTAATTAAATGTATGCCGAAATAAAGACTGTCCCTTCAAGATCAATACGTTTGGAACAGAAACAGATCACAAGATAGTTACATCCGCAGGTACCAAAGTTGTCCTTAAATTCAGATTCTTCTATAGGAAATTTGCAATGCGAGAGCAAGCGGCTAACCCATGTTAGCTTGATCTTAGCTAGGCTAACAGGATTGCTTTTACAAGAACTCACCTCTCCTTATCAGCGGGGTTTTGAGTTAGATGAGCCATCGTTTCTTAGTTTGGTGTGTTGGTTGTCCGTCTGACTGCAGACGGTCGCGTCTCTTCTGGATGAAGCGACTAACGACACGGTTTGATCAGTGCCGTAAAACACGCAGCCATACGGCCGCTCCACATGCACTCCGACTGACTGTTGACAACCAGCTGGTGCGCTGGATTCACGCACCGGCTGCTCCGGTTTGACACTGTCACACAAATGTGGCCCATGTTTATGACGTATCAAGGAGAAACAGATTGATTGAACAATCAGTGAGGTTTGTTTTTATGTCAAACATCAGCTTTCATTCAAATTTAATTTGTGGAGAAGAAAAAGTGATTATAATCTTTGAGCAGTTCTCATTCTGTCCACGCGGGGTCGCTGGTGCGCTGAGTCTGCGCGCTGCTGAAATGCCCGGATGTTATTGTAGCTAGCTCTTTTAGCAAATCGGCTAGCCGCTGCGACGCCGCTGCCTTTTGCCGCTACGGTCTGTCGCATCGGGGACATTCGACCCTTTTGACTCCCCCGGCCAATATAAACTCTTTTTTAACGTTGGTAACTTAACCTCGGTGATTTATCATGATAGAAGTCGACTGAACAGTTCGTTAATTTTAGGTCTTATCGTTGATTTTTCCAACCGATTTGGCGGGACTAGATCGGGTTAACAATACGACAAGCTAAGCAGCTAGCGTTGAGACACAGGCCAGTTTGTTTTTTCAGGTAGCTAACACAGCTAGCTTAGCAAGCTACCGCGGCTGTCATGGAAGACAAATCTTTTACTAAAGAATTAGACCAATGGATCGAACAGCTAAATGAGTGTAAGCAGCTATCGGAAAACCAAGTCAGGACACTCTGCGAGAAGGTAAGTTGGTTACAGAAATCCGGTTTAATTCTGTCTGTCGGCCTCGCTTTCGGTGTGGCCTAGATTGCAATGGCGGCTGCGACTAATTTCTGGAATGAAGTCACGGCAAGGCGGCTATTTTCGCCCCATTTTCGACCAGTCATTCGGAGTTTTCCAATCCATCACAACACTCTGGCAGCTAAATATTTTTTCAAATATGATAGTTTTGCTAAGTGTACTGCCCAACCTCACTAAAGTGTGCTAATGTGGACGGGTTCCGAACAAGCGTCGTCTCGGGTCAGACGGCCCGAAAATTCACATCTTTTACATCGTTACCAGGAAATAGACTGAGCCCATTTTATTGCTAGACTGTTAACGAGGCTGCGATTTACGCACAGACTAGGACTTGGTATATGTTTTACTCTGGACCTTTTATATTGTTTAAATGTTGAAGGTATTTGTCCATTAATGTATGTATGCGGGGTGATGTGCACCGCGCCCTGTCTTTATCGATCAACCGTCTATTGCATAAACCTGTCAGGCCTCTGTGTTCAGACGTCACTTCAGCTTTTGTTGCACCATAATAAAAAATAACTCGTTCGTTTGCTTTTCTGAATCATTAACCTTTAATGTAACTCGAGCGCACATTACCAGCACAGGGCTCACAGAGAGGCAGCAGGCCGTCGTCTCTGCTGAGTGTGTGGAGGATAATGTTCGAGTTCATGAATGGAGGAAAAGACTGAAAGCTCTGTTTTGTGAAGTAAAACAGACACTGTAGCAGCTGATTTGCCTTATTAAAGTGGTTGAAAACTTTCCCATATGATACATTTGGAAAAGCATTTCAGCCAGAAGGATTTCTCAAATAGGCAATCAACAGAAAAATGAGCAGGTCCTCCTCAAATGTGAGGATTTCCTGCTTTTCCATGTATTTTTAGGATTTTAAATAAACTGTTTCGTGCTCGATTGTTGGTCTGACAGAAATGTCTCGTCTTTAATGGCGCTAAGTGTTGAAAATGAATTGTTATTTGAAGTGTTTGCCTTTTTAAGAAGCGTTATGTGTTCTGCCTGTTACATTTGCAAAGCAGCAACGATCTGCAGAGTCTTAGCTCCCTTAGTGACGACAACAAACATTCAGATGTTCTGTTTTTATATTTCTAATAGGACGTAACTCAGTTTATAATCTCTGAGGAGCGTTAAGTCTGTTCAACAATATCAGACGCCTAAGAATCAGAATCAGAAGAACATTTATAACACGTTAACCACAGTCGAGTGATTTTTCTTATTTTCATCATTCAACGCTCTGCTACGGTGGCCTGCGAGGTCACACAGTCCTGACGCCTGAAAATAACCCGTCAGTCTGTCATGAAGGCTAAACCTGGACGTGTGTGACATGAATTACTGTTTGTGTGTCTGTCAGAAGAGTTTTATTTAACCACTCTGTGTGTTCACATGATCACTGAGCATATGAAAATGTGGTTATTTAAATAAAATAATGTCTGTATGTTTGTCTCTCCAGGCCAAGGAGATCCTGACCAAGGAGTCCAACGTGCAGGAGGTGAGATTTTGCACAATGGCAAACAAAAAAACAGCCTGCACTGACTTCCTGTACCACATGCTCTGTAGAGCTGGAAGGATAGATAGATAGATAGATAGATAGATAGATAGATAGATAGATAGATAGATATTCATTCATTCATATGGATATCAGACAAGTAAATCAATCTAAATGATAAAGGAGAAACTGACAGAAACATTTTGGTTGATTAGTAATTAAGTGATTTTCAAAAACTCCTTCATTCATTTTGCTCCAGTCAATAAGAAGAACAGAAGAGGCGACCTGATGTTGAAACCTCTTGTTAAACGTTAAGTCGAAATGTTTCTGAGCAGGGAGGGAAGGAAGGATCAATATCTGCTCCAAGTTGTTCCTGAATGAGATTTTTACCCTCTGATGAAAAGACTGATGCTTCAGATGAGCCCGAACACTGTTTTTACAGTCTAACATTGAATAGAAGTTCCTGTTTGACTAAAGTTCTTGGATTTAAAATGGATTTCTTTTAACATTTTAAGATGATATGCTGACTCTCATTGTTCCCTCTGGCGTGTTTGGAGTCTCTGCAGTCAGAACAGAATCACACCTTGTTTACACGACAAACTGTGTCTGCTGACACACACACACACACACACACACACACAGTTTTCTGTATAAAAGGCTCATATTGACTATATTGTTTAAAAAAAGATGGAAAAAACATGATTTTTTTACCGTCACTCTTCAGTGTGTTATACTTTCCAGCATACTCATGTTTTCACAGCAGGTTACAGTTCAGGTGTCAGTTCTGCTAAATTGACCTGTGATCCAACTGAACAACATCCTGTTAGAGAACTTCTCCTCCAATGAGGAAATAACAAACCATTTGAGGAAATTCTTCTGTTTTATTGTTCAGAGAACTTCAGATGAGTGTCGAGTGTCTTTTTATTCAGGATGTTAACAGTGTTGATCTACTGAAGGTCGACTAAAGTGGACATTTATCAACAGGAAAGTTAGTTTGACACTTTAAGACTTTGTTGTGGATCCTGACTGATGGAACATTTGTAGCTATTACCAGAGAACAAAACATTGAATGGTTATATATTATTTGATATTCACTTTTTACATTCAGAAACATTTTCCCAAAGCAGACTTTTAATAATGACAGATTTTCTGAGACAAGATATTTTCAGTTAAACACCAAGCTTGATTGTCAGACGTGACTGTAACAGTAGATTTAATCTTCGAGTACATTTTAAACAGTAATCATCGGTTTAAGTATTGTAAATCAGTAATGCCCAACTTGTTTGTCTTAAAACAAAATAAAGTTAATTCTCCACCCTGAAAATAATAGTTGGAGCAATATAATCTTAACTAAACATCCATTTAGAAGCTTTTTATAGAGTTTGTTGTGGTCTCATGTAATGCTACACAATCAGAGTATTATCCTCATCACAGTATGGCCAAGTGCAAAACCCAAATCTCAAGCTGCAGTTTTCGCTTGAGTTTAACTGTGTGACAGATATAATGATGATACCGTGTAGAGCAGCAGAGTCACACTGATGTACAGGTTATTTTATGAAAGTAATCACAATATGATATGTCCACCATGTTGTGCTGCAGCTGGAACATCAGTAAGCGAATGTCAAAAGTAGATTTTCCACCTTTTGAGCGTGACAATCACAAACTTTACAGGGTAAACTGGAACCATTCACGTTGTTCCTGACATGTTTTCTTATCAGTGGAACTTTGACCTTTCTGCTGCTGTTATAGAATATAATAACTGTGTTGTCCAACTGAAGCAGGAAAATATGAACACAAACATGTCCTAAAGATTTAAACACAAAAAAACATTTAACAAAACAAAGATTTTACAATTTTGCAGTCAGTTTGTTCGTACCCATGATGTCCAGTGTACACTCGTATACATGTTTACTGCAGTTGGTTGATCACATGAGTTGCTTTTAGGATAAAAGAATCCGTGTAGATCTTTTTCTTTACCAAAAGTCGTCACTATTAATCGGCCGATGTTTAAAATGAAGAGCTGAAGAAGCTGGAAACCAAGTCACAGACATCCCCAACTAAAAAATAAACCTTCTTTTCAGAAGTAAAAGGGTTATTTGATGAAACGCGGCTCTTCTGCACTCGTAAACCAAACAAAGTAGAATCAGTTGGTCTGGCTGAGACGACCCTGTGACGATGTTACCTGTGTCCTCAGGTGCGATGCCCGGTGACGGTGTGCGGCGATGTCCACGGTCAGTTCCACGACCTGATGGAGCTGTTTAAGATCGGAGGCAAGTCTCCCGACACCAACTACCTGTTCATGGGAGACTACGTCGACAGAGGCTACTACTCTGTGGAGACGGTCACGCTGCTCGTCACGTTAAAGGTAAAAACTGTCGCCGTGTTTGAGACAAAATGTGTTAACGCAGACATGGAAGTCAGTATTTTCAAACAGTCTTGATATTCAGTTCCTTCACACACAAAAAATAATAATGTGGGTTATAATTCTTTGTGTCAGGAGACGTTCTCCACCTCTAAACTAAAGCTGGGAGTTCAGTCCTCTTGTCTCAGTCAAACTATCAGACCTCCAGCAAACAGCCGCCGCTGCTGCAGGAAGCTCTTTCACTGATGGGCAAAAGCTGGAAGAAAAAAAAAGCTGAAATAAATGTTATAAATGTAAAACACTTCTCCTTAAACCTCAAAGAGACCAAGACTATCACTGGGAGCAGCTCCACCATCCGTGATCTGGTGATGAACATCGTGTGTTAGCTGCAGAGAAGAACAGAGGACACTTAGAAACATCCTTTAGGGTTTTTTCTAAAAAAAATAAATAATGGAGTCATATGAGATTTAACTGTGACTGAGTGTGACCCTGATAAACACCAGCAGCAGATTAATGAACTCACACTTCAATTATTCTGGCTGAGTTCAAGTACAGTTGGAACTGGAGAGTGTCTTCCAACATATAAGAGAACATGTGAATTTGAATTTTTACTGTGTAACACCACAGCTGATGTCCACCGGAAACAAAATCTGATATGTGACTTATCTCCCGGTGAGTTAACAGCGATCTCTGTGATATACTTTTAAAACACGGCTTCAGTCTCTGTGTCCACACATGGTGCAGTGTTTCCCATTGGAATGTACTTGTGGTGATGTGTGTGGTGTGTGACTATAAAGCAGTCAAAGGTTTATGAATGACTCCGTCACAAATAACTTCAGGTCAAGCTCTGTCTGAATGCAGATGCTTTAGTGGCTGTGTGTTGTCAGCCAGAGGTGCTGCTCGTTTAAACACCACTGGACTGGACTCGTAGTGAACTGTAGCTGACCTCACCATCAGATCATAGACTGACTTTATGAAGAGTTTTATCATGTTGAGAATGATTCAGTCAACACTCGTTAAGTAGGCGGAACATACCGTTGACGTGGGTTGTAATCAGCTTGTCAAATCAACACAAGTAGTTTTTTTTATTTGAAGAATTGAATTTCGTTTCATGTACCAAGTGAATTAAGGCTCTTTGGAAACATTGAATGTGAGGAGAAGCTGCAGTGACGAGGCCGTCTAACAGGCCAGGCGAGGAAATCGTAGCTCGGCTGGCTTTAACTTGGTGCAGGCGGCTTATTACGGCACAGCAACATTGATTTCATAACACACCTTGAATTTGACAGCTCGCTCTATGTGAGTAATTAAATGACAATTGTGAAAAAACAAATTGGAGTTCAGTTATTGAATACCCAGACAGTCTTAATCTACCTGGGCAGGCTGCCTACTCACGCTGCACGGTGTGTTCAGGGACAGTATGAGTGTACGTGTGTAGTTAAACACGGCTAATGAAAGAAAATAGACTTAGAGATAGCGTGAAGAAACAGAGCTGTTGCAGTGTGTGTCGACAGCTGGATCGATTGAAATAAAACGCTCTTCTTAAAAACTCGACGTCTGAAGGGCCTCGTGGACGAGCCAGTTCTGTTCTCAACATTCAAACAAACTGGATCTCTCAGAGCATTTGAAAGCGACGGGTCGACGTGTTCGAGCGTATTCAGTCTCCAGAAGCCGACATTAAACCACATTGGATGTACGTTTCACTCACAGCTTAATTATCAGGTAGAGCATGTTGTGATATTTTGCTAAAAACATCATGCTGTAATGTTTTTAACACTTTCAGCTTTGGCCTCTGTCAGCTGTGTGAGACGGCAACAGAAACCTTTCACACTGAGCTGTATGTGAAGCTTTGGCTCTGCGAGGATTCCAGCCTGCTGACATTTGCTTGTTTATCTTGACAAATCAGATAAGCGGCAGAGTGAACCAGTTGATCTGGCTGCCTCGATGCATTTAAAATAACCTCTGTGACTCTAAAGTTGACTTGTTCCAACAAACCCAGTTTTACTGTGAAGATTTATTGTGTCATAAACACATTTTAAATCATGATGTAATGATCAGCTGTCATCAGCTGACTGAGCAGTGTACTAACATGTGAAAGGTTGGATCCAGGAGGTTACTGGAGGACAACATTTCATAGAGTGGATAGTAATACAGGTGTGTGATGCAACAGCTCAGCTCCAGTGCTGATACAAACACACTGTCTCCTTTATTTAAATAAAGAAGCCAAGTTAATGTTGTCAAAACACGAGCAGCAGCAGCACAAAGTGACGAAGTGAAAGATGAAATCAGGAACCATCTGATGAGACATCAGGTGTCAACTTTCACTTTGTGACTCTGCTGCAGCTGTAACGGCTCGCTGCACAGAACCAATACATGCATCAAGACAGCAAATTGAATTAAGTAGTCAGTTGACGTTCTAACCAATACGAGTGTGTACCAGAGTGACAATGAACATCTTGACGTCTGTTAATCTGCACAGATCAGTTCAAATGTTGACCAGTCATTTGATGTATGATGAGAAATGTCCAGAACAATTTCATAAAGACTGAGGTGACGTCGTTAAATGTTTTGTCCAACCAACAGCCCAAAACGTTAAGATTTTCAGGTGACTATCGTATGTCGTATGTCGAAATCATTCGTCAGTCGCAGCTCTTTTAAATGATTTCTCTTTGTTGTTCTGTTGCTCAGGTTCGTTTCCAGGAGCGAATCACCATCCTGCGAGGGAACCACGAGTCGCGGCAGATCACGCAGGTCTACGGCTTCTACGACGAGTGCCTGAGGAAGTACGGCAACGCCAACGTCTGGAAGTACTTCACAGACCTGTTCGACTACCTTCCGCTCACCGCACTGGTTGATGGACAGGTAGGACGTCAGCCGGGGGGGCCGTGCTCGTCTTTAACAAAGTTACATTTAGTTAGATTTTTTTCTTCAGTTTTGTTCAAGTAGCAGTGAAGCACCATTTAAGTTCAGTGATTCACTTCTAATTTAGTGGTGTTGGTGTATATGAATGATGAGAGAGAAGTGGCCGTTTTTTGTAGAATATTATCTTTTTCGTTTAGATGAAATCTTTTGGACTGAAATCGTTTCTCTTTTTATCTCAGATCTTCTGTCTGCACGGAGGTTTGTCTCCCTCCATAGACACTCTGGATCACATACGAGCTCTGGACCGTCTGCAAGAAGTCCCACATGAGGTAAAAACACACACAGATATAATGCTGTAACAGGTTTTACTGTGAGATCATCGTTTCATTGATATGATCACAAATCAAATTGTTACTGAGGAACCAGAGTTGAATGTAACAAGTCTGATCCTGCAGTAAATCGTCTGTTTTGGGCTCTCAGGTAAAAGCTCCTTGGGCTCCTACTGTCGATGTAAATCTATAAAAATTCCTCCCAAGTGTTTATAGTTTAACATGTAAAAAGGTTCAGCAGCTTTTAAAACAGTTTCTCGCTGTCGTTTTACTTTGGCAGATAATTTTATCAGTATCAAAGACAGTGATTGATATTTAGAGTTGATGTACATTTGTAATAAAAATACAAATCTTTACTATTTGAGTATTGTACTGTAGAATTGTTAGAACTTAACTTCAGCATCTTATTTTCCGTTTTACTTGATAAGGTTCTTTGCTGTACGTCTGGTACTAGTGATGTGTGCCCAATCAGATAGTATTGTGGGCGGGGCAGAGAGAGAACTGCATTTTTAAATTAATTTTATCAGCAGTCAGACAGAAAAACACTTGATAAGTGCAATAAAGCTGATTATCAGCGGTGATAATAGTTCTGTCCGTAGTTTTTATCAAACGAAAAGGAGGAAATGGTGCATTTGTTGGGGATTAATCCATATCTGCTGCTCTGGTAAGAAGATGTGGCAGCAGGACTGTCTGTCTGTTCATGGTGAAGAGACGACGCTGCGTCTCACCGATGTTTCTTCTCCTCTCAGGGCCCCATGTGTGACCTGCTGTGGTCGGACCCTGATGATCGTGGCGGGTGGGGCATCTCTCCCCGAGGTGCCGGCTACACCTTCGGACAGGACATCTCTGAAACCTTCAACCATGCCAACGGCCTCACCCTGGTGTCCCGCGCCCATCAGCTTGTCATGGAGGTAAAACACACGCTTGAATACTGTTTTTGTACCATTCACATCTTTAAATAAAGAAGTTAAAGGCAGCTTTTACTTCTTCTGGAGCTCAAAGTGATCTCATCAAATCACCTTTTTTATTTGACAAATGGATAAAAAAAAAGGTAATTTAATGTACATTTCAAATATGATGAAAACAAGGAGCAAATCTTCGTATGTGAGAAGTTGAACTAACATATTTGGCATTTTTTTGTTCCATCTCCTCTGAAGTGTGTAACGACTTAAAGTCTCCTGGATGAATTGAATCTGTTCGTATCAAACTATAAAGGAACGAGTTTAAACTTTAGTCCTTTTTGAGTGTGTTTTAGTCACGCTGGCACCAAGTGGATGGAAGAATCCTAAAAATCGTTGCGTATCCATGGCAACATGAGATAATGAAGTGGTGCTCCTGTTTCTGTGTCAGTTTCACTCCCACTGAGTCTCTTCACCTGAAACACACTTTGTGTTCGGCAGCTGCAGCAAACTAGAAATAAAGTCAAAATGCGATCCGAAGACAAAACCGAGAAAAGTTTCATGTTCCGTCAACTAATTGATTAATCGATGTGTAATTGTCCCTCTGCAGGATGATCTTTGAAACGTGTTAATTTAGTGTGTTGTTGTTTCTTCAGGGCTACAACTGGGGCCATGATAAGAATGTGGTGACCATCTTTAGTGCTCCAAACTACTGCTACCGCTGTGGAAACCAGGCGGCCATCATGGAACTGGACGACACTCTGAAATACTCTTTGTAAGTATTAATACATTAAAATTGAGTATCGGAATTGAGCGCATCCTGAGATAACTTGTATCCAAACGTGTGTTTCCGTGAGAGCTGTTCAGGTCTTAATTATTTTTTATAATTTTAGGACTGAAATTGGGTTTGAATTATGATTTTATTCCAGCAATTTGCACAGAAAAAGACTGACATTGTAGATTGTTTCCAACTTAAAATAGATTTCAGTACTTGGTCATATTGGCCCAGACCTGATGTCAGGCCGTCAGCGCCGTTGTTTGGATTGGTTGAGTTTGGATCTCTGTTCAGTCACACGATAAACAAAAAGATTGACAACCACTTTTTTAATGGTGTGTTTTTGTGTCCTGTGGAGGAAACGCCAGCGGCTCTGTGAAGTCTTTGTGGTTTTTATGATAAAGTTTCAGCAACTAAAAACGTGTTGACACGATTCTGGAATTTCTAACTTCGAGACATAACTTCAAAAAATATCGATATTCGATACCAAGGGGGAAAATGGACTAAATTTGGGGCAAATCATTCCAGATTTCTATTTAAAGACAAATATGACAAGCAAAAAACAAAACATGTTGTAGTTTATTGTCTGTTATAAGGATAAATATTTGTGGCCCAAAGTCAGACTGAAAATAATCAGATTCCATCTTCTCTTCTTTCTTACTGCGTATGAGTTATTGTTTTTTTTTTTTGTTTGCTGTTCATGAGTTCAAACTCAGTCTAGTTTCTAGACTAGTTCCCAACATTAGTTGCTAATGTTAGCATGTTAATCTGCTGTTCAGAGTGAAAGATGCTAATTGAGAAAATTCTAAATTACAGAACACAAACAAAAAACAATGTCTGTCAATAACGTCAGACTCAGTTCCCAGGTAGCGTTAGCCTGTTAGCTTCATCTGAGATTCCTCCACTCATCCAAAAGTCTGAATTTAACTTTTAGTTTAATAAACACAGTTTTGATGTTGTAATGCTTTCCTTCTTACACAGTTGTCATTTGTTAAGTTATATGGTGCTAACTAGCTTGTAGTTGCTAAGAACAGCTGATTTGACACAATCAGTGCACAAACGTTACATTGAATCAACTCGTTTTCTGTCAAAACACTTTATCTGAAGTCTGTAATAGTGATGTCATCGCTGACGATCCTTTTCTTCCTCCTCAGCCTTCAGTTTGATCCCGCCCCCCGCCGCGGCGAGCCCCATGTGACCAGACGCACTCCTGACTACTTCCTGTGAATGTCCAAAGCCATCCCTGTCAATCATCCACAAAGCTCCACCCCCTGCCCCACCCCCCACCCACTCATTTTGGATGGAAAGATATTATTAATAATAATAATTACTGTACCAGGGAGAAATGAAACAAACGATTGGCTGATGAACCAAGATTTTAACAAAAAGAGAGAAACTTAAAGAGCGGCCCCCTCTACAGTCTTGTTTTCAATATGCTGTCATTAATGCTGTGCTTCTGGGGAAAAACAACACGTACAACTATGATCTGTTTTCTTTATTTTTTTGTTTATTACATGTTTGAAAACGAGATAATAAAACTACCAACGTGGACCAAATGTGCCATATTCTGATCCTTTTACAACATGTACAACGCGCTATGTTTCTTTCTGTTGTTTTTCTGTTTTTCTTTTGTTTTTCTTTTTTAGACCAGCACTATAACCCGACCTACCTGACGTCACCACCACACCACACATCTCATGGCATATGTGCTTTTTTTCTGTTGCAAGATAATTTTAAAAAAGAAGAAAAAAAAAAAAGAAAAAAGTTTGCTTCAAGTAGTACAGCTGTCAGTTTTAGCTGTCCAGGCTGCAGCCGGTGGTCATCTCAGCAAGTATATTACTGTAATTTGAATAAAGACAACAGACGTATGAAATAAAATGTCCTATTGACAAACTAGTGAGCTGCGTCAGTGTCATTTCTTCAGCTCCTTCATTCAGCCGTTTTGGTGAGAAACTTTAGTTCATAAAGATTTTTAAAAAGTCAGTTAACATAGTTTATGATGCCCTTTTAACACTGAAGCTGAAAATTGAAAGAGACCAGGCTTTAAAAAAAGTCATGTACACAAAACTGTTGAGCAGCGAGTTGTTTGGTCTGAGCTCACACCTGCTGCACGTTGAGGTTTAGATTATCCTTTTTTATCTGTAACCAATATTGTTAAATTTAAACAATTAAGTTTAAATATTGATTGAAATGTTTATAAAGAATATCATTGTATCAGATTATGCAAATATTTGGAGAGAAGTTTTTTGCAATTTCCAACACAAATTGTTGATGGAACATTAATAATACGTTTTGTTTTTACTTTAGTCAAATAATAAATGAAAAACAGCGCGGTAGGTGAAGAAATGATTATTGTAGTTTCTATAACTACGCATAGAAACTCGTTTCCTTTTTGTATTTTGACTCAGTTCATCCTCAAGGAGAAGTTTTTAAACTAGTCTTCGTGTTACTCCAACTATCGCGAGACTTCCCGGGAAGCGCACAGCGGCCCGCCGCCATGTTGCTTCCTGTTAACTCCTTGGTGGCTGTTTTCGAAGAGGGAGTCACTACCCGCAGCTTCACAGGTTTGTATTTAATATTACTGGACTAAAACGTCACAGTCAGGTGTTCAATACCTGCTGGAGGGTTTTCTGTCTCTTCTTCATCGACTGCTTGGGGTTTTTCTAGCTCGTCTGTTAGCTGTGCTTAACTAACGACAGCTAGCCGCTAGCATAACATGCTAAAAACATTAGCTACCGGTGGGGGACTGAAGAGCAGATAGCTAAAATATCCAAAGTATTAAATTTTAATTGTCAGCTAAATCTGGAGGGAATTAACGAAATCCTAAACTTTTCTCAGCGATGTTTACAATGTCGAGGATTTAACTGTACGTTGATCTGAATGACATACAATTACAGGAGCTTAACGTTATGGTCTGTTGTATTTCCAGCACTTTCATTTAGTTGACAGGTAAAAATGATAAAAATTAATGCTGCATCACGTAACTTTGTATTACTTTAAATCAGCTGACAGTCACAGAAAGAGAGGGAGGACATGTAGGAAGTAGTTCCTCCTAAAGTCACAGTCACGTTTTTGTCTCAAGGTGGCAGCAATTAATCCAAGACAGGTCTAATAGTGACACAACAATGTAAAATCTTATTCACGTTAACTAAACAAGATTTAATCACTTGATTAGTCAAATCTAATTTATGTTAGTGTTGAATGTTGACCTGGTTGAAGCCACTGATGCTGGTTCTCACTATTTTAGAGTAGAGCCTCATTTTGTTCCAGTGTCAAGCGACAATATTCTCTATTAAATCTATCAAGTGGTTTATAGGAACATAACTCGAGGTGAAGAACAATTTGTGTTGTGTCAAGCTGCAGTTATTAGTCAATCTCACAAGAAGTCCATCATCAGCTGGTTTCAGCAATTAAGTTTGAAGGTGTGCTGCTGTTAAAGTTTTTCTCACTTCAGTTGTGTTGCAGGTAATGTACATTAGACTCACAATTACACTCACATCGGTCCTAGAGCGTTAATTAGTTGATCTGAATGCATCTGTTCTGATGACTAAATGTAAACTCAGTAAAAGTGCTGTGACTGTTAAAGTAACCAGTGTTTTGCTTGAATTCCCACAGGCTTTACTTGTTTTCTTTCCCATCATCCCTTGCATTGTTGTGGTGAAGTGAGGTCATGGTGTGGAGGAGGATGAGGAGGAGGTGGGTGGTGCTGTCAGTCCTCTGATCTTCGTCCACATATATGGAGGATGTGGTTCTGTATTATCAGCCTGGATCCGCTGCTGGGCTCAGCTCTCTGATAGAGAGGACAGAGAAGCTTCTGGAATCTTTCCCCTGTCGGACTCCTCCAGTCTTCAGGCCCTGGTTCCCCACAGTCCGCCACCTGCCCATCAGACCTGCCAGACCTGCTCCCATCATCAGCTGCTTGGAGGATGTGCTTGTCTCTGACATCAAAACACAAACTCAGACAGAACAAAACAGACTACAGAAAAAACCTGAAGTTGAAGGTCTTGTTGTTGAAAGACCTCGTGAATGTCCACGTGCAGAGACAACAAGAACTGCACATGAAAATCTGCAAAAACACAAAGATGATGTCTCTAACAGAGCGGACAGAGACATCAGCAGACTGTCTCCTGAGACACACAAAGACAAAGACGTCTTCTCTGCCACACACTCACCGCTCAAACGCTCATGGAGCATCTTCACACAGAAACAAGTTCCTCTGCAGAGCTGCCAGTCTCTGTCCAAACACTTCCATCGCATGGTGTCCATTCACAGACTCCACCTTCGCCAGAGGGTCAAATGGGTGATCAGTCAGCACAACTGTGGCGCGGGGCGGGACATCGAACAGGTCAGTAGAGTTTTCACAGAACAGGACTAAAGCTGCAGTCCAGTCAAAGTCGGAGGCCAGAATTTTAGGCTACGGTCAGCATGCTAACATGCTGATACTAAGAAGGCAACAGATGATCAGCAGATTTTCTACAGATCATCGGAACATGAGCGTCTGAACCACAGTTATCACAATCAGGACAGTTCCGGAAGTATTTTGGTCTGAACCAGAAATTTAAACTCAGTAGAATTTATCCTCTGAGGACCATGAAAATTAAAGCTGCATTGATTAGTTGATCAATCAGCACCAATTTTCTTATGCATCAAACATTTTCTGTCATTTTTTAAAGAAGTCAGTTTGTTAAATGTGAATATTTTCTGGTTTCTTCCCTCTGTGACAGTAAACTTAATATCTTTAGGCTGTGGACAAAATAAGACGTCTGAGAACGTCTTCTAGAGTTTTGAGAAACAATAAATGATAGTGATGCTCTGGATTTTTTGATAATGATAAACTGCTTCTTGTTATAAGATAATAATAATAATAAGATAACGGATCATTTCAAATTTTTGTATTTTAAAAAGAAGTCCCTAAGCTGAATGTAAGGTCACACCTGAGGGGTACGAGAGGCTCACATGTAGTGAACAAAGATGGATGATTTAATATACCGTCTTGTTCTTTTATCGGCTAGAATTTAAGCGATACATATTCGGATTTGAATGAACCTGATAATAAAAATGTCACAATATAGATCACATAATTCATCTGTCCGATGTATATTGTGCATCTCTACTGATCGACATGTTTCTCATTTGCTGACATTTTTCAGACCAACAGCTAATCGGTTATAGAACAAATAATCTATTGAGTAATTGACATTGAAAATAATTATTCACAACCCTGATGAATGTCAGCTGCAGGCGTCATGGCAACCCATCCACATGTTGTCGAGATAGAAAACAGCTGTTTTACTGTCAGGTCAGAAATCAGCTGATGGGAAAACCCTCGTGAAAATCATCCGAGCTGATCTGTAAATGCTGATGTCGCAGTTTCAGTGTGATTTTCATCTGAGCCGCCGTCCTTCAGTCTGTTTCCGCTGTGCTCATGATCTCTGACATCAACAGATTTACTCGGCCTCAGCATCAAGTTCCAACATGTTTCAGACGACTTTCTAGAGCTGCAACTGTTCGTTGACTGAGAGAAGAATAACCTTGCAGAATTGTTTCTGACAAGTGATTAATGCGTTGTCTTGATACCAGCTTCTCAAATGTGAGAATGATAGTTAACTGAATATTTCTCCACTATTGATCGACTAATAGAAGTTGGAAATGAAGTGTTTTTTTTTCCCCCCCCAAGTCTATTTTGATATATCTGTGCAGCTGGACATCTGTTTGTAATGAGATTCCTTTTTTTCATGAACAGCTATGAAATGTGACAGAAAATAGTTTTCTTCCTTCTTGTCCAGTTCTCTGTCCTTCATCTTTGCTTCCTGTGTCACCTTGGCCCCTCCCCCTGCAGGTGTGGCAGGCTGTGAGCCGGTCCATCCGGAGCTCCAGGTTGCCGACGTGTAACGCCAACATCCAGCGGGAGCGGGTGGAGATCTGGGTGTTCTGTGACGTTGTCCACTCGGAGCAGGTGGGACGGTTCCTGAAGGACGAGCTGCAGCTGCTGGGGAGGATCAGCCTGTCGGTTCACAAGCTGGGAAACATCTTCAGCATGTAGAGGCTCCGCTGATCGGTCCAAAGCTCATCCTCAGGTTTACAGGTCCAGATGTTCGGATCGCACGATGATGTCTCCATAGTTACAGGAATAAATATAGTTATATTTCATTATAAAGTCATCTCTGTCACAGTCTTAAAGGAACAGTTCACCCAAACTGTAAATCCTCTCCTCCTCCTGATGATATAAAGTCCTCCTCTCCTCCTGATGATATAAAGTCCTCCTCTCCTCCTCCTGATGATATAAAGTCCTCCTCTCCTCCTCCTGATGATATAAAGTCCTCCTCTCCTCCTCCTGATGATATAAAGTCCTCCTCTCCTCCTCCTGATGATATAAAGTCCTCCTCTCCTCCTCCTGATGATATAAAGTCCTCCTCTACTCCTCCTGATGATATAAAGTCCTCCTCTCCTCCTCCTGATGATATAAAGTCCTCTCCTCCTCCTGATGATATAAAGTCCTCCTCTCCTCCTCCTGATGATATAAAGTCCTCCTCTCCTCCTCCTGATGATGTAAAGTCCTCCTCTCCTCCTCCTGATGATGTAAAGTCCTCCTCTCCTCCTCCTGATGATATAAAGTCCTCCTCTCCTCCTCCTGATGATATAAAGTCCTCTCCTCCTCCTGATGATATAAAGTCCTCCTCTACTCCTCCTGATGATATAAAGTCCTCCTCTCCTCCTCCTGATGATATAAAGTCCTCTCCTCCTCCTGATGATATAAAGTCCTCCTCTCCTCTTCCTGATGATATAAAGTCCTCCTCTCCTCCTCCTGAGGATATAAAGTCCTCCTCTCCTACTCCTGGTGATATAAAGTCCTCCTCTCCTCCTCCTGAGGATATAAAGTCCTCCTCTCCTACTCCTGATGATATAAAGTCCTCCTCTCCTACTCCTGATGATATAAAGTCCTCCTCTCCTCCTCCTGAGGATATAAAGTCCTCCTTTCCTACTCCTGATGATATAAAGTCCTCCTCTCCTTCTCCTGATGATATAAAGTCCTCCTCTCCTCCTCCTGATGATATAAAGTCCTCCTCTCCTCCTGATGATATAAAGTCCTCCTCTCCTCCTCCTGATGATATAAAGTCCTCCTCTCCTCCTCCTGATGATATAAAGTCCTCCTCTCCTCCTCCTGATGATATAAAGTCCTCCTCTCCTCCTCCTGATGATATAAAGTCCTCCTCTCCTACTCCTGATGATATAAAGTCAGGTGAAGTGTCGTGGTCCACAGAACGGTTCTGGAGCTTCACAGTAAAACAGAGTTGCAGCGTTCTGCTAAACAACAACAAAGCAGCTGGAGACTTGATTTAAAACAGAGAAACAACCAAAGAAACATCAGATGTCTCCATCAGCTCATCTGCTGCGATCACAGTCTGCAGGAGAGAACACATCACAACCTGATCTCAGACCAGATTTACAGCCTTTATTAAGCTGGGTTCATGAGCTTCCTCTCCATTCTGTAATTACAGAATGTTTTTTGTTGGGTGAACTGTTCCTTTAATGATGTACTAATTTACCAGATGTTTAATCTCAGCCTGTAGAACACCAGGTCAGATTCTCCTTTAGAATATACTGTGTGCTAATCCTACCTCACCCACCACCGGACCGTCAGGACGGTGTTCAGTTCAGGATCATTTTCTAACCGGGATGTTTACATGTGAAACACACAGCCAGGATTCTCCTGATCATTCCCACGATGCTGATGTGCATGTAAACACTGAATGTGTGTGTGGGCCTTTTTTTCTTTTCACATGATGCAACATTTTAGCATCGTCAGCATTTCAGCCTGGATACATTATGTGTTGCATATAAAAGCTTGTGAATACAGAATGTACGTATTCTGAAGAGTCATAGTGTATTTTTAATCCTCGGATGCAAAACTTCATTAATATTTTATTAAATTCTACTGAATGCACTGACTGAGTGGACTGAACACTCAGACTGATGTTTTTGTGCCAAATCCCAGTTTTTATTGTGTATTTATGGACAGGTTGTTATGATTGTTTCCTTTTTGTCACCACGCTGATGTAAATAAAGGTTTGATGTTTGTACTGAGCTGTCTGTAGTGACGATGGACTGATGGACGTTCAGACCTGCATGTGATGAGCAGTGTGTTCTGGAAAAGCTGCTGCAGCAGCAGCAGTCACATGATACGGGAGTCACCCTGCTTTCTACTGACACAGAAAATAACTGGTCCTGCATCTCACACACACACACACACACACACACACACACACACACACACACACACACACACACACACTGCTGCTTGTATAAGACCTGAATAAATGAGGACAGCATGAATACAGTACACCCCCATCACACACACACACACATGCATTCTTTTGTTGCCATGGTCCCCTGTCTTGACAGCGCTGCATTAAAATGTAGGTTACCGGATGTGACGTCAGTGCCCTGCCTCCCTGTCCAGCTGTAATCGGGTGTAATCTGCTAAATCCCTGTTTATTGCCTCGTAACGATGCGAAACTGTGGTCTAAATATAAGATTGTGGAACAAAATGAGAGGTTTCAAACATTTACCCTCAGAAATGAACGTTATTTTGTCGCGGCTGCTCAGCGACACGCATTAATTTTGCAACACATGTTGGTCAGAAGCGTTTTACTTTGAAAGCCAACCGGAAACTGTCAAATCTACTCGCTTTACATTGTTATGTAAAGACTCCTCACTAGTTCCGTTAAGGTAGACTTACGGAGCAACATGTAATGTAAATTGTAAGTAACGTTTTCCAACAGATGAATGTATAACCCGATAAACAAGCCTTTACAAGAGGATATTTGCTATTTTATGCCATTAAACCTGTTTTTACTTTGACGGAACCTACCGGAAGTGGTTTGACGCATAGTGCTAGCTTGACACCAGTGTAGCAACTAGAAATCCGACGGATGAGCCACGAGTGTCTTCATCTTGACAAATAGTCGATAAAATAGCGGAATATTTCAGTTTGGGGAACACCTGGACGTCGTGTCTGCTCGCTGCTCCGCAATGGCGTCCGCTGTTTTCTCCGCTGGAGGATTTAATTGGTGAAAAACTAAAAGGTGAGACGTTGAGGCGACTGACACAAGCTAGCTGGCTAAGCTAGCGCTGGCATGCATTGTCGTTTCCCGTTTCCTGGAGCGATTCAGAGCGTCTGTGCTTCATGTCTGTACTTTTATCACTGTGTTTTACTACATTTTGGAGAGTTGGGCTCAGGGATTAGCTTTGCAGCGTAGATGAGATTGAAATACAAACTCTTGCTTTGTTTGTTTTGTGGTCGGAAATCGGAAATCACCTCTAATTTTCAGTCTGGTCCGTTTTCGCTCACCTCTACTCTTTTCTTAACGAAAGCCGCTTACAAACTCAACGTATTTAGTTTAAATCGTAACTTATAGCTGTTAAATATGAATGTTATACACATACTTATTATACTGTTGCATGTTAGCCTTCGTGTTTGACTATTCGGCCTTGTTATTTATGTGCTGCGAAATTCCTTTAGGTTAAATTCAGTCTGCTTGTCAGATTTTCAGTGATTATCCTCGGAACGTTACTGCAAATGTTAAAATTGACGGGTGCACATTAGTCCTTAAACCACCACTTAGTTATTTTTAAGTCAGAAAAATGATTTATATCAAGTTTAATTATTGAGTCTTTTTAAAAAAAAAATCACTTTTCAAGCAAAAATGTCAATATTGTGTCTGATTCCAGTTTCTCTAATGTGAAGATTCGATTGTTTCTCTGTTTAATATCTGATATTTGGCTAATATCTTTATTTCTAATTAACTGTGTGGTTTATAAACTCTAAGAAAATAATAAAAAAATGACTCATCACAACGATGTTAAAAACCCAAACCTCAAACAAGACGATGGAAAGTGAGAAATCCTCTGGAAGTATTTTTCATTTTGGTTCTAAAACTAAAAAAAATAAATCCAACAATTATTTACAACGTCAACTGATCCATCGTCTGTCGTCTCTGTTAGTTTTTTGGTTGATTAAATGTCAGAAAATGCCCAAGAAGACATCTTTTGAATATTCAGTCACAGAAGAAGAAATACACCAGAAAATATTCACATTTAAGAAGCTGACATCAGAGAATTTGGACCAGTATTTTTCATGAAGTTATTACAAAATGATGAATCGATAATCAGACTAGTTGTCTATGAATTTAATAGTTGACAGTTAATCAATGAATCCTTTCAGCTGTCTTTAGATCACTAACTTCCTGTTGTTTATCATTTTAAACAAACTGTCTTTGGGATTTGAAGTATTGTTTTATTTGCTCGTTCATATTTTCAGTTCAGTTAAAGTGACAGAATGTCGTTTCGGAATCCATCCATCGAGACGACAACACACACCTGAGTGTGTTTTTATGTTTCAGTGGAGCAAGTTTCCCCAAAGTGTAACAAACCACTGAAATTACTTAAATAACCTTTTTGCTGTGAAGAAAAGAGCAGAAGTTCTCCTGCAACACAAACGTTGTGTATCGATGAGCGTGATTATTGTTTCGACCGTCGTCTGCGGACCAGATGCATCATGAGACCTGAGTCACCAGGATCATCGGAACCACGTCTGAGGGGAAACCCTGTCGGAACCGGTGATGCTGGAATATCTAACTTCAGCACATCATGATTAGATGGAGCTTATTAATCGCAGCAGCACAAGGAAGTGACTATACTCAAGTAAATAATATGAAGTAGAATAGAAATGTGATGTACATGAGAAGGAATCTGTGCATGTACAGACACCGTTGTCAACATTGACAAAGAACAACAACTCCCATGATCCTCTGCTCCTTGTCCTTTGTTTTGATTGAGGGTCTCCTGGCAGACTTTATGTACAGGACGTTCTACTTGATCTCTACATTTCAACGCCATCATCTCGAGGATGAGATGTCTGACTCTTTCTTGTTTGATGCATTTTTGATATTGTTGTTACTTTCTGAAAACAAACAGTTGCTTGTTATTGTGATGCAGTCGACCGAGAGTGTCCTCTGGCCTCACAGATATTTCAGTATCGGCATTAGAATTGGCCACCTTGAATTCCAACCAATAGGAACAGTGTATCAACCAGAATACCCGCTAACTGTTCTTTTTATACATCCATGACTTTAGCTACCATTAGCTTGTTAGCCAACTTAGCTGTGCAGCTAGCTGGACTACCAGGGGAGTGTCTCACACACACACGCAGTGCGTTGATGTCTTTAATATGAAAACCGTTGCCGAAGTGAAGATTACTGCTTCAGTTCACTGATGTTATATGAGACAAAGTTTATTATTAGAATGAAAATAAGCTGCCATCATTACATATTGTTGTGTTTGTTAACCACATTTGAGGAATTGCTGCAAATAAACCTCTGTGTTTTTGTCGATTCATCAATGTGTGTTTATCTGCACCGGACCCAAAACATGAATACCGGTTCGGCTCCTAATATTTGTTTTTCTTTTCTAATCGTCATGTTGGACGCTGTATGCGTGTTTCTGTTTCTGTTTATGTAAATTGTTGTCACTGAATCTAAACCCAATCTTTTCGATTGATCATCTGATCTAAAAAAAAAAGAGTCATTGAATAATCAAATATCCATCACAGTTTCCAAGGCGAACGACCGACAGTCCAAAACCAAAACAGATCCAGCTGACTGAGAATCTGGACCCAGAGAATGGACTGAAACCATCAAACGATAGATCTCACATATTTCAGCTGCTCAACTTTTCCCTCCTCTCGTCTCGCAGGTCGTCACCTCCACAGATGTGGCCTCTACCTCTGCTGAGACTCCTGTTCATGAACGGCGAGGATGCTTTGACTGAGCGGCTGTGGCTCGGCCTGGAGGGATGACACGACGTTAGCAGACATGGAGACAGGGGAGACACACAGACAGCTGGAGACGCCATATTTACTCAGTGTAGATTCTCCACGTTAGATCCACTCAGGACAAGGGAAAACCTATTTTTATACTTTTTATTAGACCTGTTTTTGTTAGTTATTGTGAAGCCATAGTCGACCGCCGACAGCAGACGCCACGATGAGCTCCGAGGGCTTTCAGTACCGAGCGCTGTACGACTACAAGAAGGAGAGAGAGGAGGACATCGACCTGCATGTTGGAGACATGCTGCTGGTCAGCAAAGGAGCGCTGCTGGCGCTCGGCTGCAGCAACGGAGCCGAAGAGCGACCGTCAGAGATCGGCTGGCTGCCGGGCTTCAATGAGACCACGCAGGTAGCACACCGCACTGATGCTTTAATGTTGATATTTTATATAAATGACAGGTGGAATATCATCATCATCATCATCCTCATCAGTGTTGGAATGAAGCTGCAGCCATCTTACGTCACCTCACTGTTGATTTTAGTTTCACACAAACAGAAAAGCAAACCGCTGTTTCACACCTACGAGCTGTTTAAAGTTTCCAAACCACCTGTTTGGAGGAAACACACTGATAAACAACCACAAGCAGAGAATCGTCTCAGTCAGAGTTCAGTTTGTGGAGGAAATGTTGGAAGCTTCAGTAAGATCTGTAAATGTGTTTTAAACCTGAAGTGACACCTGATGAACTTGAAGAGGAGTCGGTTCACCTCCCCCTCATGTTGCTGTTCACTCTGATGTTATCACCTCCAATGTCAAACTTTCCTCTCATTGTGCATGTAAATTATTCAGCACATTCACTGATATCATCTAAACAAATCCTCAGTTTAAACTTCTTCACAACGTTTTATCAGGTTTCTGTCATTTATTAATACCGATGGCTAAAAAACCTGAACGTTCAGTTTATGAGGGTCAAAATCAGCAGCCACAGTTTGGTAGTTTTCTGAGATAAATGTCTGATTTATTTAAAATTCAGATGAGTTTTTGTTTTCCTGTTATCTTAGAGGAACATTTTACCCACAAATGTAAACCATCTCCTCCCTCCATGATGACAAAAGTCTCCATACAGCTCGTCTGCAGAGAGACCAGATCACAACCTGATCTGAGACCAGATGCTGACGCTCTCTTCAGACATGAACACCTTTAGCTCATCAGCTACTGGCAAGATTTCAGCTTAAAAAGCGCATAAATAATTTTTCTTCAGATCAGTTTGGTGCCTCGGATCTCAGAATTAGAGGCCCATTTCAAAATCATTATTAAAAATTATTAAATTAAGAAATTATATTTTTTTCTCATCATTTTAAGATCAATTTATGCAACAATCTTAATAATAACTGGAATGTCAGAAGTAGAGAGACTCAGCAGAATCCAATATCAAATAAAACACATTGAAAGTCACAACTGGCCGAGCGAAGTGAACGCAGCTGAAGATTAAAACAACTGAAATGAACTTTAACCAACAGAAAATCGTAAAGAACAGAACCAACCAACGAACAACTGACCCAAACTAACATGGCGGGTCAGCGCCCGGCTGAAATGAACATGATGAACGACCAGAACGTAGATTAACACAACACAACACTGAGGTCAGCAGAAATGATTTGGGTAACGTCAGATGATCAGGAGTCGGCAAGAATCATGCATTATTGTGACAGGCGCCCGTTTGTAAGATTTAAACGACACTGTCAGCAAATGTCTTCGATAACAAGCCCGTTAATCTGTGTATGACAGAACATCGGGCGGTAAACGGCTCGTTACAGTGTGATCACAGACACATCAACAACACTTTCAACCACGTATCTCTACGTCTCTCACTCGCCCCTCTCTGGCCGACAGGAGAAAGGCGACTTCCCGGGGACATACGTGGAGTTTATTGGCAGAAAGAGGATGTCCCCGCCCACACCGAAGCCCCGCCCACCCAGACCGCCCTCCGCAGCATCAGTGAGGACCGACTCCGAGTCAGAGGGTGAGTACCGAAAGATCGATCAGGCTGACGAGCCGACAGGTGATCAGAGTATTTATAACCAAAACAGGAGCGGAAGATACAAACTGACGTTGTGACTTTTACTCTGGAGTCAGAACACGCTGATTGATTTCATGGTTCCAGTGTCTCCTCTGACTTCACGCTGACACAACAGAAATCATCCCGTTGGTTTTCTCACGTTTGGAATAATGTTCTGACTCTGACTTTAACTTTCTTCACCTGAATATCAAGTAATTTCTTATTACCGTTAGAGGTTCTAGTTCCTGCCAGGTAATCACCTGTATCATCCGTCTGAGTGGACAGGAGTCACTTCCTGCTCTGTATGAAACAAACCCGTCCATCACTGAGACACACAGACTCCATGTTTCTACTCAAAGACAGAAAGAAGTTCATGTAGAACATTTGCTGAATGAACAAGAAGGTCCAAATAATGCAGAATGAGTCAGAGACAGAGTTTCACAGAGTTTATAAAGTGTCTCCAACTCAACAACTCACTAAACTGACACATTTGTTAAGGGAGTCTGGGGACTTTCTCCACGGGGACAAAGAAGGAGCCTATATTGTTCCTGTTTAGTGTCTTTGTAACATGTGACATGTCTGCCATCATCACCTCCTCAGCATGTTATTATTGTTACATTGTTTTAGTATTTTTATTATAAAACATGTTGCCAATGAAAGTCTCATTTTGTTCCAAAGAAACGGCCTCAATGTGACTCATACAGTCAGTTTCCCTCAGCTGCTTCCTCAGCAGCAGCTTAATACACACACACACACACACACACACACACACACACACACACACACACACACACACACACACACACACACACACACACACACAGGGGTTTAGTCAGGGTTGTGGTTGCTGACTGAACAGATCTTAACCCTGTTCTGCTGCCAACAGAGAACACAGGATGTGTGTGTGTGTGTGTGTGTGTGTGTGTGTGTGTGTGTTACCTCTCGTTACCTGTCTCTGTTTAACACAGCATGTAAACTCTTCTGCTTCCTGCAGCTTTTTACTCGTTCATATTAAGAGCAGTTCTGCTGTACCGAGTTGTGGCTCTGCTGGTTTTAAATTCTGATCTCCTTAATGTCCGTCAACATAATCGTCGTCCGGACCGGCACCGCCTCACGCTGATCTGACAGCTGTTGAACATGCAGAGAGAGAAACGTTTGTGTTTTACAGCCTTCTGAGATTGTTGTTCTCACTCAGCGAGAAACATTGTGCACTTGTGTTGTGTTGACGTGTTGCTGCTTATTGTGTGTGTTCTCAGGCTTTGTGTTGCCGGACCTCCCGGAGCAGTTTGGACCCCCCGACACGGCGCCGCCCCTCCTCAGCAGACTGATGGAGGCCGTAGAGACAAAAGGTATCAAACACACACATCTGACTGGTTAAACATCTCGTACCGCACCGTCAACATACTGCTGTTACAGGTTAATGCCGTGAAAATGTACTTTAAGTATTTGTAGTAAAGAAAAGCTCGCTGCAGTGAAATGTTCCGCTGCGCCCGGTTCACTGTCGGTTCTGATGTCAAAGTTCAACTGATCACGTTGTCTGTAATCTTTTTAAATGAAGCAGTTAAAGGGTAAACTTGTTATTGTTTCTGCTCCCTGTTGGAACGCTTACGTATATTATTTAAAACGATTTTCCTCGTCATTGTTGCGTCGCTGTGAGATCTGAAATTCTGAGCAGGAAAATAGAAATGAAATAAGAATATGGAGGAAGTTGTTTTGTTGCAGTTTCTTCTCCTCAGACGATAAACCTCTTATTTGAGAAGTGATTCGTTCAATTAATCATGAAAATAACCAGCACAGAAGTCGATAAAGAATATAATTTATTGATGCAGCTTTAGATCCACTCCTCCTGTGTCTGACTGACATGTGACTCGACACACCGCTGCTGTTGGTGTGATCACCGTCTGCTGCTGATGTCTGTTGTTGTGGTTGTTGCAGGTCTGGACAGTCCCAGTGTGTATCGCAGTCTGAGCGGAGGAGGTCTGGACACCCGGCAGCTGGCCGACACCGGTGAGGACTCGTCTTGTTCTTCTGCTGTCAGACATGTTGACTCAGAAACTGAAGGTTGATTTTAGTTAAAGGAATCAAACCGTGGACGTCGTGTTCACCTCGATGCTCCGTCACAGTTCTTCTTCTTCTGTAACTGTTATCGCTTCAAAGTCTTTAAGAGGAAATTGTCTGTGAATAACTGAACTGATCCCTGAGAAGTGTTTCACAGCTTTTAAAGAAGAGGTGTCTTTGCAGAAAGGTATTCTGATGCCCAGTGGTGCATTTATTCTCTGCTTTAATCTTTCTGTGATAACAAACAAAAGTAATTTAATTTAATTATTCACTTCTAGACATAAATGATCATCATTCATATTTCCACCAACTTTGCGCATCACGTCAGATTTATTTAAGTAGAATCTTGTTCTGCAAATAAATCTGTAAAATAAAATATTTTTTGAATCGAACTGCTGCATTTAGCTGCTCCTGCTCATCAACTCTGTCTGCTTCTATATATCGTTACTTCACAGATTCACACTCTGGTTTAAACATGTTGGCACAGATTGATTAATTATGAATCGCTTCTCTGTCGTTAACAATCCGGTCAGCACTCTTAAAAGTAAAGAGTTTGGTTCCGAACTGTGTACGTAAGGAAACTACAGGAAAACAACGACAGTTAGTCACGTTTTTTTTAAAAATGAGAAAATATACAACAACCAGCAGCACCAGTTATTTCATCATTCATCAATCAATGTTCAGTCTAGAGGAGGAGAAAAAGAATTGTTGATCACAGTTTTCTGATGCCAAACCAACGTAACGTCTACAGACTCTTTTAATGTCACACATGAAAAAGAAAAGAAGCACATTGAAGATGCTGCACCGAAACAAATGTTTGACTTGTTTGCTTAAAAAAGCTGATTATCAGAATTGTTGGCAGATAACTTTCTCTCTGTTGACTCTGTATTCACTGAAGTTTAAACAAAAACCCTCCATGTTTCTCATCTGAGCTGAAGTTCTGTGTGCAACAAGCAGGAAGGTTAATATTGTTAGTTTGCTTATTGACAGGTTGTCAGAAATATCAATACGTAGATACTTTTTGACACCACGTGTTCAAATCGATACAATATTCTTGCTCGATAATAACTGTCTGGTTCTGTGACAGCCGATCACACACTGCTGGATACAAAGTGTCCCGTTGAACTGAGGTGTGTTTGTTTTTCAGACCTGGAGCAGCTGGAGGTGACGTCCCTGTGTGACGGGGTGGTCCGGTTCCTGCAGGACCTGCCCGGTCCGGTCCTGCCATCCTCGCTGCAGGCCGACATGATTCACGCAGTCCAAGGTCAGATTCAGACTCCTCATCCCGACGTGCTTCTCTGATGAGTTGGTGTTTGTTCACAGTTCTGTTCTCCTGCAGAGGTCCGGGACCTGGAGGACTGTGCCCAGGTGCTGCGCGGGGTGGCCAGCTCGCCGAGCTGCCCGGCCCAGTACGGTCTGACCCTGCTCAGTGTGGTCCGACACCTGGCCCGGCTCTGTCTGCACAGCACCAGGAACCAGCTGAGCCCCCGAAACCTGGCAGAGAGCTTCAGCCCGCTGCTGTTCAGACAGGCTGCAGGGTCAGACACACACACAGATACACACACAGATACACACACAGATACACACAGATACACACACACACACACATACACACACACATACACACACAGATAAACACACAGATACACACACAGATGCACACACATACACACACAGATACACACACAGATACACACACAGATAAACACACAGATACACACACATACACACACAGATACACACACAGATACACACACATATGTATATTTAGCTTTTTTTAAACGCTGCTAACCAACTGGCTCGTTTCCTGAACATGAGATATTAAGAAAAACTCAAATGAATGTCGAGACCAACAGAAATAAATGAGTTATAAAAGATTTTTTAAAAAGCAATAAAAGTAGCAATAAATAAACCAAAACATTTTTTTAAATATGAACGAATGAAATGGAAAATAATAATGATAATCTACAGTAAAGTATCGATAAAACAGATTAAAGAGTTAAGATCTAAAATAAGTAATTTAAAATACCTTTAAACATTAAAACCATAAAGTTATTTGACACTAAAGACAACAACCATCTGTTATTGTTACTGTCTCTGTATGTGAGTGACGTTGATTCTCTTCCTGTTCAGGCCCGAGTCCAGTCTGGATCCTCTGGTTCAGGTCCTGGAGGTTCTGATAACCAGCGAGCTGAATATGAACCAGGCTGCACCAGGTAAGACTGTGTGTGTGTGTGTGTGTGTGTGTGTGTGTGTGTGTGTGTGTGTGTGTGTGTGTGTGTGTGTGTGTTGCATTGGTAAGCGTCCTCTGATTCCTCCGTTGTCTCTGCTCAGCGGTCACGTGGTCGTTTTCTCCTGCTGATTGTTTTCAGTTCCTCTGTCGGCGCCGCAGCATCACACTTGGATCTGTGTCACTGTCACAAGTCACAGCTGTTGCTCCATCCGAAGGGTCGAAGGTCATGTGTCATATTCTCCATCCAGAGCAGATTACGGGGTGGAGATCAGAAGATGATGTGATTTCCTGACTGTTTGTGTTTATAACCTGGTGGACTGAAGCTGTGATCCTTCAGCTCCTGATGCAGTCGAAGTTGTTGTTGAGACACTGATGGATTTGAGAGGTTTGTGTTTCTCAGTGTAGGGCAGAAACATGAGGTGTTCTGACGGTGCTGGTAATAGAACTTGGTTGTGTTACCTGGTGTTATTGATAATCAATTGGTAGAAGCTTGATTATCAATGAGTGTTCGCTGTAAACCTTCATCTCTTTGGCTTTTTTTTGCTGTTTATCATAAAGTGTCTCTTCGGACTGTTTGTCACAATAATATCGGTTTTATTATAATAAACCATGTTAGCAGCTGGTTGGTCCAACACCTTGACGGAGACAGAAGTATCTTAATAATTATTAAATAGATCGTCACAAACATTCATGTTTCTCAGAGGATGAATCCTGCCGACTCGTCATCTCTGTGACAGAAAGGAGCAGCAGAAAGAACCGACAAAATAAAAGTTTCTGAAAGTAGGCCGGTCACAATAACACACTTTGCTGGACGATAAATTGTCCCAGAAATTACTGCGATAAACGACAATATTGTCGTTTTGAGACCGTTTTTCAACTAATATAATGATAATGGCAAAATAAGTTCACCCTTTCAAATATTAACAAACTAATTTCTAAAGAATATTTAATATTGGAATGTGAAGAACACATTTTAAATATCCCAAATAAATAAACAAAACAACCAGAAACAATCAGTAAAAAGGATTCTCAGTCTGTTAGCAAAAATTGCACTTGAATTACACACACATATCTGTAGTGGCAGAGTAAAATGGGATGTGTTTATCTCCTTTTAGTCTGTCGTCTTTCACGCTGTACAGTTGTGGAACTGCCGTTTGTGACACGTATGTTCTCGCAGGCAGTTCGTACTGGCTGTCAAATGTTTGCAGCATTTGTCTAAATGTCGGCTTTTCGACGGTATTAAAGAGCTGCATGTCGTTAGCGATGTGGCGAACTGCACTGTCTGTCTGTGCCGCAACAACTGAAGAAAGACACCTTGCATTTTAATAGCCTCAGCTGTACTTTGTGTTTAATGCTAATTAGCATGCTAACAAGCTAAACTTCGATGGTTCTCGTGAAGAGGAGACGTCCTGACCGAGACTCAAGAAAACATGTATGTTTGGTGCCAACAGATGTCACGTCGGCAGGATTTTATAGTTTTTCAGTGGATATGAAAATTGTGATGAGCATTCACACTCATCATGAATCATGTGACCTGATTTTTGATTCCTGAAGCTGAACTGCAGCTTGTTTGCTTCGTCACTGTGAAGGTTTTATGTGTTGTTGATGTTGCGTTCAGCTCTAAACACAGTGTGTGATTTCAGCCTCTCAGAGCTGCTCGTCTGTCATCTGTTGCTCTGTTTCACATTTATTGACTGAATCAGTAACCAATCAGAGATTGTTTAAACGAATCCTCAGTCAGTCAGCGAGCAGTTCCTCCTCCTGTCGCTCATTCAGCCGTCGTTTCCTGACTCGGTGTGTTCATCAGTCACTCGGTCAGGCTGAGCAGCAGCTGAAACGATGACATCATCCATCCACACGGTGAAAGATGCAGCAGAGGAGAGGAGGGGGGTGTTGCCTCGGTGATATCACTGCCATCGCGCGATTGGCTGGGGGCAGCGGTGATGTCACACATCTCCAAGCTGCTCTCCTGAGCTTTGAACCGAGGCTGGCTCTGAGAGGGAGACGGACGGAGAGAAAGTTGCGTCGTTCTAAATCTTCAGCACTGACTGCAGGAATCGGAATAACGCAAGACAAAAAAACCAAAATGTTTCCCAGCCGGGAGATTCTCTGTGGACGAGCCTGAGCACAGGTGAAGATGTAACAGATCTGCCTGCAGGTGCAGAGACGGAGCCGTGAAAAATATATCTTCAGATTTTAGTCATCAGTGCAGTCGAGTGTGTCTTTAAAACACAGAGAGTCGAAAAAGACAGAGGCGTCGAGCTCCGTCTGGAGGATGTGGCCCGGACCTGTTTCCCTTCAGATGACGTCAGTTTTTTCGAGGCAGGAAAATCATGAGATCCTCAAACGAAGGATCTGCGTTCAGTTTCACCTCTGAAGCGTCCAGGAGGAGGCGGGCGAAGGTTTAGAGGCCGACATGGAGCGAGAGGAGGGAGGCAGGGCCGAGGCCGAGCCGGTGAGAGGACGAGACAAGATCCTGTGCTACATTAACATGCAGAGTCCAGGTAGGAGCTCAGACCTGGACCTGGACCAGCACCTGCTGCCAGGTGGACTTCAGTCCTACGTGGTGTTTATTTAATTTCATTCTTGTGATTCTGCGTGAAAGGTGTTTGTAATAATTATCGTATTGAGTCATTTTCTCTGAAGAGGCACATAAACGTCGTTGTGAACCTGCGCCGAGAAAGGGCTTGTGGGTAAAAGTCGGTTGCGTAGGAACCTCCCAGATCTCAGCCAACGCGTCACATCAAGCGAGCTGATTGGTTGGTCCAAAACCCCCTTTGTCTTGATTTGAGCGCCCGTTAAATGACACAGCATCTGTGGAAAGTCTTGAAACGGTATATGCTGAATTTCAACGTGATCGTTGATTCTCCGACACGATCACACGTGTACAAGAATCTGAACACATGAGCAGATCGACCCGACTCATCACTTCCACCCGTCCTGACTCCATCTGGATATTCGGGCAGGACAGTGTTGGACAATCATTTTGGATATTTTGCTGTTGGTATAAATTAATGAACTGAACTGAAGGTGTTTTGTTGACACCGTCACTGACGAGGAATCTGTTTCTGTTGACTGAAGTTTTCTTCTACCTTTTCTTTAAATTGCAGTTTGATAAATGAGATGCTGATGGAAAGTCAGAGATCCCAAACTGATTTGAAAAGATGTTATTTACACCGTCGACGTGCAGTCGAGCTCGTGCACACACTTCAGCAGCAGATGTACTTGGTTGTGACTGACGACACGCTGTGTGGTCCAATGACTGGAAGCTTCTTAGCCTGTAAAATACGTTTGTTGTGTGTGTGAACCGTGTGGGAAGACGATCCCGACCAGAACAGTGTTCTGATATGTGTCCGACTTAAACAAACCCCCAAAAAACTGTCAAAGCGACGAGCTGACTGGTAGTTTGACTCTACTGTTGTCGTACTGCTGGCGATGACGTCTCTACCGCTGAGACACAGACCTCAGATCAGTAAACTTATCTCGATCGGGAGAGGGATCCTCCTCTGTGGCTCTTCCTGAGATTTCTTGCATCGTTCTTTCCCATCAACATGTGAAGTTTTCGAGTCTCACTCGAATCGAGGGTCTAAGGACAGAGGATGTCGTTACCTGTAAAGATTGTAAAGCCCATTGAGGCAACGTGATTGCGATTTTGGGCTGTTTAAATAAAATTGATTTGATTTTGATTTGATCAATTGATGAAAATAACAGAAAAAACATTTTAAACGTCTTCTTTCTCTCTGTGTGTCTTTTTGTGGCAGCGTTGCCTCCTAAACCGGTCAAGCCTTCGACTCCTGCAGCTCCGAGCAGTTTCAACAACAGCATTTCTCTGCAGGACGCTGAGTGGTACTGGGGAGACATTTCCAGGTAACACACACACACACACACACACTGTCCACCTGCTAGTTAGTTTAACGACAGTGTGTCCGTACTCTGACCTTCATCAGCTTGTCCTGATCTATCCAGATAATCTGATGGAGGTCTGAGTCGGACGACTGCTGGAGTCTTTTTCATCAGTAAAACAAAATGCAGTCTCACAACATTTTGTGTGACCAGTTTTACCAACATGACCGAGAACAGACAGTTTAGATTATCTGCTCCTGAGAAATAAAAGGTTTCAGAGAACGTTGATGATTGTGTAGTTCCTCAGAGAACCCTCAGGTTGAAGAATGTATTGAACGGCTGCCTTCGGTCTGACTGGGTTCAGTCCTGTGTTCAGTGGAAGGAGAGCTGCCTGTCAGTGAGATGATGTCGGCTGTGTTCTGTGTGTTTGTAGAGAGGAGGTGAACGAGAAGCTGAGAGACACAGCTGACGGTACGTTCCTGGTTCGAGACGCCTCCACCAAGATGCACGGAGATTACACTCTGACTCTGAGGTAAACACACACACACACACAGATTTATCACATAGAGTTTATAACATATTTAAACCTTAATCAAATCCATAATCTGTACAAATCTTCTGCGACCTGTAAAATAATTATCGTGTCTGAAATCACACAGTTGAACTTAAAGGTGGTAAATGTTTTGTCTTATCACTGATGACACTTCTCCTCAGTGGAGCTGCTCTTTAACCATCTACAGATATAAAACTATCTAAAATGTGAAGCTGTTTTGATTTAATCATTAAATGTCGCCTGAACACCTTCAGGAAAGGAGGCAACAACAAGCTGATCAAGATCTTCCACCGGGAGGGAAAGTACGGCTTCTCCGACCCGCTGACCTTCAGCTCCGTGGTGGAGCTCATCAACCATTACCGCCACGAGTCCCTCGCTCAGTACAACCCAAAACTGGACGTGAAGCTGCTGTACCCGGTGTCCAAACACCAGCAGGTCTGTACGCCGTCCGGTGCTGCGCTGAGCGTATCTGTCTGTCGCTTGTGGACTCGTCTGACTGGACGCGTTGTGTCTGTGTTCAGGACCAGGTGGTGAAGGAGGACAGCATCGAAGCCGTGGGCAAGAAGCTCCACGAGTATCACCTGCAGTACCAGGAGAAGAACCGAGAGTACGACCGACTGTACGAGGAGTACACCAGAACCTCACAGGTACGCTACAGGACAGAACTTTATGGTCCGGTATCATGGAAACACACTGCAGCTGTGACCCGATGTAACAAGAGAAAACACCAACAGACAACTCAATCTAAGATAGATCTTCAAAAAGAAACAAAGTAAAAGAATAAAAACAGAACAATTATCAACCTTTAAAAAAAAGTCTTTAATAAGCAGCAGTGGAAGAAACATGAATATTAATATATTTATTGTTTGATATTTTTGTATATTTATTTTGTTGTTTTCTGATATTTTGTTTTAATATGAAATGAGAATAATTAAATGTGATAATTTAAGTGAACATTTAAAAAAGAGCCAGAAATCTTTAAATGAACCACGAATGACAAAACGGTGTTTTAGCCGAACAAATGAGGTTTTAAATAAAGTACTCGAGTAAATGTACTTAGTTACTGTTGCAACAAGATGTTTGACAACAGGTTTAATTCCTGTTGTAGTGACAGACGAACACCACCAGGTGGAGCCTCCGTCAGTCTGAGGGCTGAACTGAGCAGCAAAGAGGAAAACTAGAGATGAAATACACAACACAGATTTTCTCCTCTGACTCGTCCTGTTTTTCTCTTTCTCCAATCCCACCTTCTGGTTTGTTCTCTCCTCCTCCTCCTCCTCCTCCTCCTCCTCCTCCTCCTCCTCCTCCTCCTCCTCCTCCTCCTCCTTCTCCTCCTCCTCCTTCTCCTCCTCCTCCACCTCCTCCTCCTCCTCCTCCTCCTCCTCGTCCTCCTCCTCCTCCTCCTCCTCCTCCTCCTCCTCCTCCTCCTCCTCCTCCTCCTCCTCCGCAGGAGATCCAGATGAAGCGGACGGCCATCGAGGCGTTCAACGAGACCATAAAGATCTTCGAGGAGCAGTGTCAGACTCAGGAGCGCTTCAGCAAAGAATACATCGAGAAGTTCCGTCGAGAAGGAAACGACAAGGAGATCCAGAGGTCGGACACACACACACACACCACACACACACACACACACACACACGGTCATGTAGGTTAGGAAGACACTCTGATGTCATGATGATGTAATAAGAGTTCAGCTCAGGGAGCCCGACCGGAACCTGATGAGGCATTCAGTCCGAACCCAACTTGAGTCTGACGAGAGTCACATAACTGTTACCATGGTAACAGACATGAACAGTGAAGCTGTGAAGATCCTGAACTAAAAATGCATATTTTATACTTTATATCTGTTGTTACAGTCAGACTCAGAGTCCTCTGACTTAATGTCTTATCATTTATTAAAAACTGTATTTTTACAATGTACATTTATTTATTTACACATTTATATTTACACGATGTTTAACCTACATTTATTTTTTCTCTAAAGTAGTCTTTGTGTAAAAATGTGTAAATATGATTTAAAAAGAATTAAATATAATACTGTTGATCTATTTTTAAAACTTTGTTTATTTTTGCCTCACATTTCTTTAAATTAATTACTACATATTTTTACAGTCACGCATGTATTTTTACACTGTAAGAACTTGGAAGCAGTTCTGATCTGAGCCCAGCTCCACTGACGGGTTCAGGTCGGGTCTCTGTGAACAGAACCTGTGGCAGCTTTCAGGTCCGTGTCTCACTCCAGCTTTTTGTCCGTCCCGGGCCACTGTAGAAACATGACGGGCCGTGGAAGATGACCCACTGGCTCATTCTAAAGAAACAAAAACACAATTATCGTTAGCTTCATACACGACTGAAAACATAATTCTGAATGTTATGTTCTGTCGGGTCCTTAAAACCCTCACGAACCATCTGCACGACGTGCTGCCTCGTGCAGTCCGAGCAGGAAGACCTGACCCGTGTTTCTGTTTCAGGATCATGGAGAACTACGACAAGCTGAAGTCTCGAATCAGCGAGATCGTGGACAGCAAGCGGCACCTGGAGGTCGACCTGAAGAAGCAGGCGGCCGACTACAGAGAGATCGACAAGAAGATGAACAGCATCAAACCGGACCTGATCCAGCTCCGCAAGACCAGGGACCAGTACCTGATGTAAGAGACTCACTGAGGAACGCACACATCACATCAGGGCTTTAACACACTGTACTCACTGTGTGCTGTTGTTGTCGTCAGGTGGCTGACCCAGAAGGGAGTTCGTCAGAGGAAACTGAACGAGTGGCTCGGCCTGAAGAACGAAACCACAGAGGAGTAAGTCTGAAACCGTCCGCTGCCCCCCGGTGGTCTCAGGCAGCACTGCACGTCTCCACCCCTCAGCTGTTCCATAGAAAACAGGAAGTGTAACGACAACATATAGAATAAATGTTCCAGAGCCAAACACAAGGAAGATGAGATTACAGAGAAGATAAAACAAGAAGGAGAACAGGAAACGCAAAGGGTTAATATGAATAAATACAAGAAAGAGTCAAAGTGAATAAAGACATGAAAAAAACCAACAGGACACGAAGAAGATGATGATGATGATGACAGCACCTCAGGTGTCTTTACGAACAAAACATCTTAGTGTCCTGTTGGTTTTTTTGGACAGCGTGTGAGGAATTAGAATTAAGATGAAATAAATAAAAGCAATAAAGGCTGGTTAAAAAAAAGAAAAGAAAAAAACATCACACAAGAGGAATAAAACAATTAGATGAACAACAGCAAATAAATAATCAACAGAAAGTTCAGATGTCAGATTTTGTAGCTTTTACTTTGTAATTTTAAACTGAATCACTGACGTAATATAATGAAAACATTTGAAGTCGAGCCTGAAAGTCAGTCCGGACCTTGGAAATGGTACCAATGAGTGGCTCAGTTGCATTGTGGGTAATTTAGGCAGCAGGTTTTAAAAAGGAGGAATGGAACTGGATTTAAAAAAGGTTTTTTGGTTCTGCTTTATCAATTTTGATAGTTTTCAAAACCTGCTGCGTACATTACCCACAATGCACCTTCACCCCCGAGTGAGGTCACTGATCAGAGTACATGCAGCTTCCTTAAATTAAAGAAATGATGAATAAAAGATTAATGTCTTTGTGAACACACGATGTTGGACCCTGGTGGACTCGCCCTTTAAGCTGCTCTGTTGATCCACACGGCGGCGCTGTTCAGCCCACTAACACTGAACAGAACATCAGGCTCTTTAGTCACAATCCCAGCAGGAACATTAACGTGTTGCCGTGTCTCCCCCCCGCAGTGAGTACAGCATGGTGGAGGATGAGGAGGACCTTCCTCACCACGACGAGCGTCTGTGGCGGCTGGGAAACATCAACCGCCTCCAGGCCGAGTCTCTGCTCCGCGGGAAGAGGGACGGGACCTTCCTGGTCCGAGACAGCAGCAAACCGGGCTGCTACGCCTGCTCCGTGGTGTAAGTCGCCTATTCATTACCTGTGATGTAACCGTCTCTGGACCTTCTGTTCTGGGTCTAATCTGATCTCTGTCTCTGTCTCTCTCAGGGTGGATGGCGAGGTGAAACACTGCGTCATCAACAAGACCAGCACCGGCTTCGGGTTCGCCGAGCCCTACAACCTGTACGGCTCCCTGAAGGAGCTGGTGCTTCACTACCAGCACACCTCGCTGGTCCAACACAACGACTCGCTCAACGTCACGCTGGCCTTCCCCGTCTACAGCCAGCAGAGACGGTGACCCGCCGGTTCCTCCTGATCCACACGGTCATCGTAGACCAGCTGCTGTTTACACACTCAGAACACAAGCGGTTGGTCTACACGTGTCACAGAACCACGGTGGAGGAGTTCAACACTTCAGAACCTGACCACGTGACCCGGTGAACGCTCAGACGTCAGGAGTCTGTTTTAAATACGATAATCAGTCGTGGTGCTGCTGATCAACAATCAGAACACTGAAGATGAAGCTTTATGTTCACCTGAATTCTTTCTCACTTCCTGTAGGAGTGAAGAAAATAAAACATTTTACTGTGAAAGGCATCACATGGAGCTTTGAATCAACTTCCTGTGAGAAAAACAAGCAGCGTAATAAAAGACGGACACGTCAGTGACCCGCAGACGCTCACATTAATATATCAGTGAGCTGGTTTGGTGCCGAACGTACGGAAGCCCAGAGGGGCCAGTCAGGACGATTTTCCTCTCCGAGTCTGAATCGTTTCCTCTCCTGATGTTTGACTTCAGAACGGGCCGGAAATATTTTCAGTTAATTTTTCTCTTGGTGAAAATAAAAAAAAAGATCAGGAGAAAGATGAGAAATATCTGGTTTCCTTCAGCTGCGAGTCAAAACATTTAGAAAAATGAACCTTATAAAATAAAAATATTTCACTGTAAAAAATGTTTTTTTTTTTTGGGTTCATTTTTTGCATCAGTTTCACACCTGGAAAAAAACTTTCATATAAATATTGTTTTTCACAAAAAGTTTGACATAAAAGCTTTCAAATGTTTTCAGATGCAAAAAAATAAAAAGTTATGAAGGAACTTCTAGTGATTTTCATGGCAAACCTTTTCTCTGCACCAGTTCTGGTGTCAGAACCTCAGGAGAGGAAGTTACTCTGATCAGACAGAAAATTGATCGCTGGGAAAAGAAAAAAAAAAACGTCTCTTGATTTGTCCATCAGGGCTTCCGTACGAGCATCAACACATTGTCATTAATCTCTCGAGGTCGTGATCACATGGAACCTTTTTTTAACCAACAGCTGCCTGTCGTCTGAAACTGAGCCCGACATCTCAGAGACGTCTGCTGGAGAGCCAGAACCAAAGACTTACTGACCAATAAAGAAGTTAGTGTGGTTCAAAATTAACGTTTTTATCACACCAAATTTTATTATGCTTTAGGTTTACCTTCATCAGGCTGCCAGTGTGCCACAGCCTGACGAAGGTAAACCTAAAGCATGATCTATACTAAAGCTCATGGAGCTCCAGGTTTGAATCCTCGCTGTAAGTTTTTTGCTGCGTCAAGTTAAGTGTAAAAAAAAACATTAGTTTTGAACCACACTAACTTCTTTGAAGACACAATCCACAAAAACAAACGAAGGCTCACCGTCTTGTTTCTCAAACGTTCTCATTCAGGTTCATGCGATCATGAACACTTCAGGCTCGTTCAGAACCGGGTCCCAGGCGATCACGACCTCACCGAGTCGACCAACTCGCTCTTCTTTAGTTTCAGTTTCCTGTGTGTGATGACGAGGTACTGAAGGTCAAACTGTCCGAGCTGCTCTGGACTTCAGCAGGACACGAGGAGCTCAGCTGAGGGTCAAAAGGACGGACTCCTCCTTTAATCACAAACTGCTGATGCTGCACACTTCAGCAGAACTGAACCACGACTAGACCGGACTGTGAGACCACAGCTGTGGACTCATGATGATGATGTCAAAGGCAAAATGACGGACAATCCAGAGAGACTTCTCTTGTGAACACTGTGAGCGGCTCTGAACGAGGTTAAAAATGAGGGCGAACGGACCGACCCGACCCGCATTTCATATCAGGAGAGAAAAAACCCCAAACTGTAATCCTGCATCATCCAAAGACTGGAGCCATCAGCAGTGTTAGCGGTCCAGATCTTCAGGTTTCCTCAGCTTTGTTTGACGAGTGGACGGATGATTCTCGTCTTCTTTCATTTGATAAACGTCCGTCAGCACAAAGATTCGCTCGCGTTGGATCAAAACTGTGACAAACATTCAGGAATGACGAGAGCTGGATCTTTCCGGATCTTCTCGGAGGGTTCTAAGTTTGGTGGACGAACGCAGCGTGTAAACAAAACGTAAAAACGATGCAAACCCGAACTGACGTCTTCGTCCTCTGGACCTTTTCTTTGCTTTCAGACTTTTGACTTCCTTTAAGACCGACCCGGTACCGGAGGTGAGACCGCCTGCCAGGATTTGAGCGAGTCCGAGAATTTCATCTGTTGTCACGGCAACCACCTGGGAACTTTAATTTTTTCTTCACACTTTGAAATGAAAACATGTAACATTTAGGAATGTCCCGATTTCTTTTGTTTTGTTTTGAAGTTGTTCTTTCCTGATTCCTCAGAACGTCCTGGTGTTTCACTCTGACGCAGAAACAAATCTGAGACGATTAATCAACAGCTGATTGTTCGAGACGTCTGATGAGTTCAACAGTCGCTCCGACAAACATTTAGTCTGTTTTGTGTCATCAGTAATCTACAGATCAGGTTTCATTTCAGATTTCTGCGCTGATGGTCAAATTACAACCGTGAGATTGATCAATAATGAAACAATCTGTCAATTCTATTTTTCTTCTTCTCCAAGCGTCGGTCCAACAGTGTTTGTGTTTGTTGGACGCAGGATGTCTTTAAAATATCGTTCAATTCAGAATTAGAATATTTGGATCTGTGAATGAGACGGTGACGGTAACAGAGACAGTCAGACATGAAAGACGATTATTCTCACATTTAAAAGATCAAATCTGAAGCCGCAGTAAACTTCAGGTATTTGATGGTCCTGTGTCATTAGTGAAGTTTTGCTCATTGAATTATTTATCTGGTCATCACACGTTTAATTAGTTAAAAATCAAACCAACACTCGAGAAGTTTGTAACAAATCTTCATATTAAACTCATTTTATTGTCTTTGAATTCAAAACTTCGTCTCCACGACTGATTTCATTTAGATTTTCAGTGTTAATCAGTTCAAACGTCTCAGATATCAGAACCGGTTCTGTGAGAAACACACTGAGGTCGTGTTGTCGCAGCTTTAAGATCATTTCACAGTTAGAAGTTCAGAAACAAACGTTTGTCTTCTTGTTACCGAGCAGAATCTCGTTTTATTTTCTGACTGTTAAAGTTTAAATGCATTCCCCAATAAAACCAGTCGGCAGTGTCGAGAGTGAGTTTTAAAATGTTGGATTCATTTCAGGCAGTTTTTTTCTTTTAATGTTTTATGTGTGATGGTTTTGATTGATTGATGCAGCGTTTGTGTACTTTTGTATATTTGCCAGATGACTTCAGCTCCTCCAGACAGCGTTCAGCTGAAACTTTTAGCTCCTGAAGAGAAAACGGCTGCGTAACTTTTGTGTTCCAGCTGTTTTCTTCTGACATTTTTATTCCACAGAGCCCAAAACTTTGCACTCATGTGAGACCAAACATGAAACCTCGTGCTGTTTCTGGGGAACACAAACGTCAATATAGATTTTGTGACCACGTTTCTGTTCGATGTTCCAGGTTTTGTGTTTTTCATTTTAATTGCATAAAATACGTCAGCAGTATTTTCTGTATCAGAAATCTTTTGTTTTTCATTCTTTGCTTCTCACTCATGCTGTTCATGTCAGAATCAAGACAATAAAGCACCAGGATCTTCACACTGTTCGCGTGGGATCATTTGATTAATTTATATAATAACTTTCTTCTGTGAAGTCGTCTTCATGGAACTGGTAGTTCTCAAATTCTGCCTGCTTATTCTGTCCAATGTGTCCTTTAGTATTTGATTTTAACGTTGGATCAAATTATTCTCAGCAACTGAAGCATCTTCATAATTCATGTAAAGACAAAAACTTTTGTTGAATTTAAATAAACAACCAGATTGAGAGCTGAACGCGTGCAGGTGATCCATGTCAACAGATGGAACCACCTCAAACTCTTGATTTAAATATCTTGGCCGGCATTTAACGACTCAGCTGTTCATGCATAAAACGACAACCTGCATTATAAACATTAAACAAATGTGTAGATTTATCATATCTCAATGTCACTGCAGATATTTAATCAATTACCGTTCAAATTAATTCATTTAGCTGATGTTCATGAGCAGGACGCAGCTGACGGTTATTTTCTATTCTGATCATTAGTTAATCTGATTATTATTTCCCAGATTAATCAGAACACAGCGCAGAGAGACGGTTAGAACGCTGAGGGTCAAGATGGCCGACCAGTGAACTCTCTCATATGGAACAAAGAAAACGTTGAATTTCAAACTGAAACAGCTGAAATATGAGAATATTTTTAGAAGATTTTTTGCTGGAAAAAAAAATGTAACGACATAATAAATGATCTAAATCTTTAATCTGTGATTAGTTAGTTAACAAAGTCTCGGCTCCACAGCGTTAGCGAAAATATGACATCATCAGATATAAACTCTTCCTCTTCTTCTACAGACACATCAGCATTTCTTCTTCTTCTTCTTCATCACAATCATAATTTATTCAAGTCGCCATTTTAGATCAATGAAGCCCCGCCTCTTCTGGTTCCCTCTTGGACCTTATTGGTCAAACTTGTCTGGTAGTGACGAGAGACAGATGAAGTATTGATCCTGTTTTAACTGTCATGACATACGATGTCAGCTCGTCATCAAACTAATGAAACATTAAACTTAATTAAAATACGTCAATATAGTATATTACAGTATATTTCTGAGTAACGTTTGTGTTTTGTGGGTTTATTAACAGGGCCTAAATATTTAACAGATGTCAGTTTCAGAGTCAGAACCGCTGTGTTGAACAGTTTCAACATGGCCGCCACACAAACCTCAGAGAGCCGTTTGGCGCCGGTACCTCGGCCCGGCCTCGGGTCCACTTCTGATGACCGGCGTCCTCCACAGACCCAGACAGCGTCCGTTAATGACGTCCTCTCCGGTTCCAGAGTCCATAGTTTCAAAGAACCCACAGGCCCGTGAGGCCCAGCTGCACCGGTACTTTACCAATCAACGCGTTATCGTCTTGTTTCAGGTCGGAGGATTAATTCAATGCAGCCAAACTCTGAACTTCTTCCGGTCCATTTACAAAAGAACCTGCGTCCATCTAAACTCACTTGTATCCATTAATAATGCAAAACAAACAGTCCGGTGCTGTTCGGCCCGCTGCACCTGTCAGTCACACCTCACACACCTGCTCACTGATCACCTGCAGCTCTCTGCTGCCACCTGCTGCCCGGAGGAGGAGCTGCAGCAGACACGTCACACTCCGCCATGTTTACCTCCACCGGCTCAGTTTAGCATGTTAGCATGCTAACATTTGGTGATTGACATGAAACAAAGTTCACCTGAGGCTGAAAACAAATGTCATTAAAATTAGAGGTATTACGTCATAAACCAGAGTACAGAGCGGCGTAGCGATGACGTGTAATGACGTGTTTTTGTAGGCTAACCAAAGTTAGCATCGCCCACTTCCGGTTTTCCTACTTTGATAAATACTCTGTCTGGTAGTGAACAGAGATGATAAAGTACTGATCCGGTCTGAGCTGGGTCAGAATCTCACACATGATGTTTGTCAGTTTGTTGTCATTAAAGTCTCATGTAGTTCTGAGTTAAAGCTCAGTGAACGACATCGTCTCATCAGCACGGCACCAGAACCAACATGGAGCCCACTGGGTAAGAGAAGGTTCTGAACAAGATGAACATCACAATAAAGCGTATTGACAGCTGCAGTTCTGTGAGAGGGCAGCTGGTCCTGGTTCAGTTCTGTGAGAGGAGGGCTGGTTCTGGTTCAGTTCTGTGAGAGGAGGGGTGGTTCTGGTTCAGTTCTGTGAGCTCTACAATGTTTAAGTCAGGAGAGTCAGTCTAACTGGACTTTGAAGCGAACATTGCAGTAAAACAGTTCAGATGTGATGTTTCAGTAAACTGTAAAAATGTTGTTGACAATTTGAAAAAGATCCAACACGACACCGTCACACTGATTCAGTGCCTCTTTAATAAACAGTAATCAGACTTTATTCCATAGCAAAACAAAAATATGAAGGATGTGATAACTGACAGCTGAAGGTAGATGATGATTCATGATTTTAATGTTTTTTCAGTAAAACATTTTCTGGCTGAATTAAATCATTTAAGGCTTCAAGTGTCTGAAAAACAAATCAAGAAACTGTTGAAAAATCTGAAAGACATGTTTAGAATAATATTTTTATAAACTGATTAAAACTTAAACACATAATATATTTTTTTTTTAGATTAAAGTTATAAAATGATCTCATGTGAAGGTGATCAGGTATTCTGGGTACGCCTGTGTGTCACTGAAGATGATGAACATGCTCGGATTAGCCGTGTTATCAACAACGCTGTCATACAGATCGGCGGCATTCCCGGTGTTCCTGGCGGGAGGGACGATCATGCCACCTCTTCCCTTGGTGTAGTCTCCAACCAGGACCCTGGCCAGGTACATGCGCTTCTGCCCCCTGGCGTCAGGCTTGGCGTAGCCCTGAGCGGAGTACGCAGGGTCCACAGCAAAGTATGAGCCGTTGCCGTGCACTGCAGCTGCAGGAAACAACAAACAGATGTGTTAACCAGTGACACAGGTGGGTTCTGTCTGAGGTGCAGTTAGCTGCTGCTGGTCGCTGTGTGGCAGTAAACCTACATGATGATACCATCCATCCATCCATCCATTGTCAACCGCTTATCCAAAATCGGGACGCGGGGGCAGCAGCTTCAGTAGCGAGCCCCAGACTTCCCTTTCCCCGGCCACATCGGTTAACTTTGACTGGGGAATCCCCAGGCGCTCCCAGGCCAGAGAAGAGATTTAATCCCTCCACCTGGTCCTGGGTCTACCCCTAGGTCTCCTCCCAGTTGGACGTGCCAGGAACACCTCCCTAGGAAGGCGCCCTGGTGGCATCCTCATCAGATACCCAAACTACCTCAACTGGCTCCTTTCCACGCAAAGGAGCAGCGGCTCTACTCCGAGTCCCTCCCGGATGGCTGAGCTTCTTACCCTATGTCTAAGGGAGACCCCAGCCACCCTGCGAAGAAAACCCATTTCGGCACGCAGCTCTCGCTTTGAGAATATAGGGATTGGATGGCCCTGAGAAGGGACCCCCCTCACCCCATACTCCCGCAGCACCTCCCACAGACCCGGTCATACGCCTTCTCCAGATCCACAAAACACATGGACTGGGAGAGTGTACCTCCAGGCCCCCTCCAAGACCCCTGCCAGAGTAAAGAGCTGGTCCGTTGTTCCACGACCAGGACGGAATCCACATTGTTCCTCTTCAATCTGAGGATCGACAATCAGCCGGACCCTCCTTTCCAGCACCTTGGAGTAGACTTTCCCAGGCAGGCTGAGTAGTGTGATACCTCTGTAATTGGCACACACCCTCTGGTCCCCCTTCTTAAAGAGAGGGACCACCACACCTGTTTGCCACTCCTTCGGCACCGACCCCGACCCCCACGCAATGTTGAAGAGGCGTGTCAACCAAGACAGCCCCTCAACACCCAGAGCCGTCAGCATTTCTGGTGGTATCTCATCGATCCCTGGGGCTTTGCCACTGTGGAGTTGTTTGACTACCACAGGGAAATCGGCGATGATACCCCACCATCCTCCAGCTCTGTCTCCATTACAGAGGGTGGCCGAGTGGGATTCAGGAGGTCACCAAAGTACTCTTTCCACCGCCCTATGACCTCCTTAGTCGAAGTCAACAAAGTCCCATCTTTGCTATACACAGCTTGGATGGTTCCCCGTTTCCCCCTCCTGAGGTGGCGGACAGTTTTCCAAAAGCGCTTTGGCGCCGCCCAAAAGTCCTTCTCCATGGCCTCGCCGAACTCCTCCCACACCCGCTGCTTTGCCTCTGCCACAGCTGCGGCTGCTGCCCTTCGGGCCTGTCGGTACCCCAAAACTGCCCCAGGAGTCCCCCGGGACAACATGTCCCTGAAGGACTCCTTCTTCAGTCGGACGGTTTCCCTGACCACCGGTGTCCACCACGATGTCCGAGGGTTGCCGCCCCTTGAGGCACCTAAGACCCTATGGCCACAGGACACAGCTGCAGCTTCAACAATGGAAGCTTTGAACATCGTCCATTCAGGTTCGATATCCCCAGCCTCCACAGGGACGCTAGAGAAGCTCCTTCGGAGGTGGGAGTTGAAGGCTTCTCGGACAGGGGCCTCCCCCAGACATTCCCAGCTTACCCGCACTACTTGTTTGGGCTTACCAGGTCTGTCCAGGGATTTCCCCTGCCACCGGACCCAACTCACCACCAGGTGGTGATCAGTTGACAGCTCTGCCCCTCTCCAAAACACACGGCCGAAGATCAGATGATACGATCACAAAATCGATCATTGACCTTCGACCTAGGGTGCTCTGGTACCATGTGCACTTATGAGCATCCTTGTGTTAGAACATGGTGTTCATTATAGACAGACTGACAGCACAGAAGTCTAATAATAGAACACCACTCGGGTTCAATGCTGTGCGTGGAGGCAAGCCCCACCAGATCCAACCAGTAACGCTCAACCTCCCGCACCAGCTCCGGCTCCTTCCCCCCAAGAGAGGTGACATTCCACGTCCCCAGAGTCAGCCTCTGCAGCCCAGGTATGGGTTGCCGAGGCCCGTCACCACCACTGCCACCCATATGGCAGCGCACCTGACCCCAGCGGTTTCTCCTGCGGATGGTTGGTCCACGGGATGGGGGAGGGAGAAATGCCACGTTGCTCTTTCGGGCTGTGCCCCGTGGCAGACCCTGCCACCAGGTGCTCGCTCACGGGCCCTCCGTCCGGGCCTGGCTCCAGACGTGGGCCCTGGGCTTCCTCCGGGCAGGGTCTCTCGCTTCACACCTCTATTTCTCATGGGGTATTTTGAACCATACTTAGTCTGGCCCCTCACCTGAGACCAATTTGCCTTGGGAGACCCTACCGGGAGCACGTGGCTCCTGACAATCTAGCTCCCAGGTTCATTGGGACACGCAAACCTCTCCACCGCGATACGGTGATGGTTACCAACCTCATTAATATACCTCAGACCAGCTGACTCATATTTTAACTTAAATATATAATTCATCCCGTCGTTCAACAACAGTTCTGGGTCATTACCATGCTGTCCTGCGTAGCTGCGGTTGAAGCCCTGTTTGTTGATGAGGTCGATGGAGTTTGGGCCGGTGCCGTGGAAGAGTTGCCTTTCGTTGTTCGTGTGTTTATTCTTAACCTCCAGGTCCGTCTTCACCTGCTGGTAGCTCTTCCACAAAGAGATATTCTGGACCCGTTCAATCTGCCGACACAGTTACAACACAACTCAATATTCAACCCAACATGTCATTAACAGTCATTTTTATTGTCCCCGCTGCTTTTTTTTTTACTCTTTTATTGGTGCTCTCTGTTTCTCCTTTGCTGCTGTTATAATTCAAATTTCCCTGCAGCTGGACTCATGAAGGACTATCTCGGGAAGTAGAGCGGGTTGTCTAAAGGTCGCTGGTTCGAATCCCAGCTCCTCGTAGCTGTGTGTCGAAGTGTCCTTGAGCAAGATACTGAACCCCAAATTGCTCCTGATTGGCACCTTGCATGGCAGACATCAGTGACAAGTGTTGTTTATAAATACGAATCCATCATCTCGTCTGACCGCTGTGTGCAACTACTTTACTAAATACGTACTTGGATGATGTTAACTCCGAGGCCGGTCCTCTTAAGTTCTTTCTCCACATCGTTGTATTCTTTGGATCCTGCAGCCAGAGGGAACAGCTTGAGGCGGTCGCCCTTCATGTCGTCCCAGTTGGACGGCAGCGCAGCGTCGTCTGCAGCTGAAGTGACACAGTTTGTTTCAGCGTGAGACAGTTTGAACAACCTGGAGCTTATTTTCATCGGTTGCTCTGTCTTTGTATTCAAGGGTAAAGTGTTGCAGAAACTTGTTTAGTCATTTGTTATGAACAGGACAGATTCTTAATCACAGGAGTTAGCTGCTGTTAGACTGTTACCACCTACCCGTGTAGTCATGATGCTAACATTAGCGATGCTATTAGCTGACTAACGTGAAGCCGTCTGTCATAAACTAAGAGAAGCACCTTGCTGCTGTATTCAGGCTCAGATGCTGCGTTATGTCCTCACTCAGTCATGGACCTGACATGTTACCACTCTAAGGTGGGGCCGAACTCATATTCAGCACTAACTGTATTGGCTACAACAACAAGTCAACAAATAAGTGAGCGTTTGGTTTACAGGAAACATGTAAATATGCAGAAGCAAATGTCCGTTGTTCCCTTTCAGCTCGATGTTCACTTTAAGGTTTGTATCATTTTCTATGTGCCTGCATTGATTATCTGCCACCAAAAGAAAGATTCAGTCACTTAAATACTCTTTCAAATTGTGATATGACACAAAAACATGTTATTTTTGTAAGCATGCCACAGACGAACTACACAAACTCACCTTTCAAGTCTTTTCTCTGTAGCTCCACCTCTTTACGGCCGTTTGCTGACACTGCTTTCTTTAACCTCACATCAGCGATGTGCGGCTGGTTGTTGATCTGTATCTTCACACTCTGTTTCTTCCCCAGAGCCTCCTCCAGCAGGAGGTTGGTGTAAATGTCGAAGGGCGCCATCGTGCCGTCAATCTGCTGATGCCTCCATTCCACCAGTCCACTCACCAGAAAGGCTTGGTTCCTCTGGTTCTCCAACCTCTCCACCTTTTTGATGATGTCCCTGATGGTCGACAACAAACACATTTAAAGGAATATGTGAACATTGTCCCTCTGGACTGAAGCTCTGCTGACTTATAGAAGTCACTCTGCTGACCTGACTTCAGACTCGGCAGTGAACACATCTCTGGTCAGACCCTCCAGGTGGATTTTGGGCTCCTGGTCGCCCTGCCCCGCCTCCAGATAGATGCTAACGGTCAGTTTCCTCTGCAGGGCGCTCAGCTGGTCCATGTCCGCCCTCGACAGGTGACTGATGAAGGAGTCTGTGATGGTTCTCTTCGCCTGCTCGGCCACAATCAGATCCTTGATCCTCCTCTTAGCTTGACTCACAGCCTGCAGCGGTGAGGTAACAATCAGCAGTTCAGTTACAGACACGTTTTTATATTTTATTTTCATATTCTAACTGTGAACCTGTTCCTGAGAGGTTTGCTGTTTCAAAATCAGATTCAGTGTTTTAGCTTGAGGAGCTGCCCTGAAGATATCTACTGAGTTATATGACGATTATTGAGTCATCGCCAATTCATTCTAAGCCCCGCCCTTTAGAAGGCTATTTGGACTGACGGCACTGTTGTGGTTTGTGTTCATTGTGCTTTTTGACTGATCGGAGTTACAATGATGGGAAACGGCCTTTCAAAAATTTCATTTGTTATAGCGCCAACATTTTGGCCCGGCAATTTGAGCCGCAGCACGAGACAAATTACTTTGAACTTGACAACACAAACACAAAACTAAATATGAATAAACATGAACGAACATTAATAAACATGAATGAATGTGATTAAATGTAATTAAATGTAAATAAATGTGAATAAATGTGAATTAACGTGAATATATGTGAATAAACGTAAACAAACGTAAACAAACATGAATAAACGTAAAATAAATGTGAAAAAATGTGAATAAACGTTAACAAAACGTGAATAAAGGTAAACAAACATGATTCAACGTAAACAAACGTGATTAAACCTGAATAAACATAAATAAACGTGAACGACCTCGTCGTTGTCGGCACACAGCTGAAACACTGTGGGCTCAAACTCCTCCCTCTCCAGCACCAGAGCGTCAGTGTTCAGCCGCTCCTCGCCACGTGTGGGTAGTATGGAAGTGAATTTGTCTGGAACGACATCGAACATATCATGAGTTGTGTGACACACACACACACACACACACACACACAAAAACATTAATGACAGACTAAGAACACACTGTGACTCTGAGGCCTCTGATGAAGAGCTACAGTCAGCAGCTGTTGCGTGTGAATATGTTCAATAAAACAGGAAGAAATGACAAAAGATCATCAGTAAAAGTCATTAAATACCTTTGAGCCAGGTGAAGACGCTCTTCCCCTCCACCTCCTCCCCCTCTCTCTTCTTCATGCTCTTGTGGAACTCCGTCACCATGACCGTCTGGAAGATCAGGATCTTCACGCTGCGAACGAACTTCGCGTGTTTCTTCCTCACGAAGTCCACCACCGCTCCCACCATGGCGTCCGCCACCGCCGACGGGCTGGCTCCTCCCTGACCTGACGGGCAGACAAGGTGAAGGTGAAGATGACGATGATGTGAGGATGATGATGTGAGGATGGATGAAGATGATTGACAGAGTCTGTGAAACCTGATGGTGTCCAGCTGGCGCCTCCTGCAGGCTGCAGCGTTCATTACAGCCGCGATATGAAACAGTTCACTGATGTTTAAACTCATCTGTTTCCATCATAATGTAGAAAACTGTTTTACATATGAAGTGATGAAACGTGATCAGAGATTCTGACCTGAATATGTCTTAATAAGTACAAGTACACTTTTAAGGTATTTAAATGTTCTGCGGTTTTAAACATCGACTTTACTACATTTCAGAGGTAAATATTATACTCTTGTTACTTTATTACTAATGATTTTCTACTTTAACTGAAGTAAAATTGTCAGTGCAGGACTTTTACTGAGAGCTGACAGGAAGTAACATCCATTAATTTTCATAATAAAACACACTAATAATCCTTCGGTTGGAGACACTTTGTGTGATTCTGTGCAGCAAAACCGCAGCAGAGTCGTTCTGCAACGTAGATGCAACCAGTGGATTTGCGGTGTAGGCGTCCATACGTTTGGCTGCTCTGGTGATCTGGGCTGGATTTATGGCTTCAATAAACTGAAAAGTGAAATGATTAAATTGTGTAATTGTTTGGTTTAATGCAAAGCTTTTTACTTTGGGCTGACAACAAACTGAGAACAGGAATCCTTCATCTGGAGCTCACAGAATAATTGAATGTTTGTTTCATTTGAATGATCATTTCAGTCGACTTCTTTTGTTTCTACAGATGGAAAAACGTCAGGAGGATTTGTATTTTTTTTACATGGCTGCTCTGGTTTCTGAACGTTTGTTCTCTTCTCTGACAACGTCGTCTTGTAAGCTTGTTCCATCCGACACAATCACAAAATGAATCAGTCAGTGAGTATTTCTACACCGTGGGAACACGACTGTTACTTCAGTAAAATACAGTACTTTCCTCCTCTGAGCAGCGTGAATGTGCTCGGTGCAGCAAGATGAGCGAATGAAGTCCAATAAATTAAAGTCAGACTGTAAATCAAACAACATGGCTGCACAACGATTCAGTGAAATGAAACGAGCAGGTGGAAGGAGGAAGTGTCAGAGAAATTACAGACTCAAGACGAACAAGAAATCTGTCCGACAGTTTGTGTCTTCACCGACCTGTTCCCAGAGCCGGGAAGGACACGGAGCGGAACTTGTTCTCCTCGCAGACCTTCAGCACCGAGTAAACCACGTCCTTGATCTTTGCAGGATTGCTCTGGCCGACGATGTGGATGATGTTTCTGCTCGGCAGCTGGCCGCCCGACGTCAGGATCATCGCACGAGGCTGGTAACCCGGAGAGTTCACTGCAGACAGGAAGCAACAACTCAGTGAGTTCACTTCCATTCATTACCTCCTCTCACACTTTGTGGCCGTACAAAGGAAAGTCTGGACGGGGCTGAACTGTGTGTAGATGAACAGATTGCAGCTACGTACCGATCTGTGAGCACTCCAGCTGAACCGCTGACCCGGCGCTGTCTAAGATTGCCTTCGACACTCCTGAGGAACAACAAAAGAAGGAGAACAGGTTCAATTCAAGATGCTGCTGCATGTCAGAAGAGAAATCACACTGGAGGCCAAAGCTTGTGTTTCCATCACTGAGTTACCTGTGAGCGACAATAACAACACAATAAAACTCTTGTCTGTGTGTTTCAGTCCGGTACTTTCTATTCTCATTAAAAACTCTCCAAATCATCCACCAGTGTTCATACTGAAAGTTATAATGAGATCTGTGGTAATAACAAATCAATCTGATGAGTCAGCTGCTTCACTTTGTTATGTTCAAATGTCCTGAAACATTAAAATGCATTAAGTCACTGCGTTACATTAAACATGTCACAGCAGTTTAAAACAGTAAAACTGTAACTACGACTCAACAGTGATCAAAGGTCAACGTGTCACGTTTCTACACAGCGAAGAATTCTGCTGCACGGCTTTAAACACATCAAGTGACAAACAGCAGTGACTCTGTTTCTGAAGAATCATCAGTGTCTTCAGACAACAGATGGGCATCAAAAAGAAACAGGAAGTCCTGCACAAGTGGGACAGAAGACAGCGATCAGTAATGTTATTGTCTTAGTTAAGGACGAGTGACAAACGTGGGCAGCCAGAGATGATCAGCTCTAACTCTGATCTGGGTTGCCAGGTACAAAAACACGTATCCTGCACAAAAAACTGAGACTTTTACGGTGAAATCAGGAGATTAACAGCAGAAATGATCGAATCGCAGCCATGGCAGGAGTTCTCCTCCTCCGCAGGTGTTTTTAACTAAATGTTCTAAAACTTTCGTCAGTAAACTTTTTCTATTCTGACATTCACTTCTTCTCCACAGACTGAAGAAGAAACCCAGAGTTTGACTCCCAGGAGGCTCACTCACCTGTTTTAAGGGTGAAGTCCTCATTGGAGGAGTTGATGATGACATCACAGGCCTCCTTGGTGATGTCACCAGATGACACCTCGAGGGTGAGCTGACCCATCTGCATCTGATACACACCGAGGGACGAGGACGACACCTGGCTGAAGGAGGCTGACGCTGACGCTGACACACACACACACACACACACACACACACACACACACACACACACACACACACAGACACACACACACTTGATATTTACAAATCTGTTTTGGTCCATGAAGACACGAAGGTTTATATAAAAAGGTTCTGGAGCCGTCTCACCTGGGTTCTGCTGTGGCTGTATGACCGGCTGCTGAATGACTGGTGACACATTCAATTCTGGTTCTTCTCGTTGGACTCTCCGACCCGTCTGACCGCTGAAGTCTCTGGTGAAACGCTGTAAACGAGACGTTGGCGTGTTAAGTTTTGTACAGGTGAGTGTTCCGACTGAACGCTGCTGTGACTCATCACACTCCTGCAGCTGCATCAGACTCGGTTTGTTTTGTTTTTACTAACTCGATGCAACAGAAGCAGAGGTTTGTTACTCCACACGTCTCTCCTGTGAAACCTGTTCCCTTCGTTCCTCACACTGAGACGCCCCGCTGACAGCTTCAGGTTAATGTTGTACCTGCCAGACGAACCTCAGCTCTCATCAACAAACCCAACACTCACATCCACAGTCTGGCTGTCGCTCGGGTGAACCACGATGGCCACCTCCCTCAGATGGCGAGCAGTTCTGCTGCGGCTGTACGAGTGGATCTCCTGCAGCAGGACTCTGGACACCACGTCTCTGGGGAAGCTCAGGTTTCCTGTTCCGATGGCCGGGAAGGAAAGCGACGCCATCTTTTGCTGCTCAGCCTCGTCCAGACAAGTTCTGATGATGGATGTTAGATCCTGACAGAACAAGTGAGAGTTAACAAGCCGCAGACCAGCAGGCCGTACGGTGCAATGGCATTTCTGATGAAGTCTGTTATTATTTTTGGAACAGAACCAGGAAGTTGCCAGTTGGGTGCAGGTGAGTATTTAATGCTGGCCTACTGTTTGAAGTTACTCAGTTAATTCTGCTCCCAGTCTTTCAACAGACTCACTCACCGCCTCTGCCTGGCCGGCGCCGTCGTCCCAGACAGGGCAAACAGCATGAAACACCTTCCGACACATGAGGTTGTAGCCGCCGGTGACCACGACTTTGCCGAATGGCAGCTTGGCCACTCCGGCCGCAGAGTTCACAGCTGGCTGCAGGCTGGACCCGGCCGCCAGCAGGATGGCTTTGGAAACAGCTCCCTGGTTCAGGTTCATGGTGTCTGAGATGGTGTTGACGATGACGTCCGTCTGTGGACCAACATCACAGCATCGTACAAGATCAGGACTCCAACTGAGACCATCAGTTACGTCATTTACTATTAATATAAACATCAGTTAAAACACTGTGCGAGTTGTTCACATAAAGATTAAATGTGTGAAGGCTTTAGTTGCCATTGAAGGGAAGTACTCACAGTCTGGTCCTGAATGTTTCCCCTCCAGAGGACAATCTTCAGACCCTCCGCTGTGGTCTGCTCCGCCCTCCTCGGCCTGCAGCCAATCACAGAACAGGAAGAACGATCATCAGTGGGACGTCCACAGTGTTGAATGTTTTTAGTACTCAGGAAAGAAAAGAGAAAGAATAATCAGAAAGAGAAGAGGAAGAAGAGTTACCCTCCATGCCCTGCAGGCCTGACGGGTCCACTCAGGTTCTGATCTCCACGTTCACCTTCCAAACCACCCCAGGATCCAGCTCCTCCCCCCCGAGCTCCTTCTCCTTGTTGTCCTCCTCTTTCAGCAAACCCTCGGTCCCTGGGCACCTGGTTCTGACCCCGACCGCGCTGATGTCTGCTGGGATAATGAACAACAGGATTTGTGAGAACTGTGTTAGCATACGAGCTAACACGGCTGTAGAAATGGCAGTCGGTCCAAAACACGAACTCTTTTGGATGGTTTGGCGATCAGCTAACGGGGCTTATTAACTAACAAGATACAGCCTGTAAACCAGGCAGCTCTGGAGGGGAGCAGATTTCTCTCTGTTGATGGAGCCAGTTAGCTGAAAATTATCCTGGAAACAACAATCAACAGCAGAAATGTCATGATACAAAAACACGTTACCCTGAAGCTGCAGCGCCTCCTCCTCCTGCCGGCTGTGGTATCGTCAGAGTAGGTTCGAGGTCACTGAACTCTGTGTTGACTGCTGTGGCCAGGTCTTTCACTGTGCTGTGATTATTGTCCACCAGGTGAATCTCAGTCAGCGACTGTGGACCCCCGGGACTGTCGCAGAACTCCCGCACTGACTGAGCGATGGTGTCGGCGCAGAGGTCGACAGGAAAACCAAACACACCGGAGCTGATGGCTGGCAGAGCGACGGAGGAGCAGCCGACCTTCTCTGCCTGTCTCAGACTTTCTCTCACAGCAAGCTTCAGACGCGACACTGACGTCTTCTTGTCAGAGTCAGAGAAGCGCGGACCGACTGCATGTACGACGTGTTTGCAGGGCAGGTTAAATGCTCGCGTCACGACGGCTTCACCTGGGCGGAGCTTCCTGTTCCTGGAGATGTAATCATTGCTGACTTTCTGCAGCTCCGGTCCTGCAGCCTTGAGCAGCGCCAACGCCAGCCCACCAATGTGCTTCAGTTCCTCGTTAGCTGCGTTGACCACTGCATCAGCGCTAAATCTGCAGATATCTGCCTTGCTGACTGAAACCAGAACTCCACTGGCGGTCCGCACTTTGCAATAACAAGAACCGTCTTCTACCTCATAGTTGTCTTCCTCCTCTTCTGGTTGGTTGTCTGGACGAAGCATCACCACACAGTTCAGCTCCGACATCATGGTCGACAGAACCATGTGTCCTGCAGACAGGAAGTACTTCTTAGCTCCAGGTTTGTCCACGGTGAAGATGTCAGTGAAGAGAGCGCCAGTCATCTCCAAAAAACAGGATTTGGCTTTCTGGACATGAACACGAGCCCCAGCGATGAGGATTTTTGGCCTCACTTCATCAAACTGGACTTTCACATCGTTGGCTTTGGCGATACTTTTCCAATCTTGTGATTTTTTCTTGTCAATAAACTGAACAACAGCACCGGACTTGACGCGTACGGTTTCTTTAACTTGTGAGTAGTTGACAATGAATTCCCTCAGACTGGAGCTGATCTCGTTCACTGGAGTCAGGAAGCCGGCCACCGTTATTTTGTTTCTGTCCGGGTGAATCTGGATGGTGACGGTTTTCTTCTTGGAGCTGTTGTAGGTGTCTAACAGCTGTTTGTTCAGGCTCATCCAGTCGTGACGTTTCAGAACTTCCTGGTCTTCTACATCTAGAGTCTGCAGGGACAAAACTTTCTTCATCTTACTCTCTGCGTCAGCGAGGATTCTGTCAGAACTGCCCAGCAACATGACCCGTTTGTCCTCGATGCCGTAGATGGCAGTGATGTCTTGGGATGTGAACAGGTCCTGCGACATGTCCATCGGATCCACTGTTTTCAGAAAATCTAAAAGACCAGGAGGGACATCAATCAGCTTTTTACTCATGCCCATTTTCTTTTCCAGGATCCATGACTTGGTCTGGAAAACCTCTGCAGGGAGTCCTGTGATGGTGATCATCTGGGAGCCTTCATCGTAGGACAGGCTCATGTCAGGGGAAACGTGTTGTGCAGCTTTCTGCAGCCCTTCCTGCTTCAGGATGTAGAACATTGCAGGGGGCACAGACATTCCTTCAGACACTGCTTCTGTTTGCCTCTTAATCTGAGTTATAGCTTTATGAACGATGTCCTCCACAGGACCTCTGAGTTGTTTCATATCGTCAGCTCGGCCAGCCACGGTCACAGTGTCCCTGGTTGCATCCATCACCAGGACGGCGTCTTCTCTGACGACTGAGCGGACGTCTTTCTCTGCAGCTTTCCACGCAGCTGCGCTCACCGCACATTCAAAGGCCGTGTACTGAGACATCTGCTGACGGAAGGCGTCCAGGGCGGTGCTCATCCACCTGTTCACCCGTTCTGCATTCAGACCTTTCTGCCTCAAGAAACCCGGGAGCGGGCTGAGCTTCACCTCGTTGTTATTCATGTCCACGCTGCAGAAGTACGGATGCATCTGAGCGTTAATGTCCTGGGAGATATTCTTCATCTGGAGGAACTTCCAGATGACATGGTGAACTTTCTCTGTGAAAGGCTCCGGCATCTTCCACGCTGGTCGCTCTTTGCCGTACAAGGCGCTGCCCAGCGACTCGTGGTACGGATACACTCTGACAGGGATGGAGCCCATCGTGTAGTCTCGCTTTGTGCAAATGTTTTCCACAACTGCACAAACACATGAAATAACAAAGAAAACTCTGGTAAGTGGTTCTTCTATTTATAGTTACAAGGCCTTTAAATTACACTATATTTCTAACTTGAGTTACGTTTCCTAAAGACTTATCATCCTGGCCAGTGGGCACACTATACGGCCAAAAGTATGTGGACAACATAGTTCTTTCACTTTGGTGGGAGTCTGTTTCTCCTGAGTAGTTCCAGAGTAATGATTGTTAACGCTACAGGATGCAAAGATATTTCAGACCCTGATCTGAACCCCATCCAACACCTTTGGGATGATGAGCCTCAAAAATACAAGTACTGGCTGAATGGGAGCAAATCTCTGCACCCAGGATCTGAATCAGGTGGAACGCCTGACAGAAGAAGTTCGTAAAATAGAATCTGACAAATCAAACCACAACAATCCCACCCCGTCCCCTCAGGCCTCCCTCCAGAGTCTGTCCACCAGAACACATGAACAGCAGGGAGATGTGTTAGCGGCTAGCTCGCTACGTTCCACAAACTCTCTTAGCTTATTTAGTTAAATTAGTTATGATGTCATGACGTGTATGTACTATGTTAAGGAGATATCTAGAAGCTAGTATGCTACCCAGCTAGCCCCACTCCAAAACTCCTGTGCTAGCAGTGTAGACACAAAACTCCCCTGCTGCTCAAAGCTCCTCACATGGGCTGCTAACTGCACAGCGAAATGAGCTAACAAGCTAACGGAACCTACAGTTAGCAGAAATTAGCGATTACTCGCCCCCTATAATTTGTTGTGATTGACAGGTGGCCAGTTCTCACATACTGAACCTTTAAAGCTCAGAGATTAAGAAACACATGAAATCCAAAATGTCTATCTACGTACTTTTGTAGTGTATTTCTTATTGTTTGGTCAACAAGAAGTCTCTGAGTCGAGTCCTGCTTCACGAGACTTCTACACTTTTGTTTTACACAAAAAGGTAACAGAGTCAAACATCAGCAGACAAGAAAATGAAAAAACCTTTGGGGTGTTTGAAAGTGACGATGGCAGCCTGCTCGTCTGGAATCATGACGATTCTGTCCGGCAAGGCCCAGTTCTTCTCAAAATACAGCTCCAGCATGTCTGGAAAGGAATCAGAAGTGATAAATGCTGTTTGTGAGTGTTTGAGTTTCAGCTGACAGTAACACAAGAGTTTTCAGGCGGCTCAGATGGAGCTCTGGATTACAGCAGACCAGCAGGGATTAAACAGTCTGTGAACCTTTGACTGCAGTCGGAGGAAGACTCTCCACTCGGACGCTCTCCGCTGCCTCCAGCCGTCGGGCCGTCAGTCCGTGTTTCTGCAGCTTCTGGCTGGACTGACTCACAGCCAGGAACTTCTCCACATCTGTAATTATAATAATGGTAATAATAAGACTCAAGATTATTACTGTAAGACTGAAAGTGAAAAGTACAAATCTACAAATTACACTCTAATCAAAACAGTTTTCTAAAGATTTGTGGTGAAACATCCCTTTAAATCCTGAAGTTAAAAACTAGCTGGATGTTTTGACGTCATGATGTCATTTTTAAAAATGGCTCTGCTTGTTTTGGACCAGTCTATCTGGGACCTGGTCTTGGTGTGGAGGTCTGGACCAGCAGGTCTTCATGTGGATCAGTGTTTCTGTGTTTTCTGACCTGCAGCGTTGCTGAAGGTGACCGCGGCTCTGTTGCTCTCCCAGATGATCTCCAGACTGAAGCAGCTGTCGTCCAGACCCGAGATGTTCTCCACCAGCATGAGCAGCAGATCTCTGGACATGTTGTCCGCCACGTTCTCCAGAACCACAGCGACGCTCTGAACGGACCCTGACAGGAGACAAATCAAAACCTGCTTCACCTTCCTGACGTCATTATTATCTGTTTCTGTTGTGAATGTGAAAAACTGGACCAACGTCAATAATACAAATGTTGTAGATTAAATCAAGTTTGTTAAAAGTTTTTATTTTCAGAGTGATTTCTTTGGAAACGGCTCGTTTAAAACTCAAGTAAATATGTTTATCATTACTTTTATATCAAAAAACTGCTTTATGTTTAATTGTGCCACATTAATAACGATAACTTTATTTGAATCTTTTCAAGCAAAAAATAATCAATGAGAAGTTAGAACAAAACAGAATCTTTATCAGAAAACTAAACTAAAATGTCAACAAAACAAATAAAAATGTTCTTATTTCACAGAGTTTGTTTTACCGTCTTTGTTCTCTGCAGAAACGTTTCCAGCTTCAGCGTTTGACTTCGGCGTCTGTGAATCTGTCGACCAATCAAACAATCAATCAGCTTCGTCCTGCTGAGATTAATTATCTGCACACATGAACTCATGAAACACACGGCAGAAAGTTCAGAAGCACAAATAAAATATCAGTGTGATTATAATCATAATAATAATGATAATAAAGATAAAGCAAACAATAAAATTATATCACTACTGAAATATTTCCCTGAAAAGACGCAGCGAAATATTTACAAATGACATAAATCAAGTTGTTGAACATGAACTTGTAAAAACAGGACACACACGTCCTGCTGCCACAAACACTCTGTGGATCCCTCCGCCACTGAAAATAGTCCCAACACTATTTCCTCCCGTTTGATTTGACGAAACGACTCAAACTATGTGTTTGTACTTTTAAAGACTGAAGTCTTCAGAAGGAACCAATGAGCTCCGAGCTGACGACCACGAACAGGAAGTCGTTAGGAAAAGGTAACTGTGACACAAAAGCTCCAAACAGAGAAGAAGCAGTTTTACCTGAGACGCCATCTTTGTTCGCCGGGCGCTGAGGAGAGACGACAACAAACACACAACAAACACATCAGAGAACAACAACGTGTCACATGTAAAAATGTAAACAAAAAGTATTTTATAGGTTTTATTAAGACATTAAATCTGCTCTTGTTATTATAAATGTGCTGTGTGACGATTGACTGATTTCTGCTCTTCATGTCGTCAATATGAAAACTTTGTAAAGAACACGACGTCTCAGCTGATTTATTACATTTCCAGCTGAGTTTACTGTTTGAGTTCACTGACGTCAGTCAGACAGTGAAGCTGATCATTAAACATGTTGGTCGACGGTGTTTGATGATCACGTCTGAGCGATCATTACAGAAAATGTGTTTATAATCAGCCAATATATTGATTTCTGAATTCTTTGCTCCCTTTACTCGGTGTGTAAGTGCACATTGGTGGAGCTCTAACATATAACGACATATATCCAGATGTAGGAAACTAAATGAACCTCAGGTGATAAAACAGCAGCCGACCCGTCAGGACCGTTTACAGCCGTCTGTGAGTGAATGTTTAACTTCACAGATCCGCAGTGAGTCTTTATCAGCGCCGTGTTTCACAGAGTCAACTGATTTTTAGATCATAACTTCAAAGACCGGTTTCATGAAGATCTGGGTCGCCATCTTCAACTCCAGCTGACGTTCAACTGAACTGAGTTCTTCTAAAGTTTCCAAAGACATTTAACCTGTCGGGCTGAACGTCGGGACGTGTTCTGATATACTGGGACCGTTTCACTCGTCGTTTAGCTTCAACGACCAGCTGAAACATGGTGACCGTGTGAGTTAGTTAGTTATGGAGGTTAACATGAACATACTATCAGTCACATTATCTCTGTCTCATCTCTGATCTCTGAGCAGCTGCTGTTCCAGTCAGTCAGGTTATTAATGAACACACCCGTCACAGCGCAGAGTCACCAACTACAGTAACAGAGTGTTAAAGTCCGACTTCCTGCTGCCGTCACACATCCAGGAGTGTGTTTACGAGTCGACCACAGAAGAAGAAACCTTCACAGCACACACACACAGTCAGGGACGAGTTGTTGGAGCGGAGGGTCGAACTGCAGCCAACATTAACTCTCGTCTTTCTCGATACCATTTATCATCTGTGTGATTAAATATGTATCATGTTAGCTACTTATTATGTTGTTAGTTGATATGTTAGTTGTTTTTTAAAAGGTTATAAAGCCGTAGTTTCTTTTAAATATTCATAGTACTGATATAAACACACGTGTTGTCTGACTGAAACCTTCGACTCGTTCTTTTAAAGGCTAAAACCAACCGAGTCCGACCGACACATCGGCTGGATGATGTCATCGGCCTCTCACAGTCGATATCGGCCCAGCGTGCCCAACACAAATAAATACATTTATAAAACCAACGAAGAAGAGGTGGAGGACTATTTAATGCAGTTGGCTTGACCGTGACTTCCTCTGTAAAGAAGGCGGCCGGCCTCATCGTCGGGATCGAGTCCTCACAGCGAGCGTCGTCATGTGATGCACTCAGGACTCACAATCGTTTCATAGTTGAATACATAAATAATAGAAGAAGTCTGAAGTTTACGACGCTGAAATGTAGTCTTTAAAATACTCACGGATCCTGCAGTCAGGCGAAGCTGGATGGTCTGATTGTCCACGATGATGTCATGGTTCGCTCTGGCGATGACTCGCTGTCTCACTGGAAGCAACAGAAACACTCGTCATCATCAGACACACGGCTGTTCTGCTGAGTTCTTACAGAGAGGCCGTCTGAATGTGGCGGCAGCAAGATGGCCGACGACGCATGTTATTGCTCAGAGTGCTTAAAGGGGCAGTACGTCACTCTGGAGAGGAAGTTCAAACTCTTTCACTCTATTAATGAGGTCATAATACAAACTGCCTCCATCAGTGAATCAACAAACTGCTCTCAGAGAAACAGAAGCTCCCAGAACACTGTCTGCAGCTGGAAAGGTGGCAGGGTCCGCCACATCTAAACAAGGTAAAACAGTATAAATTGTGTTGTCCTTTAAGGTCCTTTAAACTACAGACTGAACCCTTAAACTACAGACTGAACCTTTAAACTACAGACTGAACCTTTAAACTACAGACTGAACCTTTAATCTACAGACTGAACCTTTAAACTACAGACTGAACCTTTAAACTACAGACTGAACCTTTAATCTACAGACTGAACCTTTAAACTACAGACTGAACCTTTAAACTACAGACTGAACCTTTAATCTACAGACTGAACCTTTAATCTACAGACTGAACCTTTAAACTACAGACTGAACCTTTAATCTACAGACTGAACCTTTAATCTACAGACTGAACCTTTAAACTACAGACTGCTCCTTTAATCTATAGACTGAACCTTTAAACTACAGACTGAACCTTTAAACTACAGACTGAACCTTTAAACTACAGACTGAACCTTTAATCTACAGACTGAACCTTTAATCTACAGACTGAACCTTTAAACTACAGACTGAACCTTTAATCTACAGACTGAACCTTTAATCTACAGACTGCTCCTTTAATCTACACATTGGCAGCGGTTCCTGGTGTTTGAGGAAACGGGTCACGTGAGTTCTGATATAAATATATTTCACAGATTTGCACGTTAACATGTTGAACATGTTGACGTTCTTACAGCGTCATATTAAAACATGTTCTACGACCCTCGGCGTCGTGGCTCCGACTCGAGGGGAACCGTCTCTTTTGGACCTGCGGCGCCGGCGTGCTGTATGAACTGACACACTAGTGCTTCTTCACGCCGGAGCTGCCTGGTTCTGTGAGAACAGACAGAGATCATGTGGAGTCTCTGTGTGAACTCTCTACAGCTCCCTCCTCTCTGATGGGCCCGGGGGCCCGGGGGGCCCGGGGGGCCCGGGGGGACCACCTGCAGGGATGTGGATCAGACCCTGGGCTGTTAGAATCTCTATCAGATATTCTGTCAATGTAAACTATGTGAACTGTGGTTCTGTGGTTCTGTTCGGTACACGTGACATCTACTTCCTGTCTGTCTGTCCTCCATCTTTTCTGTCCCTCAGTTTGTTTCCTCTCCTGTCATCAGTCATTCAGTACGTTTGATTGACAGGTGACACACCTGAGGGCAAAGATCAGCTGTGACTCATCAGCACCTGGACATGAGGAGCAGTCTGGAGCCCCGGTGCATGCTGGGAGTGTTTATCATTAACTAACCTGTGACGTTTCACAGATTCATCAGAGAAATCCACCAAAACATTCATTAATTTAGTTTCAACACAGAATAAAAGTGAAGTTCGAGTCGTTGACTGATTTAATCTCACTATCGACCGTGATAAGTAAGTACGTTTGATAAATTTGATAAGTTTGACCAGTTCGATCAGTTTAATCAGCTCGATCAGTTTGATAAGTTCGATCAGTTCGATCAGTTCGATCAGCTGGTAGTTTCTCTCTGCCGTGTTGGACCTGGGTGTTCTGCTGTCTCTGGGCCTGTTACCCAGCAGAACTGTTCCGGGGTCGCGGTGGGACTCACCCTCCTCGGAGCTGAAGAACACGGCGGCCCTCGGAGCTCCGTCCTCCGCCTCCACCCGGCAGTCTCCTCCGCCAGACTTCTTCTTGCTGCCGAAGTAAAGTTGCAGTTTGTTCTTGACGGTTTTGGTCTGAGCCGAAGTCCAGAACCCGTCCACGGTCACCGGCTCACACTCGGCCGCCTCCATCGAGTCTCACCGACAGACAAACACACCGACTCTGAGCTCGGAGGCTTCGGGCCGCTTTCACTTTCGATTCTTCACTTCAGGACGGAGAAATGGAACCGATCCGAGCAGCTGCGTCACCGAGTCACACTGTGTGTGTTCACAAGTGTGTGTGTGGCTCAAACACACACAACAACACGAGGACACACAATAATCCGCATGGTTCTGTCCGCTTTACATCCAGCTGCATAATAATGAGGAAATCAGAGGCTGGTTTCTTTGTAAAACGCTTCACAGGGACAAAAACTCTCATTCAGACACATTAAAGACTTTAAAGTTTAGTTCAGGTTCTGAGTTCGGTCCAGATGTGTGCGTCATAATAACTGAAGCTGCTCCTCCATGTTTAGTTCTGACCTCAGAGGTTCTGGATGGTCCAGAACGGTTCAGAACCCAGCAGCAGATCAGAAGTGTGTGTTCACAGACACTCAGCTGCACCAAACAGAGACAACGTGACAGTCAGTGAAGAGAACATCTGGAATCAAACCACGAATACAGATGTTCTCAGAGCGAACAGCTGCAGCTCCCATATGTCATAATAATAATAACAATAATAATAATAATATCATGTCCAAACTTTTATTAAAGGTTCATTAAAGTGAAATATTTCTTGTTGTTGTAATTTTGATGATCGCCGCTCATGAAAATCTCAAATCCGATATCTCAGAATATTAGTAACGTAATCAGATTATATTTTATATTTTATATATAAACATAAAATTTTCACCAGAAACAGAAACAACATTAATTCACCTGAACATCACACAGCTGTCACTCAAAGTGGCCACGCCCCTAATCATTCATAACTTGAAGTCTCATTATAATTTAAAGCAGTGAGTTAAATAAAAGTGGTCAGAACCAGCTCTCTTCTCACAGAACTGAACCAGAACCAGAACCAGCTCTCCTCTCACAGAACTGAACCAGAACCAGAACCAGCTCTCCTCTCACAGAACTGAACCAGAACCAGCTCACAGAACTGAACCAGAACCAGCTCACAGAACTGAACCAGAACCAGGACCAGCTCTCCTCTCACAGAACTGAACCAGAACCAGCTCTCCTCTCACAGAACTGAACCAGAACCAGCTCACAGAACTGAACCAGGACCAGCTGTAGTTGTCAATATTAGCAGATCTATTGTGACGTTCATCTTGTTCACGACCTTTTCTGACCCAGTTGGCTCCATGTTGGTGTTGATGACGTGTTGATGACGTTTTAGTGACGTGTTGACAGTTCAGACAGGATCAGTACTTCATCGTCTCTCTTCAGTCACTACTGCTGATCAATTATTGAAGCAACAGCGCCGCCCAGTGGACAGAACCTGGAATTGATTCATTGATTCCAGGTTCTATCTATCTGTCTGTCTGTCTGTCTGTCTGTCTGTCTGTCTGTCTGTCTATCTATCTATCTATCTATCTATCTATCTTATCAAACCTTTTACATGAAGACGCAGAGAGATAAACAATTTAATTTTCCTTTATTGATTTAAAATCCTTCTTGAGTTCAAATATGTTTCTTTCTTCTTACATTTCAATAAATCAAACAACACAAACGTTCTATACTTTGTTGTCAGGAAGACATTTTTACTGAGATCTGAACTCAGATCAGTCTGAAGTGTGTTCAGGCTTCATCAGCTGGTTTGTCTTCACCTGCAGAGAAACACGAGCAGTGGTGAGAACAGATCGACGACGCAGACCAGAACAAAAAGAACAAAAACACATTTTATTCATTTGATTTGAAATAACTGGGACTTTAAGGTACTCCCTCACTGGCTTCGTGTGTGTGTGTGTGTGTGTGTGTGTGTACGTACAGTCAGGTTTGATGGGTGCTGGTGGAGGTGGAGGTGGGGGAGGGGGAGGCGGCTTGGCGCAGCTGTAGGACACCTCCAGGTACCTGGTCTGCTCCTGACAGGGGTATTCACCAAACACCCGCTCAGTGACCGGAACCTCACAGGACCTCCTGTTACCACAACTGGACAGACGGACAGAGATCAGAACCGGAGCAGAACTGCAGGGTCAGTCCATCTGGAGCATCGTGGCACTGACTCAACCACAGACACAGGAGACACAGAATGATCAGTGGAGCTGCTGAAGATCGCTGGATGCACGAACATGGTGCAGCGACACCTCTCTGTATCTGTAGAGCTGTCAGCAGTTCACATGTTTCCTCCAGTAAAGTAATAGATTACAGGCTCTGACATGTACTCAGAGTCTCAGAGTAAAAAGTCTCCCTCTGAAGGACATTTGTGCTCAAAGCTAACTGAAGCTCACGTCATATTAATAGAATTCAAAGACTATTAAAGTTAAAGGTAAAATCAGTAGGATTTGTCCCAGCTGTTCCTGAACGCACCACAAAGACAGCTGATTGTTGAGTCTCATTCCCAGGACGTCAAACAGACACATGTTGGGTATTTGTACTTTGTAACTTTCCACCTCTGTGAATCTCTTTCTGCACTACTGACAGCTGAGGCCCTCCTCGTCTCATATCTCAGTATTTCAGAACAACATGTTCAGTGTCTGATGATGACGACAGACAATCAGTGTTTTGGTTCTGTTTGGTTCTGGATCAGACGTATGATGCCAAATAAATGCACAAAGATGAGGAGAAGTTCTCTTACAGATCCTCCACGACCATCTCAGCCCAGGGGAAGGAGCAGAAGGTGTCAGGCCCGTCGTCAGGGTGACGCTTCCCCTCTCCACACCTCGTCCCCACGCCCACCTTGTACAGGATGTGCTCCAGACTGATCTTAGTGCCGACTTCTGCAGGAGGAGGAGGAGAGAGGAGGAGAGAGGAGAGAGGAGAGAGGAGGAGGAGAGAGGAGAGAGGAGAGAGAGGAGGAGAAGGAGGAGGAGGAGAGAGGAGAGAGGAGGAGGAGAGGAGGAGGAGAGAGGAGGAGGAGAGGAGGAGGAGAGAGGAGAGACGAGGGAGGAGGAGAGAGGAGAGAGGAGAGAGGAGGAGGAGGAGAGAGGAGGAGAGAGGAGAGAGGAGAGAGGAGAGGAGAGAGGAGAGGAGAGAGGAGAGGAGAGAGCAGAGAGGAGAGAGGAGAGGAGAGAGGAGAGAGGAGAGGAGGAGAGAGGAGAGAGGAGAGAGGAGGAGAGAGGAGAGGAGAGAGGAGAGAGAGGAGGAGAGGAGGAGGAGAGAGGAGGAGAGAGGAGGAGAGAGGAGGGAGGAGAGAGGAGAGGAGAGAGGAGAGGAGAGGAGGAGGGAGGAGGGAGGAGAGAGGAGGAGAGAGGAGAGGAGAGAGGAGAGAGGAGGAGGAGAGGAGGAGGAGAGAGGAGGAGAGAGGAGGAGAGAGGAGGGAGGAGAGAGGAGAGGAGAGGAGGAGTCACAGCATGAAGACAGAACACATTTCTGATTCGTGTCTCAGACCAACAACCAAAAACTTCTCACCACATGACATCACTGCGGTGTCGTTATGACAGGCGTAGATGACTTCTCCCTCTGCAGGAACACACACAGGTCAGACAGTCTGCAGTGATGTCATCATCATCATCATCATCATCATCATCATCATCATCATCATCGTCGTCATCATCATCATCATCATCATCATCAGTGTTTTCTGCACTCTGTAGTTTTATCTTCACTGACTGAATAACCTGAATAAACAAACTGACACACAGATTCATTACTGTGTTTACATGTGGCGGACCCTGCCACCTTTCTAGGTGGAGCTTATTGTCCTCTGAGAGCAGCTGGTTTATTCACTGATCGACAGTTTGGATTATTACTTTATTAATATTGTAGATGCTGAAATTCTGAGTCTGAATTTCTTCTCTGTCTCGTCTCATCGGCTTTGTTCTTGTTTTGTATTTAGCATCAAACATTAAATGTTGACGATGCCAAAAACTCTTTAAAATGAAATGATCATGAAGTCATCCATCCTTCATCTGTAACCTCTTTATCCCTTTTACGGGGTCACAGGGTTTTGTTGCTGGAGTCAATCCCAGCTGTCTCTGGGCGAGTGCAGGGTACACCCAGCTGATCGCAGGGCCCTCACTGATGGCGGAGGTGCCAACTGCACATCAGGAGCAGTTTGGGGTTCAGTATCTTGCTCAAGGACACTTCAACATGCAGCTCAGCTCAGCTCGGAGCCGGGATTTGAACCAATATGAAATATTGAAATATGAAGCTGTGCCATCAGCATCATGTGCATTTGTTTTATTTTGTTTTATCGTTTCATGTAACTCAGATATTATTGTTATTATATTGTGATGAAACATCTCCAGGACAGTTATCACAAATGTTTTCTTTGATTTTTAGCATGTGGACATTTTAATTTAAGTAAGAACAACATCAACACAGGAAGTGAACGGAACATTTCTATCGTTCAGCAGAGAGCAGAATAAAAACTCACCAGCAGCTCCGGTGAGACACCAAGCTGCAGCCAGCACTGTAACACAACAGTAACACAACAGAACACAACACTGTAACACACACACACACAACACTGTAACACAACACTGTAGCACAACACTGTAGCACAACACTGAAACACAACACTGTAACACAACTGTAACTTTTGTCATCGCTGTCACTCAAACTGAGGAGGAAACATTTAAAACAAGATCTGAACAAACTGCACTTCAGTTTTTGGAGCGACTTGTACTTTAAGTGAGTGTTTCCATCATCGGCTACTTTATACTTCCAGTCCACAAACATTGTTTTGTTTATTTCTTTGATTACATTAGTTACTAGTTACTTTACAGATTACTTGCTGCATCAGAGCCAAACTAACATCTTTTCCAGTATTCAGTAAATCCATGTGTGTAAATATATGATCAGCTGTGGTGGAGGAGAAGTGTGAAGTTGCATGAAATGGAAATACTTTCAGACTTTGTACAGGAAGTATTTGAGTAAAAGTACTTAGTTTCCAGGTTAAAACACTGATACGTGTTTTGTATCATCACAGACACACAAAGAACTTTTTGTTTTCTTTTAGTTGTTTCAACTGATGGAATGTAACTTAAGTATGACTTTAACTACATTTCACTACATTTTGTAGACAAATATTGTATTTTTATCCCACTACATTCCTTTGATTACATCAGTTCCTGCACAGATTTCATGCAGTAACACAGCCAGCAGAAATCTCAACAGACAAGTTCTCGTTGGTACTGAATGTAAAACACTTCCTGTCCTGTATTCTATTATTTATCTTCACTACATTATCATCATGCATCAGTGTTTCTAACCTGCAGACTAACTAAGTACATTTACTTAACTTCTGTACGGGTCCAAAGAATAAATGCCACAACAGGAACCAGAAGGTGCTTCACTCACAGCCGAGGATGACGAGCCTCAGTGGGACCATGTCGGCGTCTCTCAGCCTCTTCTTCTTCTTCTGGTTTCCACCTGCAGACAGTCGGACGGTGACAGCAGCGTCGGCTCGTCCAGGTATTTATGCGTCCGTCCTGGCAGCAGACATGCAGACGCCTGCCCGCCGCTGCAGGCATGTGGGGCCTCGTGACCCAGATGTGATGAACATGTAAAACCTGTGGAGCTGCAGGAGAGAGCTCTATAAATCCACAGGTTCCAGGACCTTTCCATCCCAGCTGCACCTCATTCTGCTCCCTGCTCCTCATTAGGAGGCTCGAAAGAAAAACATCTGGGTCTGTTAACCCAGGCTCGCTAACACATTTACTAAAAGTGTGTTTTGAAGACCCTATAGCTCCTTTTATACTACAGGACATAAACAAGGGCTGTATAGGGGACTTTAATATGACCTGCTTTGATTTTCCACAGGGACAAAGTGTTTGCAGTTGCAGTCTCGTCTCGATCTCAGACCAGCAGGACTGTGGACTGGAAATCAGCAGTCAGGAGAGAATCTGATGTGTTTCAGGTGGATGGTTAAAATAGAGTTGGAAAAAAATGGTTTAAAAGTTGATTTCAGCTCCTTCAAGTTTCCCACAACACATTGTTTATGTAAGTGTATCACGGAGACTCACACTGGTCTCATCCAGACTCGATCTTGTCAAGACTGAAGTATATTTACTTGAGTATTTTACATTTTCTTTTCTTTTTACTTCCACTTCACCACATTTTGGGACCAGCTGTTGTACTTTTTATTCCACTACATTTATCTGATAACTTCAGTTACTTGCAGATTATTTGCTGCATCACAGCCGAGGAAGTGACTTTCACTTTTACCAGACTAATATTTTAACACCACATCTTTACTTTTACTTGAGTATGAATGTTGGCTACTTTTACAACACTGGTGAATTTACAATTAAGGCGCAAATTACACAACAACTACAGAACATCACATGATATTGCTGGAAAGTGTGAACAGAACTCTGCACAGTTTGAATCGTTTGTGTAACAAATTATCTACTTTGATTTAAGAAGAAGAAGAAGAAGAAGCCAAAACCAGACACACATGTTCACAGATAATTGCAGCTCTGGACCGCCACAACACCAAAACTCAGAAAACGTCCCAACATGCAGCTTGTTGAAGGAGTCCAGGTGGTCGCCTCAGGCGCAGAAATACCAGAGTCCACTGCAGCAGCTCGGCAACACGACGCCAGCGTCATTATGATCTGACATAACTGACACGAAGGTTCAAAAGTTAGATTTAACGATCCGTGTCGAGTCAAGACTTGAGAACAGAGACTGAAGTCAGACTGCAGTAATAAAGATCTCATGTCTTTGGTGTTCTACATGTTGTGACAGATGTTGGACTTTGTGTGGTTCTTCATGGGTTCAGTTACTGGTGAGAAGTTACAGCTGTAAGGGACACTCATGAGAGGCAGGATGGGGGTTTTAATGATTCCCAAACACAGTAAAGCACAGAGGATCAGTGTCCGTCATACAGCGGCTGGCAGGATTGTGTTTTTTCTCTCAGAGCTCCTGAGAGCACAGACGGTGTTTTCCTGCCACAAACAGACACTCTGTGGACACTGAGAGCTAACAGGTCGACTGTGAAAGCAGCTAATTACTTCCCATATTGATGTTACGTTGGGAGTCAGCTGAGAACTGAAACAAGTGCAGATGAGCAGGAAGACTGGAGAGCTTTGTGTTCATCAGCATCTTTAAAAAACAGGTAAGCAGAAACCTGTTGTTAAAATAACCTCTATACAAATTAATGAGATTGAGGAGGAGGTTGTTCTATTGGAAGAATTGTGTCATTAACTGTTAAATGTACAGACGAATAATCGTGAGGAAGAAGAGTCCCTGAGTTTGAGCCTCAAAAGCAAAAGCATAATTGAAATAAGTATTCCAATCTCAGTCAGTAGGATTACAGAGGGAAGTACATGTCATGTTGGTTTAAATACCTGGAGCCTCAGAAAACTGAATCTGAACCTAAATTCCTCACTTGAATCAATAAGATTACAGGGGGGGAAGTAATCAAATCTGAAAACCGAACATTGAGAAGTAGAGGCCTAAGCTGTGTAAAATGGAAGCTTTAAAAAAGCGCTGAATATTGTGTTGGATTGTTATTGCTGTGTTGGATTGTTATTGCTGTGTTGGATTGTTATTGTGTGTTGGATTGTTATTGTGTGTTGGATGTTATGCTGTGTGGATTGTTATTGTTGTGTTGGATTGTTATTGTTGTGTTGGATTGTTATGCTGTGTGGATTGCTGAGAATGGTTGTGAATTGTTGTGGATATCTTGTTGTTTTGCTGTGAGAATTGTTGCTGGTTGGAAGGTTGTTGAAAGTGACCGTGTGAGAAAAGACAGCAGGAGTCACAACAGTGTCTGGATTCTGAGAACAGCCGGAAGCTACCGGCGTCAACAAACTGTTGGTGTGATAACGTACGCAGCATCTTTCACCAAAAGGCTTGTTGCTCTGATGAACTCCACACACACCGGCTGGCCACTGAACAAAGAATCATAGGGTCAGTTGTTCGGGTGTGTTGCATATGATATATATATTTTATGAATTGAATAAAGCTTTGGAGTGGAGGAGTGACTGAAGACTCGTATGGTGATTGGTGAATAACTTTGAAGGAGCTCTGCCTCCATTTAGTGGTCATACTTGGATATCCCGATAATAAAACGAAATTTTGATGTTTGGCTCCCTGGTGGGCTAAAATATAATTGCATCAACTGTTCTAAATTGACTCTGTCTCCATCTAGTGGACAGAGAATAATACTGTAAGTAAGACATCACATGTAACCATCCTGTCATCCTAAAATAGAATAAATAACCATCCATCTTAACACTTACTAATGTAGTAAAGAGATGGCAGGTACAGTAAACTGAAGTGACGTATTGATCTGAACCCAAATCACAATGTTGTCCTGAAACTAATCAGGTAGTTTTCTTTCCAAAAGCTGAACAAACTGTGAGCTCACAACAAAGGTTTGTGTGTCCTTAGCTCATGTTGTTTTGGGAGGTGATGACTTGTAAGGCTGCATACGAGACGGTTCAGTCCACTAAATCCTGATGATGGATACCTCAAAGACCAGTATCAGCTCGTACCACGGAGCAGTGGAAAAGAAGAAAACATCAGGACCATTAATGCGTTTTGTATTTTTATGTGTTTTAAATGTTGATCACTGTCTGTAGTGGATGCTTGTTGTCTGTTTCTCGTGTTGAATCGTGTTTTAATTACGTATTTTTTAGACTCTTTTGAAATACTACAGAAAATAATCTATGTGACAGACACAAGGTTCTGATCCGTCCAGGTTCTGTTGATCCAGATAACCTCCAGATGAACTCCACTCTGTGATGTGTGAAGCTAACTTAACTGTGTAGCAGTAAGAAGCTAATGCTAGGCTACAAACAGACTGAAACGTCTCCACCACTGAGAGTCTTACTGCACAATACCAGGTTTTCTATAAACTGATCAGTGTAAAGTTGTAAAGTCAGAGTTAGAACAGTGTGTAACTAAAGTGGCTGTAAAGACGGACTAGTGAGTAGATGAGTCTCCGTGTTCGCTGTGAGGACGTTTAATGTCCCCGACAACCTCTGTAGTCTCATTCAGACACTCGTTAGCAACCGCTAACTGTTTCTTACACATGAAGAGCTTCAGGATCAAACTGTGGGAAATTAATGATGATTTTTATTACACATTCACCTGGAAACACATTCAACACTCACAGACTTTGAGACGAGGGGACAGGAAGTGCTAACATGCTAACATGCTAACATGCTGACTGGTTTCTGAGTTTTAGGACTGCTGGAAAGTGAATTGACCCCTCCAGCCAATGAGAACGCAGCATTGAGTCAGACGCTGGTGTAAGTCATTTATAAAACATCCTGGTATGAAACTGAGTGAGCAGCTCGTCTGCCAGCGACCCACAAACCAACATTATGTGAATGAAATCATAAATAATGTCATAAAAGCACAACTGAATAATAAAAGTCAACACAAAACAAATGCTGTCAGAGGAAAACTTGGATTTTATTCACTTCAAATCCTTCAGTTTGAACATGTTTGAATCATTTCAACACACGACTTCAGACAGAGGACGAGGATCTCCAGTTTCAGCTCCGATCTGACCTCTGATCAGTCTGACGGGTCTTCAAAGCGTTCTGTCCACAGCCGTGAACAGCAGGGTTTGAAAGGCCTCAGCTGATTGGTCCTCAGCTGCAGAGGAACACGAGCAGCGATGAGAAACAGCAGAAGCGTTGGCATATTCAGGGCAATACCCTCTACAAGTTTGAGCAATTTGGAGTAGATGGCAAATTGTATGTGGAATTTATAATGAGTTGATGGTTTTATGGCGAAGCATCAAAATGGAGCGCGACACCAGGTGTGACGCAGGTGAAAGCTTTTGATGCGTTTTGTCCACTGATGCTACTGGCAAAGTTTTGTGCAAATCGTTCAAATGGCTGAGGAGGAGTTGGAAAAGTATGTTTTTCATTTTTGGAAAAAATGTGCTTAATCTGTTGATATAGGCCACGCCCACCTACCGTTTTTCCCACAAATTCGCAAAATGTTGCAAACCTACTTTTTATAACTCCTCCCAGGTAATTTCACCAATTTGCACCAAACTTTGCACACAGCATCTGTGGACCCTCCTGACAAAAAGTTATGAAAAGAATTTTGAGATTCCAAACAATACTCTAGTTATTTATTAACAACTTCCTGTATATGTTGCGTATCTCCACATTGGTTGGTCTGAATTACATCAAACTCATGTGACGACTTCTCCAGGAGCCCGTAAAGCTCTGTGTATATCTCAACATCGGTTGGTTGGATTAAGACAAAACTTTTTACAATTATTACAATATATAAATCACTGGATGCGTATGAATACGTCGTCTGTGGTCATGTACAGAACGTCAAATACCATGACAGACTCAGAGTTTTGTGTTTTGAGGTCAGAAATTCTCCCGAGTCAAAGACAAGGACACAAGACAACGATGTATGAGGCTTGGGCCATAATCAGCCAACGAGAAACCTACGTCCTCACAGCGAATTGCACCTGTATGACGGAGTAAGCAGCCTATTATTTGGTGTTGTGGGCTTGTAGATAACAGTTCAGAGCTCTATGATATACGTAGTTGTTATGTAAGGGATAGTGTATATAACGGCGGTCATTATCGGGATAATAAGTCCCGACAGGACGAACCGGACTGATCCGTCCTGAAGAGACTTATTTTCCTCTCTTTTTCTTTTCTTGACCTTTTACGACAGCTCAGCCTTTTGCCAAGACCTGAAATCACCGTATTTATCCAAAATATTAAAGTTAATGTGAAGCTCATTCATACTAGTGGCATAGGAGTAGTTTTTTCGAATGTGAAGTAGACTACAGATCAGCAGACGTCGCTTAGCAACCGGAGATGCTGCGGTGATAAGTGACCGGACCGCTTGCGGAGCAAAGATTTTGCTCTGAAATGGTCGTGATCCTGTCGGAAACCTATAAAATTTTAGTCCGTCTGTGGAGTATTCGGTGGAATTCGTACAACCGTATACGCAACAACCAGACATGTTGATACGAGCAACATTTTCTAAATGCTTGATAACCAGTTGCCGCCTCGTCTTTGTCAGTCAGAGCTGTCAGAAAACAACACCACTTCCGTTGCCAAAATGCGTGCGCATATATTTTATGACGTTGGCTGAAAAAGGGTCTATAGACTGACCCTGTAACTCACACACCAAAAATGACCAGCAGGTGGTGCCAAATAACTCCCACATAATATGGCTGACATTTTTAAACCTTATATCTATGTGTTCAGCTGAATTCAGCTGAATTGTGTGATGTAAGCCACGCCCACTTTCGCAGTACATTTCCATTTGAAAAATCACGATGAATGAAAAACGCACTTTATCCAACTCCTCCTCGGCCATTTGACTGATTTGCACCAAACTTTGCAAGAAGCATCTGTGGACAAAACTTATCAAAAGCGTTCACCTGCGTCACACCTGGTGTCGCGCTCCATTTTGATGCTTCGCCATAAAACTTTTAAGTCATTATAACTTCCACATACAATTTGCCATCTACTCCAAATCCAATATTATATATTATGAAGTGTACAAAATAAAATGTTTCATTATCAAATAAGTTACTTTTCATTGTTAATTTTCTTGTTCTGAGTTTTCACTATTAAAATCGTGTCGTAAATATGCAATAATTACGGTTTACTATGTGTGATGATATGAATATTGATAAATGTATAATTAAACTTGTTATTTAGCTTTTTACGTCAGAGATAGAGAGATACAGAGTTTAAAATCTAGAGGTCAGAATGAGGCTTATGGCCGTTCTAGCAGTGTTGGAATTCCGGCCCTTCTGAGGTCCAACTGACACTTTGGTCCAATCAGGAATATATAATTTTTTTTTTTGAACATTCTTTATGGAAAATTATGCATATAAGGAACATATAATTTGACAGGATCTACCTGGATTGGATTGGATCAGATCTGACTGAAATGAATCCGCCACAGTGGCTGGTAAACTGACTACAGGTGGCGGGTGCTAGTGTGTGTGTGTGTGGTGTGTGTGTGTGTACTTACAGTCAGATCTTCCCACATCTGTATAGACAGTGAAATTGACCTTTCTTGAAGGAGTCTGAGACCTTACAAGAGTTCTTCCTGTTACAGCTGGAAACAGAGAGGAGACATGATCAGAACCAGAACCAGAGGTGGACCGCACACTGCTCATCTCTACATTTGTCCCATAATAACCATGTTATGTTATTGTTGCCCTCAAATGGACGGAACATGAATCATGTGGATGTTGTCTTACTTTTTGAACATGTATAAAAGTGTTTTCCCGCTGGTACAATTCGCGTAACTGCTGGTAAAGGTCGGCCCAGAACAGTCTTTGTTCCGGTAACAGCCCGAATACTTTATCACCAGGCCAGCACCTGGAGGAGAGAGAAGTGTCGCACAGTGAAGACGTCAGGAGCTGACAACAGACTGAACGTAGTCGACCAGGACAGAAAGACGAGTGTGTGTTGACTCACGGCAGGTCAATTGTGTGTGCTTCGGAAGTTTCCTGACTCGCCAATCCTCTGTGAACACACACAGGTGAGACTGTGACATCATCACATCATCATTTACATTATATATTTATCACCATTACATATATTTCTGTATTTGATAAAAAGCTGTAAAAGCACCAGAACAGTAAATAATGATGATGATCGAGCAGAATAAAAACTCACCAGCAGCTCCAGTGGAACACCAACCTGCAACCAGCACTGTAACACAACAGTAACACAACAGTAACACATCAGTGGTCTTTATTGTGAGTCAAAGCTGTGGTGAAGGTGTGAAGGTCTCTGGACCCTGTGAGGGTTCAGAACATCATCACCTGGGATCAGTTCACCTTCAGCACCAACATCATCATTAGAAATGACAACAGACGTGTAGGAAGAAAGTCAGCGACACATGTGGAGTCACGGAGAGTAACTAAGTACATTTACTCCGTCAGTCAGCGAGTACTGGACTGTATAAATGTGCTCCACTACATCTGAGAGGATACTCACGGCCGAGGACGATGAGGCTCAGTCGGACCATGTTGGCTTCTCTCAGCTTCTCTTCTGTCTTCACCTGCAGACCGTCTGATGCTGAGAGCGTCTCTACGACAGGTATTTATGCTTCTCTCCTCGCAGCACACCTGTTGACACCTGTCCGCCGCCGGCGAAGGCAAACAGGACCTGGTGATGTGACCAACATGCGAATCCTCTTTAGAGCTGCAGGGGACAAACTGTTATCCAAGAGAGGAACCGGTTTACAACACGTGCTGGTTCTGAAGGTTTCCTCACTGGTTCTACACGACTGCTCATGTACAAGTGTTATTGATGAAAACATGAGGAGCTATAATCAATAAACAGAGCTGTGTCTCAGTCAACAAGAAGACTTTTGTGGCATTTTGAGTGATCTGGAAGCTTCTGAGAGAAAAATGCTGACTTGGTAACAAATATTCACATTAAATATGACGAGCACTAAAATCCAACAAAGACGTGTGTCCTAATTATCCAGAGCAGTGAAACGACCAGCATTGATCTGGAGTCTCTGGGTCACATGACCTGCTATAACCTGATGAACCATACTGATAATATTCACGGACGGGCCCTCAGTAGAACCTCTGTGTTCTGTAGCTAATCTAACCGTCCTCTTACTGCCAACACCAGGCCAAACTAACACAGCTGGATCTGGATCCTGGACTCTGACTTCACCACAGTCCCAACATGTTGTGAGCGACAGCTGCACGCTCGCTCTGGCTTCAGCTACAATCACTCCAACATTTGCACAGCGGACCAGAGATGTGTTGGACTTTATGAAGCTGGAGAAGGTGAGACACGATGTTCAGGCTCAGCTGACAGGTTGACGTTGATATGACGAGCCGTCCTCAGTCAGACTGATGCTGGAGGTTCTGATAACTTGATGTTGGACCGGACTCCTCTCAGCTCCACTCTCCTGCTGGTTTCAGTACATGTCAGTGACCCAGAGAGCAGCTTCCACTGCTTCAGGCCCTGAAACACTGAGGATACATCATCAGTCATTAGTTAGTGTGTGTATATACACATGTACATGTATTATCATCATTATTTCATCAGTTGTGTGATGTTTGATTAATGAGTGTTGGACAGTATGTGTGTATTTGTGTCTTTATCTTTCCTTGTGCATCGTTTCCCTCTGAATGTTATCGTGGGTGGAGGATGTTAATAAGTTCACACATGTTCATGCAGCCATTCGTTAACTGTTGTAATCAGATACAGAATGTAGAATAAAGGTGTAGTGATGGTTAGCAGCATCCTGTCCTGCTGTGTGTCATGTGACACCTGCAGGCTGTTTAATGTCACCTGGAGCTGCTGACATACGTTAAGAATTTGAATGTTTCCTCTGTTTGTTATATTCCAGGATACAAAGATCAGTCAACAGGCCGACTGCTGGAAGCTGTTTGACCTGAGAACATTTTACACCTCATCATACTGTCATCATATGTGTTCAGTTGGCTTTAAGGCCGAATGTGGGAGCCTTCAGTCACATTACAGGCTGTGGATGGAGATGAGTTTTACCTTGTTATTTCTAGTTGTTAACTTCTTCATTTCTAATCTTCAACAGTGCACGTCTCAGTTACAATGTTTAAAAATGACACTTTTAAATACTTTTTATTACAGATATTGTCCTTCAGGCACATTTCAAACAGCTTCAGTTAGAGTAAAAACTAAAGTGTCAGTAAAGAGTCCTGATAAAGTGTCTGTGTGTCAGCTGCTCAGTGAGCAGAACAACATATAAAGCCTTCAAATCAAGGATGACTGTTAACCAAGTGTCCAACTAACTGCCTGTCCAACATCACACACAATCACACATCAAGCTACAGTTTCACACAAATGTCACAAGATGGCAACAAACAGCTATTTATCATTAATTGATGGATTTATTGATCTTTCTTTTCAGTGTGTTGGGTTTCTTCCTCCAGCAGATCAATCAGCATTAATGCAGCGAGCGCTCTCCTCCTGTTCTCTGGGACATTAGAGCCAGAAGACACAACACAGATTCATAGAATCCTGCCACTTAACAACACGTGAGATGATGACAAATCAACAAACGTTCTCGCTAACTTGTGGAGGAAGAGGAGAAGCGGCTGGTTTATCTCGGGCTGAGAGGAATGTGGAGAGGTAAACCTGTTATTGATCCCACAGTAAAGTTATCAGTATTATCATTATTAGCTAGCTAACAGTTTGGGGTCATTAACATACCGATACATTACGTTAATGCTGAAATATAAATTGCTGATTTGTCACAAACGGTTTTATTTTGATTTTAAAGGCATTATTCCTGTTTACAGTGTTTGGTAGATAGTTTTGTTTGTTGTAATGATTTATACTACTACTACTACTACTACTACTACTACTACTACTACTACTACTAATAATAATAATAATTATTGGATCATGAAATTATAATTCTTGCCTCTTTCTCAAAACATTCTTAGTGACCTGGCAGCCGTGGATGGAGTCAGACCTGCAGACCCAGTTGATGGAGGATGTGGTGGACAGAGGAGACTGGACCCCCAAACACCCTGAGTACCGACCCAGATGATGTCCCACTGACACCATCCGACCCAGCAGCACTGCAGGGACTCCTGCTCAGCCTGTTACTGTCCATCATCTCTAACTGTTTTAATACTGTTTTTTTAATAATAATTGTTTTTGTTAATAATAATCTGTAAATAGTTATTTATGCTGTCATTTTGTAAATAGTTGTAAATGTTAAGACCTTAATAATAAAAGAAAACATTCAATCCCTTGTTGTCACTGAAAAGTTGCACTTGATGCTGTTTGCTGTTATAAATTGTACGTAAGCTGTTCATACTGAATGGAATAGATAACTTGTAACAATAGAACAATATTTTATTTCATGAATTATATAAAATGAACAATTATGAACAAATAATATAAAAAGAACTCATACATTAACTAACTAACAGCAGCTATAATGTAAGGATTGTCCTCTGGAGCAGAGAAGAGCCTCTCCATCCTCTCTGCAGCCTCATGTCCTCCTTCATCCTCCTCGAAGCAAGAGAAAAGGTAAACACAAGATCACATTAACACAGCGATGCAAAGATTTACACAAAGTGAC
>OZ023159.1:34620942-34686158 GCA_963678695.2 Diplodus puntazzo | reverse complement strand
ACATCAAATCTGAATCAACCTCAGTCAGTGCGTTTACATGACACTCAAGAAAACCGAATTACTGAGTTGGTCCGACTATGATCGGATCTTTAAGATGCATGTAAACACCTCAGTCTGACTAAAATCGGACCAGATCGGATTTCTCATAGTCGGATTAAAACACCTAGATTATTCGATTGATAGTCGCATTACTCCTGCTTATTATTTCTTACTTATGTCCCAGGGCCGTGAGCTGGACAGAAGGTAGAAGGACGCCGGCGGCTTTCCTCCGAAATCACTGCAAGGAAAAGCACCATTGTACATCTAATTTGTGTAATTATCATGTACAGCTTATAGGAAATGTACAAAGATGTAGCTTCTGCTCGCTATTCGTACAGCATCTTTCTGGAATGCCGAGGCAGCTGGTGACGTAAAGAGGTCAGCCGGAGGTGGCTCTGTTATCACTAGCTGAAATGGGTACAGCGCCGCCTAGCGTACCGGGTATGACATGCTTCTGCCAATAATTCGATTTTCTCACCGGCATGTATACTCGGACAATTGCAGTTGCCTGATAGAGCAGCATAGTCGAACTATGGCTGTAATCTGACTAAGCTGTGCATGTAAATGCACTGTGTAATAGATTACTTCAGGTCTCAGAGGCTGATGTTAGTCAGTTTGAGTCATTTCCATAGATTGAATGTGTCTCATGATGTCCGAACAGTTAAACAATTAAACAGTCAAGTAAACCCCTTGATATTTGTTCAGTACAGAGAGTGAATCTCTTTGTTTCATGTGATGCATGTAAACAGTGTGTAGAGAGATGATGTTATCACTGAAGCATCACGTGATCACTGTGAACAATATATATAATAGTATTTTTAATGACAAGTACTAAACTAAGCGTCTCTTCCCATGGCGGGTGTTTGTTCCTCACTACCAGCTCACCTCCTCTCTCCGTCATCAGTCAGCATCCTCCGGGCTGAAGTGAGTCCCACTCCGCCTCAGTCTGCAGGTTCCATCCGTCTGTCCGTCCTCCTGGAGACACAAACACAATCTGTTAACAACATCTGCTAACGTTCCACTACCAACGGCCATTTAACGGCCACTGACAGCAGACTGACGACACATTTCAACAGCTGAAATAAATCACACAGAAGAAGATATTATCTCCTCCACAACTTCTGTGCTACCAAGATCCAACACAAATATTAAAATAATGACAAAATAATGAACTAACTGGAGTGTTTGCTGGTTAACTGCTGATGTCTGCGTTAGCTAGCTTAAATATAACGAGTCACTGAACATCAAGCTAGGAACCTAAATGAATCCTCACATCTGCAGCAGCTCTACAACTAAACACACACGATAATACAGTCACAGAATCATTAACAACAGTCATTAGAAGCCCTGTGAACACAACAGAATAAAGAAAACACGTTTCTACGTACTAAATGAAGATATTGACGGACTTTGACGGAGTTTGTTACAGACCGACATGTTCCGTCTGACTGCTCATGAACTTTGGGGTTCACCACTCAAGTCTGCAGGGGCTCCACAAGATGGCGCCCGACCCAAAGAAACGGACCCTGATCAGAACAAACTGAGAGAAGATCAATGTTACTGCAAACACTTTGTTACAAACAGGATAAAGTAGCTGTAATGTGTATTAACCAGGTTAGCTGTGTTCATATAATAATGATGTTAAACAAAGTGATAAAGTGACTGAAGTAGACCGTTCATGTGTCTGTATGTTCTGAGAGGAAGTGATGACAGTGAATCAAACACTTTCACTTTCTCTCGTCTTGGGCGGTGGACAGGCGACGGGACATCACGACGAACTACAACTAAACTAAAGGTAAAAAACAACAAATAAATACAGAATAAAATCCATCAGTGCTGTAGATCAATAGACCGGATGATTCATCAGAATCAGCAGCTGACTGAGTCGATAATCACTCTGATCAGAGTCACTTCACTAACTGCGCAGGTCGCTTAACGCCTGAGACGCTCATCGTTAATCCAACAGGCTCGGCAGGAAATATGATTAATATGTTTTGAATTGTTCTCTAGTCCTTACACTTCTACTGGAGTTCAGATGAATCAGGCTGTGAATCTGAATCTGAATATGACAATCTGAATTTCTGAAGTTTTGTCTGCATGCACAAAATGTTTGTATCACTTTAATATCAATTTAAGGCGTCGCCATTTTGTAGGTCAGGAAGTTAGACTGATGGTTTGTCTTTACAGGCCTAGTGTGTAAGGTGTGTATAGTAGGTATATCATCTAACTATACATCTAACTATACATACATATATACACACATACAGACAGGGCGTAGTGCTATTTTTTGAAGTACTAGACTGCAAGTTTAGCTTGATATTCAATGACTGCACCTGAGAAGGCGCGCGTGTGTGTTTGCCGACGCACGTGACACGCACATCTTTGAAGTTTGTCTGTCAGCTGGCTGTGAGCTGCAGCTTCTGTCCTGCAGTCCTGCAACCAGGCTTGTATGAACACTGAGGTCGTGCAGGTCTGCTAGAAGGAGCAGCATTAAGGAGGAATTACAAAATGTTGTTATTAAACAACAGAATCAGAATCAGCATTCCTGTATCTGCACACTGACCCAGAACGGACGGCCTCTCATGCCCATGCCCATGGTATGGCATTGTTATGAGTTAAAAAGTCAAAATTATGAGTTTAGTGCTGACATTTACCTCAGTTAGACTTTTGTGTCTCAATTTGAAGTTTAATTTAATTATTATTATTAAAATTTGCATCTCATAATTATGATTTGACGTCATAATTTCACTTTTAAACCTTCCATCACATAACTTTGACTTTTTGACTGTTTTAATCTAATAAATTCTCGTTCTGGCTTTATCTCTCACAATTATAACTGACCATGGGAATATAATATACATTGGAATGTAGTTTTCATGGTATGGTAATGTTTTTCCCACTGTTTTATTTTTGCCACTGACAGTGTCAGCGCAGAAACTCTGGACATGTCATTTTTCAGTACAGCTCAGTAGTTTGTTGGCTCAGGTTTTAAATGCAGTTGCTGTTTCCGTAGCTCGTGTTGAGTGTGTCGCTGGGTGACATGCAGCCCTGATACTGTACAGCTGAGATCCTTACATACAGTAACATCATAGAATGTAACAAGTGATGCATGAAGAGCTGTTGAGCTTTGCTAATGAGAAGATGCTCACCTTTGTTCAAAACATGCCAAACAACTTTAAGACTTAAGCATTTTAACATTCAACTAGGTTGTGTATTTTATTTCCTCACTTAGAGAAGAACGTGATGGAGCAGTGCTCCTGCAGCACTACACCTGTGTACAACACATGTGGATGTAGGAGTTCTTATCTAGGAGGGAAACTGAAGTAGCTCAACTATATTAAAGAATAACTTATTCAGAAAGCCTTAAAATCTGCAGACAGACTCGGGAACAATTTGCATAGGTTACATGATTCTATAATTTTAAAAGTTAAATTACAATAATAATTTTGTATATAAGGTAATTTTCAGTACAGAACTTCACATAATCAGCTAAAGCCAGCTGATGGGTTGTTGGGTTGAATCCCCAGTGGAGTTGTGAAGGTGACCTCTGTAGACAGGCTGGTGTGTGAGATGGTTTATGTTCTGATCTTCCTCCTGCAGGTTGTTACTGCAGCAGCTGCTCTCCTGCTGAATGAGTCTCTGACGTTTCCTGCAGAGTGACGTCATGGCGGCTGCAGCATCAGGTGAGTCCAGTCAGACTTTATTACTCTTTGACTAAAGGGTTAGGGCAGTTTGTGAAGGAACTAGTGTGAAAGCTCAATTTTAAAAATCTGACACTTCACTGAACTGCTGTTTGATTTGTTTGAAGCGTTTTTATTTCAAAGGGTGCAGAGCCAGCAGAGTCCCTCTGGGTAGTGACAAAACATTAAAGTGTGATGGATTCATATCACAAGCTGCTGCCTCTGAACAGGCACACAGGACTTTTCTCTAAAAGTGACTCATTTCATGGGACACCTAATGTAGATGACACTGTTGTCTTTGTCAGGTGCAGCTGTATTCAATACAGTATTACAGGAAACTTAATGTAAATGTATGAGTGTCTGTGACAGGTTACACCCATAATGATAACTATAATAAAATACTTTAATAACCTGAAAAAGCAGAAATAGGAGAAGGATACCATTTTAAATTTACCTGATTATTTGGCCTCACCAACATTCTGACTGGACCCCGCCCTGGATCACAGTTATTTCGGTCTAATCAGATATATATATATATATACACATATATATACATATATACATATACATATATATGTGTATATATATACATATATACATATATGTATATATATATGTATATATATATATACACACACACACACATATACAGTATATATATATATACACACATATATACACATGATCTTCTACCACCGAGAGCGGTCGACAGTTCACTGCAATCCACTTCGCCAGTGCGTTTATTCATTTGTCAGTTGTGGATTTACTCATTTTGGCTCTGAACCCTGTCATCTTGTCAAGTGTGGATTGGCAACACTCTCAGTTTAGTGGGATTACAGTCATAGTTCGACTATGCTGCTCAATCAGACAACTGCAATTGTCCGAGTATACATGCCGCTGAGAAAATCTAATTATTGGGCCGAAGCATGTCATGCCCGGTACAATAGGCGGCGCTGTACCCATTTCAACAAGTGGTAACAGAGCCACCTCCGGCTGACCTCTTTACGTCACCAGCTGCCTCGGCATTCCAGAAAGATGGCGTTCAAAGAGCGAGGAGAAGCTAAATCTTTGTACGTTTCGTATATGGTGTACATGATAATTACACAAACTAGATGCACAATCGCACTCTTGCTTGTGGTGATTTCGGAGGAAAGATTCATCGTGATGTTTTCTATTTCCGGCAACAACACGACTTATCGTCTCCTACTTGAAAAGATCTTGAGCATGTGCAGAACGCAAAATCCAATCCGATCAGATGGAACGTATACATGCAGGAGTAATACAACTATCAATCGAATAATCTAGGTGTTTTAATCCGACTATAGAAATCCAATCTGGTCCGATCTTAGTCAGACTAAGGTGTATACATGCATCTTAAAAATCCGATCATAGTCGGACTAACACAATAATTCCGTTTTCTTGAGTGTCATATAAACACACTGACTGCCTGCTCGAGCTAGGAGCGTTGTCTGTGTTGTCTGTGCTAGCTGCAACGTTTGGCATTGAGGTGGTAGCGGAGGCTGGAAGTGCTCCGGTGATAAGCAAATTCTTTCTTGCACAATTTGCACCCAACCGTGCTTTTATCCAGGATTTCCACCCGGTAGTTTTTTAATACTAAAATTTCCGCCCACTAAACCTAGCAACAACTTCTCATTGGTTTCCATTTCTCGTTTTGTGTCCTGTGCATCAGTATTACAGGTTTGCCGGGAACTCGTGCAATGAGCAAAGTTCCGCGCTGTTTGGAGTGCACAAATACATTGCGATTAAATGCATTATTTTTTCTGTAATTAATTAATCGTAATTAATGCGATAAAGTCCCAGCCCTATATACTGCAATTCCATAAAGTGGTTAAATTTAAACATGGACAGCTTTGTTCCAAGAGATATATACCATTTATGAAAACTGGCACCTTTCTGTTGTTGCTTGCATGAATATCATGAAATATAAATTATATATACATTATTAGCTATTGGCTCCTGAACAGAACAGTATTGTGTGCAGTTGTCTGTGTTGTTTAACAGGGAACATCAGCTGAATTTTATTCCTGAAACAAATGTTTGTGTTTTGGAATGAAACTCAGCTAAACACACTGTACTAAATGTGTGCAGCAGGCGCTGAGGTAACTTTCACATGACCTGGGGCCTCATGTATCAATGTTGCGTACGCACAAAAACGTGGCGTACGTCATTTTCCACGCCAACGTTCAGATGTATCAAAAGTGAAATGACCGTGGAAACTTGCGGTGCCCCACGCCAGCTTCATGGCTGGCGTACGCACGTTTCTACAGCTATTGTTCCTTTGGCGACACGTAGAGGTGATGCTGGGAAACTATTAATTATGTGAAAACAATTAGTCCTCAGAGTAATGTGCACATCAGAGACACATCAATGGACAATTAACACACACGTGTTTGCAATCATATGGATGGATATAAAAGCATTCGCAAAGTGATGAAAAAATGGCATTAACAATGGCAGCCTCGGCCTTGTTAGAAGACATCGCAAATGGTAATATCAGACGTGAGAGGGTGTTCAGAGAACGGGAAGATCTGCTGGCAAATGACGACAACTGGCTCATGAGTTGTTTTAGGTTGCCGAGGCCAGTGTTACTGGAGCTGTGCGCAGAGCTGCGGCCGGCCCTAGAACGAAACACAGCCAGGAGCCAGGGTTGTCCGTGCGCAATTCCCATACAATGCTGTTGAACAGGCCAACATTAAAGCGCAATTTGCGGCAAGAGCCGGTTTCCCTAATGTAATCGGAGCTATTGACTGCACACATGTTGCTATAAAAGCGCCATAACAGGATGGATTTGTTTTTGTCAACAGGAAACATTTTCATTCAATTAATGTTCAAATAATATATGATGCGCAAATGCAGCTCACCAACACCGTGGCAAGGTGGCCTGGTTCAACGCATGACTCGTTCATTCTTACCAATAGCGTGGTTGGTAACAGGCTGGAGGCTGGCACGGTGCGCGATGGGTGGCTTCTCGGTGAGTAAATCATTTATCCGTTTAATTGCGCCCCGAATGTAAACCAGCACAATGCCCATTTGGGCACGTGCATTTAAATATGGGTATTTGTTTTTCCCTGGTGAAAATAGAGCGGCAGAGCTATCTAACAAGCCCTTTATTGTCTCCTTGTGTTCAGTATTTGTGTCAATAAACGCGTGCGTAATGTTGGAAATGTCACACTGCAGTAGCCACGGCGCACTTCTGCAGTCATTAATATAAGTGTGATCAGTCTTGTCAGTCCTTGTTGTTTTGTCCTTCTGTTTGTTTCCCACTAACGGTATCACTTATGTATTATTATTATTATTATTCTATATTTCTTAAAAAAAAAAAAGCAATAGTGATTCAATCAAGTGGTGCACGAATAAAGGAAACTAAACCTATTTCACATGTTGTATTCCTCGGTCACGCTTCGTCAGTGGGCCGAAATCCTCCGCTTCACCTCCACCTTCACGTCGGACCATTTTTTTAAATTTGATTTTTATTTCAGTGAGTGTGCGCTGCTCCGACCCCACAGCGTTCACTGCCTCACACACACGCTCCCACTCACATTTCTTTTTTTGGTGTTTATCCCTGACGAGAGGCTACCAAATAATACAGATCTTCGCGTCTCGACTTCATTTAATAGAGTTTCGAGCTCAGACTCGGTGAAGTTGCGCTTCTTCCCTTTACTCATGGTGTGAATCTGATGGTGCAGAGAGGGGAATCCCCGGTGCAGGCCCTATTTAAATTTATTTGCATATTTAAATGGGGGCGTGGACAGGGACAAAGGAAAAGGGCTTGGATCCATGCGTACGCACACTTTGATACATCTGATTTTTTTTGTGCGTACGACAGTTTCTGGATTTTAGCGTACACCATGTTTCAGTAGGAAATCCACGCAAGTCTTAGTTCATGAGGTGACCGACCGATCAGGTACCTAATAGAGTTTAATGTGGTCGATCCAGCATCCTTTATATTCATTCTGCAAATGGTCAGACATTTTCTTAATGTTGAGGCGCCAGAAAATAAAACATAAAGGTTGTTAATGAGTCCCAAATCTCGAGTCTGAGTCGTCCTAGGGTCCCTTTTATGATTATGTTGGGTTCTGGACGTTTTCCATGTGTTTATTTCAGATGTGGTCCAAAGTTTTAGAGGACTGCATGAATGCTGACAGTGTTGGTGTCATGAGAAGGTCAGTGATAGATTAAAGAGGTTAATAAGCAAACATGTTGTTTCCTCACAGATAATCTGTATCCTCTGAAGCGCAGCAGGAGTTATGATTTCCTGCCACCTGACAGTGAGTCAAACTGAACTGTGTCATCCTGCTATTTAAGAACTCTGAGTTTACAGTATTTCCAAGTTAAATTCTGTCAACAAGTAACTGAACAACAATGAAACTATAACTGAATAAATGCAAATCTGTGTTTGTCCTTTTCTGCCTTTTCTCTCCAGTGTCTGAGCTGAGGGTGGTTCTGCTGGGGAACAGCTGGTCTCAGAGGAGTTCAGTGGGGAACTTCATACTGGGAACAACTGTGTTCAACACTGAGGAAGAACCAGACCGCTGTCTGAGATTCAGTGGGATGTTAAAGAAGAACAAAATAGTCCTGATCAACACACCAGATCTGCTGCATCACAACATGTCTGAAAACAAACTGACAGAACATGTAGAAACCTGTGAGAGACTCTCTGATCCTGGACCTCATGTGTTCCTGCTGGTTCTACAGCCTGAAGACTTCACTGAGGAACACAAACTGAAGCTCTGCAGAGTCCTGAACCTCTTCAGTGATCGATCATTTGATCATTCGCTGGTTCTGATATCAACACCCAGAGAGGAGAGTCCAGGTCTGATGGAAGAATACATGGAGCACCCACCACTGAAAGACATGATCAGAAAGTGTGGATACAGATTTCTGTGGCAGAAGAATCTTGAACATTTAGAGCTGTTGACACGTTTGGGTCAAATCGTAAAGGAGAATAATGGAGATCACGTCAGCTGTGATGTGTTCAAGGACACAAGATCTTCTTTACCAGCTGATCAACAAAGCCCCAAACAAAAGGAAACACAGACATCCATCATCAGTGCTGTTAAAGATGCTGGTAAATACAGAAACAATTCTGACAATGAAAACTGTGTTCACACAAATCATCTTTGATTATATTAGAACAGTGAGCAACAAATAAATGATATCATCGTTTTAATGGCTGCGTGCTGCAGGAATCACTGCTTAAGACCCTTCAAATCACAGTAAATTTATTAATGCTAATCATTTGCAGACAGAGTTTTGGGTGCTATGTTTTCTCCAGGAGGAATCTTAACACATCCCACAATTCAACCATCTGTTCAATTCAGATTCAGCTACTTTGCATCTGCAAATACACGCAGACATGAAAGGAACTAATGCTGTATTTTCCTTAAAATATCCAGATCATATGTAAATTGTTTAAAAGGGCAGAATGTCTTTGGCTTAAAACGTAAAAAAAAAATTAACTAACATTATCAACAGAGTGTGAACAAACAACTGTGGTGACATTATGTCAAAGACGCAGAGGAATCAAGAGTCCAGACATTGCTTCCTCCAGAAGAAGTTCAGATACTTGTGTGCAAACAGACTCTGGTGAAAGTAGAAGTCCTGACTCAGCTTGTTTCCTCCAGAAAAGTAATAGATTACAGGCTCTGACATGTACTCAGAGTCTCAGAGTAAAAAGTCTCCCTCTGAAGGACATTTGTGGTCAAAGCTAACTGAAGCTCACGTCATATTAATAGAATTCAAAGACTATTCAAGTTAAAGGTAGAATCAGTAGGATTTGTCCCAGCTGTTCCTGAACGCACCACAAAGACAGCTGATTGTTGAGTCTCATTCCCAGGACGTCAAACAGACACATGTTGGGTTGGTAGCCCAACATGAAGGTTGCAGCTATCGAATATTTTTAGAAGCAAGTATTCTACCAATTATTCCATCGATTAATCGAGTAACCTAAACAAATTTTTTTTTTAATAATTGTTATTAAACAACAATACCAAATAATGAATAACGAAAATGACAGGCCTGTTAAATAGACCAAGCAATTGGCTTGTATTCCTGAAAAAAACATACAGGTATTTTTTCCAACTATTCCTAACACCGGGAGTAAAGGTGTGTGTTTGTTAGTGTGTGAATGCGTGCGTGAGGGAGAGTGAGAGAGACGAGCTGAGTGCGTGTGTGTGGAAAGGAGTTATTTGGTTTAGGCTATTACTCTCCTGCAATTTAACACAAATTAGTTTCCACATATTCACATGATATGTAGTCATAGCGACATCAGGCTACAGCCTCTACATATACCATTCGTTCTAACTAGCGATGGTAGGCTACGTTAAATTAGCTATCAATGTTTACGTTAGCTTGTGTTGGCGATGCTTGGTGAGCTGGTGCTAACAACTGGATGCTTTTGGTTCAGATGTTGAATCATTGTTGACGTGCTATTGTGGTACTCCAGCTCTGCTCTGCAGTAGACACGCTGCACTTTGTTATCTTCTTTTTTAAGTGTGAAATGATGCCAAACCTTGGACATTCTCTGACTTATACGGATAGCTTCTTGGCTCTCCGCCATCTAACTCAATTCTCAACGTAGTGGTGTGTTTCCGCAATAACAGTCCGTGTGGAAAAATTATCCTGAACTAAGCAGGCCACATAACGCGGGTGACAGGAATTAAACGAAGAGATTTTGCTTTGACCATTTTTTGTAATCGAATTATTTGAGTTACTCGAGTAATCGTTGCAGCCCTACAAATAATCACTTTTTTTAGATCCAGGTAGAACCCAATACATTACACAGCTGGGTAGCTTTACCAAATTTAAGCCACTGCTACACTACATGCAAACGCCACGACCAAACACTGTAAACCACCTGGCTGCATTACGCTCTCAGTGTAAATTCAGTCCCATGGAAGTCAACTGCCAACCTGTGTACAAAAATGTATAAAGCAAAAATAAATGCAAAGTTAAACTAATGGGTGAAAGGCTCTTAAAGGCTCGTGTTGTGGTCTAAGTGTCGTGAGTTCGGCCTCTAATGTCATTTTATCTTCCTCTCTGTTGTGTTACAGCATCTGGATTCAGGATTTTGCTTCTGGGAAAAAGTGAGGACAAACAGATCAAACTTGGTGACTTCATCAAGGGCCAAAAGAACAAGAAGTGTGTGGCCACATATGGAGAATGGAGAGGAAATCATTTAACTGTAGTGAAAACTCCAAACATCTTCAGTCAGTCTGTAGAAGCTGTCAGAGAGGGGATGAAGAGGTGTGTGAGTCTTTGTCCTCCTGGACCAAATGTTCTCCTGCTGTTAGTGAAACCTTCCAAGTTCACAGAGAAGAACAGAGAAACTCTGAAGTTCATCCTGAGTTTGTTTGGTCAAGATGCTTTTAAACACTCGATGGTCATCATCACACATGAGGGGAAGAAAACAAGTTTCATTGTGAATCAGCTCCTTAAAGACTGTGGAGGAAGACACTACAACATGTCTGAAGACAACCACTGGTCATTAATGCAGAAGATTGAGAACATTGTCCATGAAAACAGAGGAGCCTTCCTCACCTGCAGTGAAGAGACCATCAGACCAAAGTCTGAAGACATCAGAGCAGCTTTAAACCTGGTTCTGTGTGGGAGGAGAGGAGCAGGGAAGACTTCAGCAGCTGAGGCCATTTTAGGTCAGACAGAGTTTCCTTCAGTCTCCAACTCATCAGAGTGTGTTCAGAGTCAGGGAGAGGTGTGTGGACGTTGGGTTTCCCTGGTGGAGCTGCCTGCCTTGTGTGGAAAACCTCAGGAGGAAGTGATGAAGGAATCATTCAGGTGTGTCTCCCTCTGTGATCCTGAGGGCGTCCATGCCTTCATCCTGGTCCTACCTGTGGGTCCCCTCACTGATGAAGACAAGAGTGAGTTAAAGATCATCCAGAACACATTCAGCTCTCGAGTCAATGACTTCACCATGATTCTGTTCACTGTGGAGTCAGATCCTACAGCTCCAGCTGTTGTTAACTTTGTAAAGAAAAAGGAAGACATCCAGGAGCTCCTTCAGAGCTGTGGAGGAAGATATGTTGTTCTCAACATCAAGGACAAGCAGCAGATCCCAGAGCTGCTGGACACGGTGGATAAAATGAGACTGAGACTCTACAAAGACAAACCGTGCAGCTACACAACAGAAACATTTGCATTTGGTCAAATAGAAAAGATCAGACAACAAGAGGAAAACATCACCACACTGCAGGCTGAGCTGAAGGACCTGAGAACAGAAAACACCATCAGCTGTAAGTTCTGTAATGTTTCAATAAAAATAGAAGGGATGTAACAATACTGAATTTCACAATATCATGATAAAAAAATGCTGTGATGCCATTGTGGGACTGTTATGATATCTATTATCCTATCAAGGGAAACCAGTATACATTCTATTATCTCTCCTTCTCATTGCATTGTTCTGTTACACGGCTCATTCTCATAAGACCCGCCTTACTCCGCCTCTGATTGCATGACTCAAACTGTTGGCTAACAAGTGGTGTCTGTTTTCTTCGTTTTATTATATATATTTTTAAATATCATAATGAATATCATACTGTGGACTATATATTGTGATGATATGGTACCGTGAGTTTTTAGTATTGCTACATCCCTCATAAATAATAGAACAGAATTACTTTATTGATCCCAGACTGGGAAATTATTTTGTCACAGCAGCAGTGGGTCTGCAAAAAAACACTCTGTACATAACATAAATAGAAAGCAAGATATACACAATGTATATGTGCTAACTATACTATAAACAATAAACAATAATAATATACACAACTATACAAGAAATAGATGATTCCTATGAATTTGCAATAGCAGAACCACAGGTAATATAAATAGATAAATATACTAAAAAGAACCTAGAATATTCAGATGTAAACATGTAATGTGACATGTAACATGAGTAAAAACAGTAGAGAGATCACAGTTCTCTGTCAGGCAGAGGTGAGAGAGTTATTGTATAAAGTGATGGCTTGTGGCAGGAAAGATTGCAGCTGTTTCCTAACCTGTCCTGTAGTCACAGTCATGTGGGGGAGGCTGCTGGAGTCTTCAGTGGAGGAGGAGGATGAGGGGGAAGAGGAGGAGAGGTGCTGCACAGGCGATCTCACAGCAGGGGAGTGAGGGGTGGAAGCATTTAGGGCAGTGGGGGTGAGTGGGGGTCTGGATGTGTCCGGGAGACAACAGAAGGCTGTGAGCTGAACCTATTGAAGAATCTGTTCAGCCCGTTTGCCCTCTCCAAGCTGCCTGATGTCTGTCTGCAGCTCACCTTACACCCAGTGATCTGCTTCATTCCAGTCCACACATCCCTCATATTGTTCTACTTGAGTCTGGCCTCCAGCTTCCTCTGTAGGTGTCTTCACAGGCTGTATCTTTACAGGCCCTCAGCATATCCCTGAGTTCATGCTGCACTCTCCTCAGTTCTTCCCTTTCTCCAGACCTGAACACCCTCTTCTTCTTGTTAAGAGGGGCTTTCAGATCATTGGTGATCCACGGCTTATTTTTAGAGAAGCAGCGTACAGTCCGGGTTGGCATGGTGGTGTGTTCACAGAACCTGATGTATTCCGTGATGCAGTCAGTCATGCTGTCGAGGTCCTCTCCATGTGGCTCAACAAGTGCATCCCAGTCTGTCGACTTGAGATGCTGTGTCTGTACCTGGGCAACAGCTGCTGCATCAGCTGAAGGAGGAACGTACACACCGATAATGATGGCAGACGTGGATTCCCGGGAAAATAAGAGGGCCGCATTCCCACAGTCAGCAGTTCAATGTCCGACAGAGACTTTCCTTCACGTGAACATGTCCGGGATTACATCACCTCTCACTCACATACAGTGCAATCCCTCTTCCCTTCTTCCTCCCGCTGCTTAACATGTCCCTGTCCGCCCGAACAGTGCTGAAGCCGGGAACTGCCACACTGTGGTCCGGGATGCGTGAGTGAAGCCATGTCTCCGTGAAACACAACACACTGCACTCATGATATTCCCTCTGAGTCTTTATCAGTGCGACGAGCTCATCCGTCTTATTCCCCAGAGACCTCACGTTCCCCATGACGATCGCTAGTACAGCCGGTCTATATCTCCTCTTCTTCGCCCTCCGTTTCGCTCCGGCTCTGGAGCCCCGGCATCTCCTCCGCAGCTCCTTCGGGACCTCAGGCCTGGCTCCGGGCAGCAGTGCAGGTTTGCACAGCGCAATCAGCTCCTCGCATGTGGAAACAATGCACTCAATGATGCGCTCCTGACCCTCCGTTGCTAGGGATAGCAGAAACATCATAAAAAGTGCCGCAAAAGTTTAAAAAAAGAAGAAAAGAAAAGGAAAGTGTCCATCTTCTCACGGTCTCTGGAGAAGAGTTGCCAAAATTGACAACGAAAATCAGAACAGAAATACAAAAAACTATGAAAAAACTTGGAAACCCACGGGAGCTGCTGCAACAGGCTGCCACCTAGTACGGTGCCATACAAGATCAAAACAAAACAAATTTAGTAATAAATTATATTCTTTTTAAATAGTATTCTCCTATACGAAATCATCCACTAGACATTAAACAGTCTATACTCCAACCTGTAATATTTAAAGTAACTTGATGTCTTTATATTTCCCAGGTGCTGATGAAGAACAGAGCCCAGAGTGTCTCAGGATTGTGCTGATAGGGAAGACTGGCCGTGGGAAGAGCACTTCAGGAAACACCATTCTAGGAAGAGACCAGTTTAGAGCTGAATCAAGCCAAATATCAGTCACCAAACGTTGTCAGAAAGCACAGAGTGAAGTGGACGGTCGTCCAGTCGTTGTGGTCGACACTCCTGGTCTGTTTGACACAACTCTCTCCCGTGAAGAGGTTAATGAGGAGATGGTGAAATGCATCAGTCTTCTGGCTCCAGGACCACATGTCTTCCTGCTGGTCCTGGAAATTGGCAGATTGACGCCAGAAGAGAAGGAGACATTAAAACTTATCCAGGAAGGCTTCGGGAAGAATGCTGAGAGGTTCACCATCATTCTTTTCACAAGAGGAGATACACTGGAACGTGAGAAGCAGTCCATTGATGATTACATAAAAAATAAATGTGATGATTCCTTTAAGAAACTGATTGCTGACTGTGGAGGAAGATACCACCTGTTTAATAACTATGATGAACAAAACCACATGCAGGTCAGTGAGCTGATCACCAAGATCGACACCATGGTGAAGACAAATGGAGGCAGCTGCTACACTGATGAGATGCTGCAAGAGGCCGAGGCAGCGATACAGAAAGAGATGGAGAGAATCCTGAAGGAGAAGGAAGAAGAGATGAGGAGAGAGAGGGAGGAGCTAAAAAGAAAACATGAAGAAGAAATGGAAGAGATGAAAAGAAGAATGGAAGAACAGAGAGCAGAAACTGAAGAGGAGAGAGAACTGAGAGAAAAACAACTTAAAGAAAAGGAAGAAAACATCAACAGAGAACGTGAGGAGAGAAAGAAAGAACAGGAAATGAGAGAAGAAGAAGACAGGAAGAGAAAACAAGAGGAAGACATTCACAAACAGGAGTGGAAACAAAGAGTTGAAGCTTTGGAACAAAAAATAAGATCAGAGTCAGAATCAAAGGAAAACATTGACAGAAAGTTGGAGGAGAGCAGAGAAGAGATGAGGAGAGAACGAGAGAACTGGGAGAAAAAACAAAAGGAATGGTGGAAAAAACGACTTGAAGAAGATGAACAGAGACGACAGGAGGAACAAATAAGACTCAGAAAACTGCAAGAAGAATATGAACAAGAAAGAGAAAATGAAGAAAAGAAAAGAAAAGAAGAGGATCGAATGAGAAGAGAACAAGAGGAGAAAGAGAGAAAAGACATGGAGGAGAAGTATAGGCAGAAAATGGAGAATCTGAAGAAGACGCATGAAGAAGAAGCCAGAGAGAAAGCTGAAGAGTTCAATGAGTTCAAAGAGAAACACAACAAGAAGTTTGAAGATCAGAAGAAAGAACACGAGGAACAAATGAAAGAAAAAGATAAGCAATACGACCTCTTACAGGCTCTTAGAGTCCACAAAGAAGAAGAAATGAGGAAAAAACATCTTGGTGAAATGTGTGACTTGGTGAAATGTGTGATCAGAAATGAAAAGAATCTGGAAAAAATCAATAAATTACTGAATATGCACAAAAAAGAAATGAACGGGACGGAAAAGGAAGAGGAAAAGAAAAATCTGCAGGAACAACATGAAAAACACATGAATGAGTTGATAAAGAAACTTGTGAGTGAAGAGAACTCGTGGTGGAGTCGGTTTTGGTCGTTGTTTTCTTTGAAGAAGTGAAACTCTGAAGGAAGGAATCTTTGACTGGTGTCAAACTAACCTCAGGAGGAGCAGTGGGTTGTACTGTGATGTAGAACATGGACACAGAAAATACTTCATCGGCTGTCAGGTGTTTAAATATTTACGTGTACAACATCAAACTGGAGGTAACCATAGCAACAGTAGCTTAATCAGCAGTTAACTGTCTCAGACTGTGAAGAAGAAACAGACACACAGCTGATCTCAGACAAGATTTTAACATTATTCATAAGAAGAATAACTTTATATTTATAGAGCATCTTTAAAAACAAAGTTACAAAGTGATTTACATACAGTGAAACTGCAAATGAGTACAAATACAAGTCTAACTGTTTCTTCAGTTGAAGAGATTCATAACTGAAGTGAGTGATTTCATTATCTAACAACAACAAGTAGAAGTCAGTGTGGTGCAGATGTGACTCGTGTTCCAGAAATGTATTTACATTTACATACACTAGTGCAGTGCCCGTAGGAAATATGTGTTCCTGTAGAAAAGTGGGAGGTTAAGTAGCATTTTCACTGATGGCCAAATGAGGCTGTTTGAAGGTGGGACATCGGGGATATTCAGGTTTGTTGTGAAATCCGATATTCCAGGGTATAATTGGCCGTTTTTGACTATTTTTGATTTTACCATTATATTTCACCTTAAAACTATTTACTTGGCGTCATTATTTTCAGCACAACCTCACATCTGTTGTCTGTCACAATGGACCTAAAATCACCCAAAAAAACATAAAATCCGAGTAGAAAAAGTTAGATTTTTTTACTGTGAAAACCACAAATATGTTTAACAAACCATTTTTATTACTTATAATGCAAATATAGATTGTTGTTTGCTGAATAAGTGCATACATTTTAAAAATTTACAAAGTTCTGTGTAACTATTTACATTTAAATGCAGGCAATGCTCAGGTCAGCCTGAGCTGCTTCCAGCTGAATGAAGAGCTGCACTGCCTGCTCCACATTCAGCTTCTTCTGTTCTGACTCATTAAACAAAAAAACGACTACACACAGTACACACTAAACTGAACAGTACATAACACGCTTACTATACACTCCAAACACGCTAAATGTCACAAATCAATATCGCTGTCTGTACACCGACCGTCGTCGCCTGTCAATCATCCACCGACGTCCCTCCCACAACTTCCTGTTCCTCTACAACCAAACTTGCTGCTTGGACACTTTCGTGACAAAAACCCGTTTTTACCGTTTCTTCTGCACCAGACACAAAGCAAACATGACGGCAAAAGCGTGGCGGACATTATTTACCCTAAATCCGGTTTTGAACATGCCGGTGGGTCCGGTCCATAGCCTCGGGAGGTGGGCCGTGTAGGTGGGCTAGCGGCTAGCAGCTAGCTACACACGAACATCCACAGATTCCGATTCCACTTTGTTGTCTGTGCATCTCCGGATCTCCTCAGACCCGAACAGACTCGGTCTGGACTCGTTTAGTATCATTAATCCACAACAGTCAGTTTAGATGCACAGAACGGGGCCGAACCGCCAGCAAAATCCCGGTCCAGCTCGTGCTGCTACAGGTATTAATCCGCTCTCCTCAGACCCGAACAGACTCAGAAGGTCTCGTTTAGTCTCATTAATCCACAACAGTGAGTTTAGATTAGGGCTGAACGATATGGACAAAATTTCATATCTCGATATTCATGCCAGATATCTCGATATCGATATGATATGATATGACTACGGGTTCGGTGAAAACCAAGCATTTTTTTCAGGAAAATAAAGAGATTATTTTAGGCCATATACAAATGGTTGATAGAGAAATCTTTACCAAATAATCACAGACTCACTACAGAGACAAATATATTTTAAGTAACAACAGTAAAGGGAGGGAGAAGATCAAACAAACTATGTGCATTTTCACAAGATGAACAATGACAACCTAATCTGGAGAGAGAATGAGAGTGAAGATCGAGACTCAGCAGCTTCAGGTTATCGCTGGTAAAGTACCAGTGGAATCTAGAAAGACTAAGAAGTGAGAGAATTAACGGATCAAAACAGAGTAAACGGCAGCTATCCAGGCTCAAATCCACAGAGCGAGAGGCCGCGGCGTTTGCTCCTGCTGCCCCAGCCGGCCCACACACACACCGGCCTGCCGCCTGCACAGGCGTGTGAGAGTACAGAGAGCCCGGCGCTGCAGCAGAGGAGCCGCGGACTGCGATGACTCACAGCAGCATGTGAATTACAATATAATATATTCGCCTTTCCCCTGATGATCTGAATAAGTCCCTTCATTTTGTCGCTAGTCGCTTTTTAGAAATAAAGTCGCTAAGAGGGTCTGAAAAGTTGCTAAATCTAGTTAGAAAGTCGCCAAGTTGGCAACACTGTTGTGTATGTGTGTGTGTGTGTGTGTGTGTGTGTGTGTGTGTGTGTGTGTGTGTGTGTGTGTGTGTGTGTGTGTGTGTGTGTGTGTGTGTGTGTGTGTGTGTGTGTGTGTGTGTCTCCGTCTCCCTCACTCCCGCCCTCGTATGTTTGTCATTGGTTGGCTTCAGCTGTCGATCCCCAGCAAGCATCAAATAAGGTTTGTGGTTGGCTGGCCTAAGCGGTGCATTCAAGCGCAATCGTAAAAATGATGTTTGTTGTGACTGCCAGAGCTGTACATGCAGGCCGGGGGGGGGGGGGGGGAATCTATATATATATATATATATATATATATATATATATATATATATATATATATGTGTATATATACGTTTATATCGTTGCTTTTTCGATATGAATATCTTGAATGTTCATATCCAGATATAGATACGATAACGATATATCGTTCAACCCTAGTTTAGATCATGCACAGAACAGAATGGGACCGAACCGCCGGCTAACTCCCGGTCCAGCTCGCGCCGCCGCAGGTGTACATCCACTTGTTTCTTTATTTTTGTTTATTATTTCCTGTTTTACTGACTGTTTTCTTTTATTCTTTGTTTAAATTATTTACAGATTAAAAACAGACAACAGCTCAGTAAAGAAAGATTATGAGAACGAACTTGATGTTTGTAAGTGAAATGAAATCTCAAATATTATATATTAACATATAAACTGCTCATCAGATACATGAAAACAATTTAAAAATCCCATCATAGACAATTAATGTTTATATTTTCTGTTGTGTTCTTACATGTTAAATAAAAATACATGCTTTGTAACTGATTACATCAACTTAAAACAATCCAGATGAATCTTAAATAGTTCTTTCTGTGATCTTTGGTTTCTTTGTCATGATAAAAGATGAACAAAGTGTTTCCTGTAGTTCAGTGTGACTGCTTTGTTTCTACCTGCAGGAGACACTGAGGGAGGAAGTGGGTTCAGTCTGAAACACGTCTTTATTCACCTCTCGAGTTATTTATGTACTTTCTTCATCTTTAAATGAAACTGTTACTGAGATAATCCCAAAGTATTCAAAGTATCTGAAGAGAACTTGTCCAGTTTACTACACATGTACAAATATAAAGACTTTAGCAGCTGAAACACATCAAATCTGAATCAACCTCAGTAATAGATTACTTCAGGACTCAGTTTGAGTCATTTTCCACAGATTGAATGCGTCTCATGGTGTCCTAACAGATAAAAACTTTAACACTCAAGTAAACCCCCTGATATTTGTTCATTAAATCCAGCGAATCTCTTTGTTTCATATATTTTCATGTGATGCATGTAAACAGTGTATAGAGAGAAGTGTGGACATTATGTTATCACTGAAGCATCACGTGATCACTGTGAACAATTCTATAGCATTTTTACTACAAATAACAACATGTTAAACTAAGCGTCTCTTCCCATGGCGGGTGTTTGTTCCGTCACCACCAGCTCACCTCCTCTCTCCGTCATCAGTCAGCATCCTCCGGGCTGAAGTGAGTCCCACTCCGCCTCAGTCTGCAGGTTCCATCCGTCTGTCCGTCCTCCTGGAGACACAAACACAATCTGTTAACAACATCTGCTAACGTTCCACTACCAACGGCCATTTAACGGCCACTGACAGCAGACTGACGACACATTTCAACAGCTGAAATAAATCACACAGAAGAAGATATTATCTCCTCCACAACTTCTGTGCTACCAAGATCCAACACAAATATTAAAATAATGACAAAATAATGAACTAACTGGAGTGTTTGCTGGTTAACTGCTGATGTCTGCGTTAGCTAGCTTAAATATAACGAGTCACTGAACATCAAGCTAGGAACCTAAATGAATCCTCACATCTGCAGCAGCTCTACAACTAAACACACACGATAATACAGTCACAGAATCATTAACAACAGTCATTAGAAGCCCTGTGAACACAACAGAATAAAGAAAACACGTTTCTACGTACTAAATGAAGATATTGACGGACTTTGACGGAGTTTGTTACAGACCGACATGTTCCGTCTGACTGCTCATGAACTTTGGGGTTCACCACTCAAGTCTGCAGGGGCTCCACAAGATGGCGCCCGACCCAAAGAAACGGACCCTGATCAGAACAAACTGAGAGAAGATCAATGTTACTGCAAACACTTTGTTACAAACAGGATAAAGTAGCTGTAATGTGTATTAACCAGGTTAGCTGTGTTCATATAATAATGATGTTAAACAAAGTGATAAAGTGACTGAAGTAGACCGTTCATGTGTCTGTATGTTCTGAGAGGAAGTGATGACAGTGAATCAAACACTTTCACTTTCTCTCGTCTTGGGCGGTGGACAGGCGACGGGACATCACGACGAACTACAACTAAACTAAAGGTAAAAAACAACAAATAAATACAGAATAAAATCCATCAGTGCTGTAGATCAATAGACCGGATGATTCATCAGAATCAGCAGCTGACTGAGTCGATAATCACTCTGATCAGAGTCACTTCACTAACTGCGCAGGTCGCTTAACGCCTGAGACGCTCATCGTTAATCCAACAGGCTCGGCAGGAAATATGATTAATATGTTTTGAATTGTTCTCTAGTCCTTACACTTCTACTGGAGTTCAGATGAATCAGGCTGTGAATCTGAATCTGAATATGACAATCTGAATTTCTGAAGTTTTGTCTGCATGCACAAAATGTTTATATCACTTTAATATCAATTTAAGGCGTCGCCATTTTGTAGGTCAGGAAGTTAGACTGATGGTTTGTCTTTACAGGCCTAGTGTGTAAGGTGTGTATAGTAGGTATATCATCTAACTATACATCTAACTATACATTCATATATACACACATACAGACAGGGCGTAGTGCTATTTTTTGAAGTACTAGACTGCAAGTTTAGCTTGATATTCAATGACTGCACCTGAGAAGGCGCGCGTGTGTGTTTGCCGACGCACGTGACACGCACATCTTTGAAGTTTGTCTGTCAGTTGGCTGTGAGCTGCAGCTTCTGTCCTGCAGTCCTGCAACCAGGCTTGTATGAACACTGAGGTCGTGCAGGTCTGCTAGAAGGAGCAGCATTAAGGAGGAATTACAAAATGTTGTTATTAAACAACAGAATCAGAATCAGCATTCCTGTATCTGCACACTGACCCAGAACGGACGGCCTCTCTGTCATGCTGGACTTTATATATGATCCGTCCTGTGAAATGATTAAATCTGTTCCCATGGTATGGCATTGTTATGAGTTAAAAAGTCAAAATTATGAGTTTAGTGCTGACATTTAACTCAGTTAGACTTTTGTGTCTCAATTTGAAGTTTAATTTAATTATTATTATTAAAATTTGCATCTCATAATTATGATTTGACGTCATAATTTCACTTTTAAACCTTCCATCACATAACTTTGACTTTTTGACTGTTTTAATCTTATAAATTCTCGTTCTGGCTTTATCTCTCACAATTATAACTGACCATGGGAATATAATATACATTGGAATGTAGTTTTCATGGTATGGTAATGTTTTTCCCACTGTTTTATTTTTGCCACTGACAGTGTCAGAGCAGAAACTCTGGACATGTCATTTTTCAGTACAGCTCAGTAGTTTGTCGGCTCAGGTTTTAAATGCAGTTGCTGTTTCTGTAGCTCGTGTTGAGTGTGTCGCTGGGTGACATGCAGCCCTGATACTGTACAGCTGAGCTCCTTACATACAGTAACATCATAGAATGTAACAAGTGGTGCATGAAGAGCTGTTGAGCTTTGCTAATGAGAAGATGCTCACCTTTGTTCAAAACATGCCAAACAACTTTAAGACTTAAGCATTTTAACATTCAACTAGGTTGTGTATTTTATTTCCTCACTTAGAGAAGAACGTGATGGAGCAGTGCTCCTGCAGCACTACACCTATGTAGCCTATAATACATGTGGATGTAGGAGTTCTTATCTAGGAAGGAAACTGAAGTAGCTCAACTATATTAAAAAAGAATCTATTCAGAAAGCCTTAAAATCTACAGACTGTAGACTCAGGAACAAATAACATAGGTTACATGATTCTATAGATTTAAAAATTAAATTACAATAATAATTTTCTATATAAGGTAATTTTCAGTACAGAACTTCACATTATCAGCTGAAGCCAGCTGATGGGTTGTTGGGTTGAATCCCCAGTGGAGTTGTGAAGGTGACCTCTGTAAACAGGCTGGTGTGTGAGATGGTTTATGTTCTGATCTTCCTCCTGCAGGTTGTTACTGCAGCAGCTGCTGTCCTGCTGAATGAGTCTCTGACGTTTCCAGCAGAGTGACGTCATGGCGGCTGCAGCATCAGGTGAGTCCAGTCAGACTTGATTACTCTTTAACTAAAGGGTTAGGGCAGTTTGTGAAAGGAACTAGCATGAAAGCTCAATGTTAAAAATCTGACACTTCCCTGAACTGCTGTTTGATTTGTTTGAAGCGTTTTTATTTCAAAGGGTGCAGAGCCAGCAGAGTATGGAATTTTCAGAATATAGCTGCATTATGTGACTCAAAAATAAAATGAGTAATAAATTATCTAAATTGCTTTTTCACGTTCTTCTTCAAGACTGCTCATTTTGTTACACAATTAAAATGATAAAGAAAATTACATTTAAGATTTAATTTTCAAAATATGCCCCAGCAAAAAGTTGCCAAAATTCAATTTGAAATGTCAAATTCGAAAATTAAAATGCATTTGCAGAAATGCTTTTTCATTTTAAGGTCATCGTGCATTATGTGACTCATAAATAAAATGAGTAATAAATCATCCAGATTGCATTTTCATTTTCCTCTTCAAGACTGCTCATTTTGTGCCAGGGCTGAAAAGTAAACTGCTTTTTCGTTTTAAAGCCCGCCCCCCGCAAAAAGTGTTCCAAAATTCAATTTGGATTCGCAATCCCAAGCGGCGCAGGACAGTGACGTCAGCGGCCTCTGTTCTTCTTCAGCCCCAGTCTGACCGACCGTGCTACGCATCTAACACATTAGGGGGCGACAGTGTGCATGTTCGACGCTGGAGCAAGAAGAGAGACCAGAGCAGAGTGTGAAGGCTGTGTTGTTGTTAGCATAGACTGTGGTACATGTTGTCAGAAACAGCGGGGAAATCACCACCATGTCCAGTTCTGTACTGCGGTCAGGACAGCCATGGTTCGCGTTTGCTTTGTCAAATCAGCCGCACATTTTTTTTCCAGGGCGCAAATGCTCTAACAATTACGGTGATCGTAACGAAGCCGCTCTGAAGAGCTGCTGGTAGTGAGTGATGGGTCCGCTGACGTCTCACAGTCAGAACCGTGAAACACACACGGTACTGTACAGTCAGTACTCCCGGTAATAAACTGAAGGTATCAGCTGGACTGTACGTCGACGTCGCCCCCATATTGGATGTGGCAGCTCAGCCCCGTGAACTGATACAAGCCAATGGAGTGAACTTTATCAAGCTAGCAAAGTGCTATAATGTCTGTCATTTACACATTCACACACGTACGGATACATTCAGGAAATAGAGAGGAAACAAAAACAACGTGTGTAGCGTTCTCTGATTATTATAAACGTTAACTACTCCTCATATGTTCAGTTTACAGGTCGGCACAAAATCACAGGATGTGTTTTATAATGTTTTTATGAGTGTTTACAGCTGCTAAAGTATTAACGTTGTGACTGATGATACATGACAGTTCTGTCTATAATAACCTGACCTTAAAATGAAAAAGCATTTCTGCTAATGCATTTTAATTTTCAAATTTGACATTTCAAATTTAATTTTGGCAACTATTTGCTGGGGCATCTTTTGAAAATTAAATCTCAGATGTAATTTTCTTTATCATTTTAATTTAGTTACAAAGTGAGCAGTCTTGAAGAAGAAAATGAAAATGCAATCTGGATGATTTATTACTCATTTTATTTTTGAGTCACATAATGCAGCTCTGACCATAAAATGAAAAAGCATTTCTGCTAATGCATTTTAATTTTGAAATCTGACATTTCAAATTGAATTTTGGCAACTATTTGCTGGGGCATCTTTTGAAAATTAAATCTTAAATGTAATTTTCTTTATCATTTTAATTGTGTAACAAAATGAGCAGTCTTGAAGAAGAAAATGAAAAAGCAATTTAGATAATTTATTACTCATTTTATTTTTGAGTCACATAATGCAGCTATATTCTGAAAGGGAAAAAGCATTTCTGTTAACGCATTTTAATTTGAATTATGGAACAGATTCGCTTCCATAGCAGAGTCCCTCTGGGTGGCGACAAAACATTAATATATATATATATATATATATATATATATATATATATATATATATATATATATATATATATATATACACACATATATATATTAGTGGTGGGTGGGACCACTAATGGTGGGACTCGATTAAAAAAAATAATCGAATTAATTATTCTCAATTAATCGCATATCAATATTTGAATTTTGCTTGAAATTGTCTTTCTGCATCGCAGTTCATAAGTTGGGTCAGACGACGCTATCTGTGGCACCGCTTCTAGCCCCTGATCTTCTACCACCGAGAGTGGCCGACAGTTCACTGCAATCCACTTCGCCAGTGTGTTTATTCATTTGTCAGTTGTGGATTTACTCATTTTGGCTCTGAACCCTGTCATCTTGTTGAGTGTGGATTGGCGACATTCTCAGTTTAGTGGGATTACAGCCATAGTTCGACTATGCTGCTCAATCAGACAACTGCAATTGTCAGAGTATACATGCCGCTGAGAAAATCTAATTATTGGGCTGAAGCATGTTGTACCCCGGTACGATGGGTGGCGCTGTTCCCATTTCAACTAGTTGTAACATAGCCACCTCCGGCTGACCTCTTTACATCACCAGCAACAACAAACTCTGCCTCGGCATTCGAGAAAGATGGCGTACAAAGAGCAAGACCAAGCTACATCTTTGTACATTTCGTATATGGTGTACATCAGAAGTCTTCAACAGGGGGTCCGCGACCCCTAGGGGGTCCGCGGAGGTACTGCAGGGGGGTCGTGAATTTTTCAGTTGATTAGACATTTTTTAAATATTTTTTTAAATATTTTTTACCCCACAAATTTAAATGTCTTTAAATACACATACACATAAACATGAACAAGTGCAAATATCGAAGCCGCATCTGCAGCTGATGTAGCAGCTGATGTGGCAGCTGATAAGAGTAGGATCTGATACAGATAATTATCAGAGGTTTGGATTTGCATTGAATTAATCAGGCATGAAAATCACTCACCTTTCGGCGAAATTCGTCGTTTTCAACCAAAATAGGTGACCTACGTGAATCGTGTAGATCCGATGAGAAAATATGTTTTTTGGAGGGGGGACATGGAGGTGTACCAGAGATTATCAGTGAACTGCGAACATGTGCGCACCTTGAATTCGATAAAAACTTTTCTAAAATCCCTAACTCATTTTCAAGACGTGTCGATGATTCTGTGGTGAGGCGACTGACTGGAGGCTGAAGGTAAAGTACGTTGCATTCTCTTTCAGAAAGACGACAAATTTGTCTTCAAAATAAGAGCTTTACATTGCACCCCATAAGAGTTTAGAACTGGGTTCTTAGCGGGGGGCTTTTAATTTGAAAGTAGCGACTGTTCTTAGCTTCTTTGACACAATCAAACCGCTCCAGAGACCGAGGAGACGCTGCATCTCCTGGATCTCAGCGGCTGTCCAGTTGCTCATCTTGATGTCCGCAGATGAAGTGATGGACTGACTGCTGTGATCAGCTGTTTCTTGGTTTTAAAACTCTCCAGCTGTGGATCGCACAACAGTGCAAGTCATCAACACCTCCACCCAGCTCATGCTAGCCGGCACATTGACGCCTCGGATTTAGATAGCCTCCGAGGCGGAAAATTGGCGGACCATAACAGACCTCCAATTTACCGGCTTCTGTCTAAATCCGCGGACCTAGCCGCAAAAAGGACGGCCAAATTGGCGGCTTCCTGCCCAGTATAAAAACGGCTATTAACTATGCAAACAAGGGCAGCCATGCACTGCAGGCACACTGTCAAACAGAAGTGCACAAGAAGAAGGTGCAGGTCATAGCATCAACACAGTGTAGCCAGCACCTTTTTTCCAAACAGAGAGACAGCAACTTCTTCAAAACCCATATTCGTCTTGTCAAAACACACTCTTTAAGGGCTTGCTTTTTTCATTCTGCGCATGTCATGAGAGAAGTTGTCAGTCTCATTTCTTATATAGCATATAGCATAATGTGACCATGTATAGATAGATACTGTTATACATTCATACTGTCTTGTAATTCTGCTTGATTTTTCTCTCAAAATGCATCAGATTGATGCTTTTTAATATGAATATTCAAAAATTTCTTCCGGGGGCGCTGGCCCCCAGACCCCCCGAGAGGGGTCATATCCTTCTCACCTTTTTCACCCCTGACTCGTTTTCATGCCTGATTAATAAAAATAAAACATGAATCCATTCTTTTAACAGCTCAGTACTGTCTGTGAGATAACAGGTATGGTTATTTTTGGCAGTGGCTCAATTTCATTTCCACATTTATGTTTAAAATAGTAATGTCAATATGAGTAGTACACAGTGTTGGGGCTCGTTACTCAAAAAAGTAATATATTACACATTACACATTACTCTCAAAAATAGTAATGCCTTACATTACATGATTACTCCCTGAAGAAAGTAATTACAGTTACATTGCTAGTTACATTACACGTTTCATTCTTTCCACTTGCTCTATAAAATTGCCTGAGATACATAAGATGGAAGGAGAACAAACAAAGGAGTGTTCTTTGGGCTCTTTATTATTACCATTAAGCCCACAGGCCATTTCTTGAACAACCAACAATCATGTGATTTCACTGTGTCCAATGTTGTAAATGAAAACAATATAATATAATTATGGATTAATAATAACTCCCTCAATGTTTAACAAACGGTCTAGTGCAAACAAGTAGAAACAAAAAAATATGAACTACCTCAATGTTTAACAAACAGTCTAGTGCAAACAAGTAGAAATAAACAAACATTAACTTCCTCAAAACAATATATCCATAAATAAAAAAGACTGGCCTTACCAACACTGTGTAGAGGAGAGGTAAACTGATGAAAATAAAAGCAAAACACAGTGCAGAGGTAGGTTGTTGGAAAGAGTTTAAGCACAATAGCCTCAAAATAAATCAATGAAAATAAAGTTGGCATTCGTAACTACTGTAGTGCACATTTCTAGTGCAAAATATCATCTTCTGAATGTGTCAGCTTATTTGCTCTGATTCTTATCAAAGCAGTGGTTATATCTCATAAGGAGGAGTTTCTCAAAATGCTCGTCTCCCAACCTGTTCCTCCTTGGACTGAGAACAAGGCTGCCCAGGCTGAATAGCCTCTCTACCGGAGCACTGGATGCTGGTGCTGTATTGTATTTTAAAGACAGGTTCTTAATTCTGGGGAAGTTGTCCAGGACCCCCATCTCTGACCCAGACGTCAGGTAGTCTATCACCTCCCTGTCAGGATCAAGAGATCCTGCATCCTGCTCTCCCTCAAACACAAAAAAGTCATCCTCGCTGCTGCTGGAGGCTGGGCTTTGCTGCAGAGGCATTACCTCCTGCTCCTCCTTGTGGGGGGCAGCCATGGGGGAAGCACGACACTCTGTTATTAGCAGAGTCCTCAGGGCCTCTCTCCTGGTCTCTTCCCTCAGCCACCGCATCTTGAACCTCGGTAGAGTGACTGCGGCCAGGAGAGCCTCCCTGCTGTCCAAAATAGAGGCAAAGCGGGATTTGATGGCCTGTGAGAAAGAGATTTCAGGTGAATGATGCAACAGGCATATTGACTATACCAGGTCTTCAGAAACACAGTACCAGTATATAAATCTTACATTCTTTAAGAGCTTATTTCAGTGTGAAATTTAGGATACTGTGATAGTGGAGGGATGTGCAATTGTGCAACTGACAGGTTTCTCTCATATCACACAAAGTTACAGTCAGTAAGTCACACACACACAGAAATTACACAAGGCCTACCTGCACTATGAATTCAGGCAGACCTGCTGTCATCTGGGAGGGGCCAGCACGCAGTCCCAGGGTCTTTGACATTAGAGACTCTAGTGTTGGTAGTAGATTGCCATAATAGCAATCATCTTCACCTGGAATGAATGAATGACTTGTTTAATTCAAATGTTACACAAACAAAAAGGACAGGCAAGAAGCCATAGGTTTACAGGAACCTACGTATATTTCATCTCACCTTGTAATCGGTCCAAAGCTTTCGTGAGCGGTTTTGTGATCGTGCAGTATTCCACAAGGAATTTATATTCCCGCTCAGAAAAGGCTCTCAAACCTAGCTGACTGCAGAGAGTGGTTAGCTGTGGCATGCAGATCTCAGTGATACGGGCTATTGCATTGTGGAAAGAGTTCCATCTTGTCGCTGTTGGCACAATGAGCTTTTTTCCACACAAGCTTTCAACTATCTCTGCAGCCACCGTAGACCGGCTAGCCTTAGTCCAAAGGGCAGAGCACTTGGCAGTGGCACTTCTGTAGACTGCTTTGGTTGTCTGTGTGGTTTGGTTGGAGCCTGTGGTTGTTGTCATTGTCAACCATTTTTCAATGTCATTAGTTGAAATAAGATTAAGCGTGTGTGAGGCACATCTTAAGTGAGGGGGGAGAGTAAAGTGTCCTGAGTCTTGTTCAGTGGAGAGCACTTCTTGCACATCGGTAAATGTCACCTCTTCATCCTCCCCGGTCTCCTCATCCTCGGAATCGGCTGCTGCTGCTGCTGGCTCACCTGGCTGGGGCTCATACTCCCTGAATGTGAGAAGTAGAAGTTACAAAAGAAACAAATTCATCATGTGTAGCCAATTAAAATGCAATCATATCACATGTGTGTTGATTAAAATGCAATCAAATTAAACCATTCATTATTCAATTGCAAGTAGGTAAGCTTTTATTCAACTGACCTGAAAGCCTTTACAAAATTTGAGCCGTTGTCAGTGACTGTTGCAGTGACCTTCTGTGACAGTCCATAAGCTGAATGAATCTGCTCAATTTCAGTAGCCACAACGTCGTATGTGTGTCGTCCTTTGATTCTTTTGCAGGCAAGGGCTGCTTTCTCACGATGGTAGTTGCTTGGATCAATCCAGTGGGCAGTCATGCCTATGTAGCTTTTGTTGTGACAAGTCCAAATGTCAGCGGTGGTTGACACAAACTCAATGCTCTCAAAGGTTTTTTTCAGCTCACTTTCCATCTTGGCGTAACATTTATCTAAGTAAGTTGCAACGGTTTTCCTGTCAGAATACGGCTGGCCGTCCCCTGCTATAGGTACTTTGCCGAGTATCTTTAGAAAAGACGGTGATTCTACGGTTGAAAGAGGTAACATTTCCTCTACTATGTACGAAGCAACAAGCATGTTCATCTCAGATTTCGATGTTGTCAGTACCCTCTGGTTCCGTTGAAACGAAAGTTTTGGCAGCTTGCTTGGCGCCTCATTCATGTTGCTTAGCAACAAGCTTTGTGTGTGGGTGCTGTCTCTGTAGGTGCTTCGTCAAATTTGAGGTAGTGCTAGCAGCGGTGGAGAGAACTTTCCAACACGGGCAAAGTGTGCACCTTACAGTCAAATTATTCTCCTTACGTTCAACAAATTCAAAGTAGTGTTTATATCTCCAACCGTCAAAAGTGGCTTTATGCAGCGGGGGGTCTTCAAGCAAGTCGCATGCAGGAGCATGATCTGTTCGCGCTGTCGACGCTGCCATTGTTATCCCATCTCCCCTTGCGGGTGGCGACTAACTAATCGGTGATGGCGAAAGATACCTCGTGCCAAACCCCAACCAATCACTCCGCGCCCCCGCCCCCCCAGCAATGTAACGTAAGCAACGAGCTTGGCGAACTGTAATGTGATAACTACATTCAGAACAGTAATGCCTTACACTACTCGTTACTGAAAAAAGTAATGTGATTACAGTAGCGCGTAACGCTGTACTTTGTAACGCGTTACACCCAACACTGGCAGTACATGAGTCTTCAAGGCTGAGTGCAGTAGGACTTTATTTGCCGGCAAAAAAGAACGGGATCAGACACAGACAAAATCCGTGAAAAAACCCAAATGACCCGAGGCTCAAAGCCCTGAACATCCTCTTTTAAACACAGAAGTGGGGGTGTCCGTTCGGACAACATGGCCTCAACCAATCATTATTGTGCTTAATTTCTGCTGACACTGCTATTTCTCTATGGAAAAACACCACATATCTTATGGAAAATCCCTGTGCCTCTAGTGGAAAAAACCCGTATTACCTTCTGCGCTTGCGCGAAGATTGGCGTACGTGCAGAACTGCATGTCGACCAGTTGCACCTCGCCTCGCTTTGTTTTTTTTACATTGGGGCTTTCTCTGTGCCACTGTCACTGGCTCTTAGAAACTCTGGCCTTGAGGCCTTCAGGTTTTTGATAATTCACTCCCCTCCTTGACATATCCCATTATATCTGACCACTCTTGGCACTGCATTTTTAAACATAATGAAAGTGTTACATATTTGGTTATATGATGTAATTCTTAGATTTGTGGTTACATTTTCACACTTGACATCATCTGACTATAGCAGCTTTAAACAGTAGATGCACTTTTCAGTCAGCTGGTGCCCAGTAGTATGTTTCAGCAACTCCCTCACACTTGTTACCCTTTGTTTCTTACTTTTATCATTATAACAGTTATTATCAGTTACCATGTCACTATTTACTAACTGTGGTTATTTTATACTGACCACTTTCTACTTACTATAGTTATTTTACACTACATATGAATGGCGGTGGCTTGCAATCATGAATATATGAACCTGTGTATTATTTGAACAGTTTAGTACTGAATGCACAATAACAAGGTACGTTTATGCAGTTTAATACAAAACATAATTTGATACTGCATATATAGTAGGGGGTCCCAGCTCCATCTCTCCATCAGTTTGGGGGTCCTTGGCCTGAAAAACGTTGAAGACCCCTGGTGTACATGATAATTACACAAACTAGCAGTGTTGGGCAAGCTACTCGGAAAGTGTAGTGAGCTAAGCCACAAGTTACTCTACATTAAATTAAGCTTCACTACACCAAAGCTACTCCCCAGAGAAATGTAGCAAGCTAAGCTACAGCAACATGGCAAAAGTATTTTAACTACATCAAAGCTATTTTTTTTTATATTGGAACAACTTCATTCCAAGTCAAAGCTATCACAGTGATCAATAAAACTATCAATCAGACAGATAAGCAGGCAAAAATGTTACTTTCAATTGTTTATTAAACAATAATCTGTGCTCTCACTATTGTGTAATATTAACATAATTAAACAGTGTATACTCAGCAAATAGTATATTATAGTTGTAGTTTTCGTTAAGGTTCTCTAGTCTGTGTTCTAGTTTCAGCTTTATAATTTATATTTGATATTTGAGTGAGTCTATTTATTTATTGTATATAATTCAGCCTTTAATTTGTATTGTTTCTTTTACCTACCTCATTGTTTTTGTATTTTGATTTATGTCAAGTGGCTGTAACACTTTAATTTCCCTTTGAGATTAATAAAGTACTCTATCCATCAACCAGTGTCTCATATAACTGGCAGTTTCAAAAGTGGTATTTTTATTAGGCCCACTCTGTACTAGTAGCTATATCTACATACATTTTAAGCTAATCATTTTGACTAATCACCATACTTTGGTTTTGTAGAAATGGCATTTTTGTTGAACCCTGTGCTGGTTAAAAATGACAAAAGTAATTATTTAGAGCAGGGCCGTAGCCAGGATTTTTGAAATACTGAGGTCCACATTCAGCAGACAACGCAGTAGGTTACAGGTTAGCATCTCTATTGGCTATCTGTTGCATCTGTAGGCTAGTTCACTATTTTTCTCATTCTCTTAGCTTAGTACAGTTCTCACCCAAAAAAAAAAATATTTGGACTGAATGTTTTTTCGAGCTGTAGCCAATTTGTGAAACATGTTACAGGGCATTTTACTTGACATGTGCTAAAAAAAAGATTTACAGCCTCACCCGACACCATGCAAGCATTTCTGCAAGCATTGTCCACTGGAGCCACCACAGTCACACGCGCACCAGAGCCAGTCACTGCAGAGCTCAAGGCCATGACATACCGTAAGAAACAAGCGGATTTATACCTGCAGCGGCGCAAGTTGGACCGGGATTTTGCCGGCGGTTTGGTCCCGTTCTGTTCTGTGCATCTAAACTGACTGTTGTGGATTAATGAGACTAAACGAGTCCGGACCGAGTCTGTTCGGGTCTGAGGAGATCCGGAGACGCACGGACAACAAAGTGGAATCGGAGTCTGTGGATGTTCGTGTGTAGCTAGCCGCTAGCCGCTAGCCGCTAGCCCACACAGCCCACCTCTCGAGTCGACGGACTGGACGCACCGACCTGTCCAAAACCGGACTGAGGGTAAATAATGTCCGCCACGCTTTTTCACGAACATTGCCGTCACGTTTGCTTTGTGTCTGGTGCAGAAGAAACGGTAAAAACAGGCTTTTGTCACGAAAGTGTCCAAGCAGCAAGTTTGGTTGTTGAGGAACAGGAAGTTGTGTGAGGGACGCTGGCGGATGAGTGACAGCAGCAGTGACGTGTTGGAGACAGCAACAGAGATAGCGAGTTTTTAGAGTTGAGAGATTTGTGACATTTAGCGTGTTTGGAGTGTGTAGTTAGTGTGTTATATAGTGTTTAGTGTGTAATGGAGTCGTTTTTTGTGTTGTGAGTCAAAACAATGAGGAGACTGCTGAATGTGGAACAGGCAGGAACGAGCTGAGCCTGAGGCATTGCCTGCATTTAAATGTAAATAGTTACACATAACTACGTAAATTTCAAAAACTTATGCACAAATTCAGCAAACAACAATTTATATTTGCATTATAACTAATGCAATTGGTTCATTAAACATGTTTGTGGTTTTCACAGTAAAAAATCTAACTTTTTCCTACTCTGATTTTATGTTATTTTGTGATTTTAGGTCAATAGTGTTAATACAGTAGGTCAAAATGAAAAAATAACTGTACAGTCAAACATGTGAGGTTTTGCTGAAAACAATGACACCAAGCAAAGCAAGGTAAATAGTTTTTAAGGTGAAGTATAATGGTATAATCAAAAATAGTCAAAAACGGCCAATTATACCCTGGAATATCGGATTTCACAACAGACCTAAATATCCCTGACGTCCCACCTTCAAACAGCCTCATTTGGCCATCAATGAAAAAGCTTTTTAACCTCCCACTTTTCTATAGGAATACATGCTTCCTATGGGTACTGCACTAGTGCAGGAGTAATGCGACTATCAATCGAATAATCTAGGTGTGTTAATCCGACTATAGAAATCCGATCCGGTCCGATTTTAGTCAGACTAAGGTGTATACATGCATCTTAAAAATCCGATCATAGTCGGACTAACACAGTAATTCGGTTTCCTTGAGTGTCATGTAAACGCACTGACTGCCTGCTCGGGCTAGGAGAGTTGTCTGTGTTGTCTGTGCTAGCTGCGACTTTTGGCATTGAGGTGGTAGCGGAGGCTGGAAGTGCTCCGGTGATAGGCAAATTCTTTCATGCACAATTTGCACACAACGGTGCTTTTATCCAGGATTTCCACCCGGTAGTTTTTTAAAACTAAAATTTCCACCCACCGAACCCAGCAGCGACTTCTCATTGGTTTCTATTTCTCGTTTTGTGTCCTGTGCATCAGTATTACGGGTTTTCCGGGAACTTGTGCAACGAGCTACGTTCTGCGCTGTTTCGAGTGCACAAATACATTGCGATTAAATGCGTTATTTTTTTTGTCGCAATTTTTTTTTCTGTAATTAATTAATCAATTGTAATTAATGCAATAAAGTCCCAACCCTATATACTGCAATTCCATAAAGTGGTTAAATTTAAACATGGACAGTTTTGTTCCAAGAGATATATACCACTAGGGTTGCAACCTTTCAGAAATGAAAATAAGGGACGCCCACCACGGCTCCTCGGGCCATGACCACCACAGGCCATACTCCTGTGGGGCACGGCGCCCGCAGCAGTGGTATGTTTTATTTTGTGCTGGTGTTTTTAGTAAAGGGATGATCAAGAGAGCAATTAGTCATACTTAAAGCTTGAAATGCTTTATTACTAATGAACAAATCTTATAAAAGTGCATTTAATTAAATCTCTAATGAAATCTGTTTGTGTGGAGTGTGCAACAATGAACTTTTAAAATATAAACTAAATAAATTGAGAACTTAATGTAACTTTTTAAGTGCATAACTATAGGGACTTTCTTTGAACATTTTCACCTAAAGAAAATTGTCTGCTGCCTGTCTTATGACTTGAAAGGAAGTCAGGTTATCCAAACAGTTAAACCACACTAACAATAGAATTTATGTAATGATCACTGAACACTGTATTCCTCAAAAATATAAACATTTTGACAAAGAATACACAGAAAGGTCTGCAAACATTTTTAATCTATATATATTATATATGTATATATATTATATTATACTAGTGCATTGCCCGTAGGAAGCATGTAGCCTCTTCCTGTAGAAAAGTGGGAGGAAAAGTAGCTTTTTCATGGAGGCCAAATGAGGCTGTTTGAATGTGGAACATCAGGGATATAATTGGCTGTTTTTGACTACTTTTGATTATACCATTATATTTCACCTTGAAAACTATTTACCTTGCCTTGTTTGGTGTCATTATTTTCAGCACAACCTCACACGTTTGACTGTACAGTTATTTTTCCATTTTGACATGTTATTTTAACATTATGGACCTTAAATCACAAAATAACATAAAATCAGAGTAGGAAAAAGTTAGATTTTTTTACTGTGAAAACCAGAAACAGTTTAATAAACCAATTGCATTAGTTATAATGCAAATATAAATTGTTGTTTGCTGAATTTGTGCATAAGTCTAGTTATAAGTTATATGTAACTATTTACATTAAAATGCAGGCAATGCCTCAGGCTCCTCAGCTCATTCCTGCCTGCTCCGCAATTCAGCAGTTGACTCACAACACAAATAAAAACGACTACACTACACACTAAACTAAACACTTCATTTCACTCTAACTATACACCCCAAACACGCTATATGTCACAAATCTCTCTACTCTCAAAACTCGCTGTCTCTGTCGCTGTCTGTATCACCGCCGACGTCCCTCCTACAACTTCCTGTTCCTCAACAACCAAACTTGCTGCTTGAACACTTTTGTGACCAAAGCCCGTTTTTACCGTTTCTTCTGCACCAGACACAAATCAAACGTGACGGCAATGTTCGCGAAAAGGCGTGACAGACATTATTTACCCTCAGTTCGGATTTGGACGTGCCGGTGGGTCCGGTCCGTCGACTCGGGAGGTGGGCCGTGTGGGCTAGCGGCTAGCAGCTAATGTTAGCTAAGTTACACACGAACATCCACAGATTCCGATTACACTTTGTTTTCCGCGCGTCTCCGCATCTCCTCAGACCCGAACAGACCGGTCCGGTCTCGTTTAGTCTCATTAATCCACAACAGTCAGTTTAGATGCACAGAACAGAACGGGACCGAACCGCCGGCAAAATCCCGGTCCAGCTCGCGCGACTGCAGGTACAAATCTGCTTGTTTCTAAAGGTGTGTCGTGGCTTGAGCTCTGCAGTGATTGGCACTGGTGCGCACGTGACTGTGGTGGCTCTGGTGGACAATGCTTGCTGAATGTGTAAAGCATTTATGAAATAATTCATTAATGGTATCATTGTAGTCCAAACAAATCCGCATGGCACACCACTGAACCAAGCAGCAGCCATGTTGAAACTCTGAGGTCAGTGTGATCCTGATCCGCAGAGATATTTGACAGAAACATACACACACACACAAACAGACAGAGATTCCTTGCTTTTATACAGATTATATATTATATGTATATATATTAAAGAATAAATGTTTTCCCTAAACAAATTAATGTATTTATTTATTAACTGTTAATCCATTAGTATGATTCGTTCTTTAAATGGCCATATATATTATTTATATAGGCTAATACTACTGTATATTAAATAAATGCTCGTTCATTCAACTTTAAAACTCAACATCCTAAACAATCAATCAAACCACAATAGTTTACTAAAATAGGCCATGCCCATGCACTGACATGTTCTGGCAAAAGCACGACCAGATAGGAAATCACTCATAATGTCACTCAACATAAGATATCAGTCTCAAGAGATGATGAGGGTATAAAGAACTGTGACACTGACGCTTGGGTCTTATGTGTTCTTACGTGTCTTCAGTGTTGCTCTCCTGTTGCTGCATGCTGTCTGATGTCAGACAGCCCACCGTGCGCCACTGAAAACCCTAGCCGACACATTTTACAATTTGCCTTGTAAACATCTCCACTGACGCTGTCCAGCCAAGGATGTGCCTCTTCCCACTCACGTCTGTACTTTTGCAAGCGTTTTCGCTTGTGAGGATGTGGTGGAGTTTCGGGTGTAGTGGACATTTTTAAAAGGCGCGGGTTGCTCCTGTTCATCTGGGTTTAACTAGGGCACAATCAAATAGGGTTTGCATTCCTCACACTCCTGGCCAGACGGCTGATTTTGGTCAAATGGAAGGACTGTAAACCCCCAACATTTACACATTGAGTCAAGTACTTTACTTTCTCAAACTTGAAAATATAAGATATTCTCTGAAAGGATCAGCAAAAAACTACAACAAGATATGGGGACCTTTTCTGGATTATGTCAAGGCACATATCACACTATCCTTAGACTAAGTAGAGACGTATACTCCACGGTGTAAGGTTGCCACCAGTCATCATAAGGTTACTACAACTTTCAATCGGTGGTCACCCCCCTCCCCTATATGTGTTTTTTTTCTTTTTTCTTTCTTTCTTATTGTCTCCTTTTCTGTATGCTTGTTTCTTCTTGATCATTTATCGGTCAGATTGCTCTAATATATTTTATACTCCCATTACATTCCTTTTTTGTCTTTTGTGCCTTTATTGTAAGTCATTTGCTACATTTAATGTTAAATATTTCAGATAATGTTCAAGATGTAATGTCCAAATTGAACTGAAATAAAAAAAGAATGATAAAAAAATAAAAAAATAAAAAGGCGTGGGTTTTGTGAGCAGCGCCGGTGTGTGGTGTCTGTCTCTAGGCAACCGTGACAGCACCACACGTATGCGCAGACACAGAGGACCGGAGCCGGGGCGGGGATGGTCCGCCACAACAATTTTTCTGGCCTGTGTTCCCTGTGTTTTATTTTTGATCATTATTGTTAGATTTAGTGTTGATGTGTGTGTGACAGACATGCGTATTGGACATTTACGGAAATACGGAACAAATCGCGTCCCGTATTGGTTCAATACGGGATGCAACATTTAATTGCCAAATAAAGGACGATTCTGTATTTTACGGGACGGGTGGCAACCCTATATACCACCTAGATAGCAAAATTTGATTGAATCAACATTGAGATATTGTCAGGTTGAAGATTGCAATCAACATTGCTGTCAGATATTGAAATATACATAGAAAGTGCTCGCTATGATCAGCATTGAAATAACGTTGAATTTCCAATGAATTCTGACAATGAATCAACCTAGATTCAACTATGATATGATCAACATTGAAAGACTGTAGAACTGAATCAACATTGATTCAACTATATATATGCATTGCATTATACATTGAAACAAGGTTATTATTAAAGATCTATTTCTACAGGGATCAGTGGCAGGGACTCAAATGCACGACTCGACACACAGAGAATGATTAAAAAAAGCCTCAAATTTAATGCACTAGGCAAGGCAAAACAGGATAAAAACAAAAATTAAACTAGAAACTAAAACTGCTGGCTTGACTTGAGAACTGACAAGAAATATGGATGGGACGCTCAACGTGACGAACAAGACGAACTGGCAAGGACAAACACTAAGCACAAGACTTAAATACACAAGGGAAGGGGGAGACACAGACACAGGTCAAACCAATCAGGGCGGGGCTGCTGCAAATCAGCACACAGGAGAACATGAGGGCAGGAAGTCAAGACACCTGAAACGAGAGGAAAGGGTAAGTATTACAAAATAAAACAGGAAGGCCAGAAACAAAAACACGTGACCTTAACCAGGACGAGTCTCTACAATTTCAACACTTTTCAACCTTCCTTTGTATGTTTTTAATATGCCTCATTAAAAAAACATTAGATTGGCTGAAACCAAGGTTGAGAACAGCTGCTTTACTGCATGCTCTATGAACAAAAACAGACAACATGCTTAAATTAAGTTTAAACATTTTTTTTCTTTGCAACATGTTTTTGACCACCCCAACACTAAATGTATGTAAAAAAAAAAAAAAGTAATTAAGAGGCTATATAGTTGAATCAAGGTTGATTTATCGTCAAAATTCATTGGAAATTCAACGTTATTTCGATGTTGATCATAGCGAGCACTTTCAATGTATATTTCAATATCTGACATCAATGTTGATTACAATCCTCAACCTGACAATATCTCAATGTTGATTCAATCAAATTTTGCTATCTGGGTTTTCTATCTTAAGGGGCCACAGTTTGAGCTGAAGTCCCGTGAGATCTCGCTGGTCTCGGTCCCCCTCTCCTCCCCACATCCCATCAGCACCATTGAAACAATGTTGATTCATTGTAGGGCATTTCAACATTAAAAAATCGTCATCTATACTACATTGATTTAACAACAGTTTTTCAAACGTTGAAATGGTAGCTGTAATTAAACATTGAATCAACATAGATTTTCCAACCTCAACCAAAAATAACCAATCTGACCAAAATCCAACATTGAATTAATGTCTTTTGCTATCTGGGCATTTATGAATCTGGCACCTTTGCCTAACCTCTGTTGTTAGCTTGCATGAATATCATGATGAAATATAATTTATTATTGGCTTGTATTATTAGTTATTGGCTACTGAACAGAACAGTTTTGTGTGCAGTTGTTGTTTAAGAGGGAACATCAGCTGCGTTTTATTCCTGAAAGAAATGTTTGTGTTTTGTATTGAAACACAGCAAAGCACACTGCACTAAACGCGTGCAGCAGGTGCTGAGGTAACTTTCACATGACCAGGTGACTGACCGATCAGGTACCTAATAGAGTTTAATGTGGTCGATCCAGCATCCTTTATATTCATTCTGCAAACGGTCAGACATTTTCTTAATGTTGAGGCGCCAGAAAATAAAACATAAAGGTTGTTAATGAGTCCCAAATCTCGAGTGCAAGTCGTCCTAGGGTCCCTTTTATGATTATGTTGGGTTCTGGACGTTTTCCATGTGTTTATTTCAGATGTGGTCCAAAGTTTTAGAGGACTGCATGAATGCTGACAGTGTTGGTGTCATGAGAAGGTCAGTGATAGATTAAAGAGGTTAATAAGCAAACATGTTGTTTCCTCACTTTCACAGATAATCTGTATCCTCTGAAGCGCAGCAGGAGTTATGGGCTCCTGCCACCTAACAGTGAGTCAAACTGAACTGTGGCTATTCAAGAACTCTGAGTTTACAGTATTTCCAAGTTAAATTCTGTTAATAAATAACTGACCAACAATGAAACTATAACTGAATAAATGCAAATCTGTGTTTGTCCTTTTCTGCCTTTTCTCTCCAGTGTCTGAGCTGAGGATGGTTCTGCTGGGGAACAGCTGGTCTCAGAGGAGTTCAGTGGGGAACTTCATACTGGAAGAGAACAAGTTCAACACTGAGGAAGAACCAGACCGCTGTCTGAGAGTCAGTGGGATGTTAAAGAAGAACAAAATAGTTCTGATCAACACCCCAGATCTGCTGCATCCCAACAAACTGACAGAACTTGTAGAAACCTGTGAGAGACTCTCTGATCCTGGACCTCATGTGTTCCTGCTGGTTCTACAGCCTGAAGACTTCACTGAGGAACACAAACTGAGACTGCAATCAATCCTTGAAAACTTCAGTGATCAATCATTTGATCACTCACTGGTTCTGATATCAACACCCAGAGAGGAGAGTCCAGGTCTGATGGAAACATACATGGAAGATCCTCAAATACAAGACATGATCAGAATGTGTAGATACAGATTTCTGTGGCAGAAGAATCTCAAACATCCAGAGCTGCTGACACGTTTGGGTCAAATCGTAAAGGAGAATAATGGAGATCATGTCAGCTGTGATGTGTTTGAGGACACAACATCGTCTTTACCAGCTGATGATCAAAGCCCAAAACTAAAGGAAACACAGACATCCATCATCAGTGCTGTTAAAGATGCTGGTGAGTGCAGAAACAATTCTGACAATGAAAACTGTTCACACATATCATCTTTGATTATATTAGAACAGTAAACAAAAAAATAATGATGTCATTTTCAGGGCTGCATGGTGCCGGAATCACTTCAACTCACAGTAAGTACATTTATTAATGCTAATCATTTGCAGACAGATTTGCAGGCATATTTTCTCCAGGAGGAATCTTAACACATCCCATAATTCAACCATCTGTTAAATTCAGATTCAGCTACTTTACATCTGCAAATACACGCAGACATTGAATTAACTAATGCTACATTTTCCTTAAAATATCCAGGAGTTCATCGTTGATCATATGTAAAAATTTTTTAAAAGGGCAGAATGTCTTATATGGCCAGAATTTTGGCTTAAAACATAAGAAAATGAACTAACATTATCAACAGAGTTGAACAAATAACTGTGTTGACATTATGTCAAAAATGCAGTGGAGTCAAGAGTCCACACATCCTCTACTCCAGTAGAAGTTCAGATATTTGTGTGAAAACTAGGGCTGGGTATCAATCAAACATTTTCGATACTGGTTCCTGAACGATTCATTTCATTACCAATTTTATAATATCAATTCTAACAAAAAGAAAATGACATAACACATTACAGTACAAATCTTGGGTTTTACTTTTCAGCTTTGGTATTTTTCCACTGCAAGCAGTTTTCTTACAGAAAAAATAAACCATGAATAATTTCCAGTACAAAAGAACACTTGCAAACAAGTGACAAGTGAATGTCTAATGCTCACTGCTACATGAGGACCTTTTCACTTAGCAGTTTTTCTTCAGAAAAATCAACATGTCTCCTTCTCAGGACACAGACAAGCCGCTCCTGGCTGATGGTGTCAACTGTGAGGAGAAGATAAACATAACAGTGAACGTTAGCTGAGCTGTTTAACCAGCCGACCCAACTGATGAGCACAATTACTTACAAGATGAGCTTTATCTGTTACTGTCAATCTCTAGTTAGCGTTTGATTTAGCTAGCTACATAGCCATAAAATAAAGCTACACACTATTATCTTAAGTTAGCTTTACACACTGGAGTCCGGTGGTGGAGATTTTGAATCGGCCGCTCGGACTCTGTAACGTCCACAGGCGGATTTAAATGCAGAGAGGAGGATGACTGCAGTCCGCTCTTCCTGCAGTCAAACACGGGGCAACTTTCTGCTCTTAAATTGATTCCGTGCACGGTCAGGCGCTTCATCAAAGTAGTCGTGTTGCGGGCTTTAGCAACGATGACTTTTTTGCATATATTGTATCGCGGAAGATTGGCATCAGTCTTGCTAAAATGGAGCCAATCTTTGAACTCAAAGACATTTTTTAACCACTTCGATGACACTGTTCACAACACAGATACACGTGAACCCCGTCTGTGGGCGTAACCTCAAAGCGTCTCTGGTAACCACGTATGTATTTTTCCTGCATGCCGCAATCACATGTTACGTTACAGCCAATCACTGGCAGCATTATCAGATCTTGATCACATGATTAACCTCTGGGCACAGATACTTGGCACCGAAAGGCGAGGCATATTTTGATACTCGGTGCTACCTAAGCATTTTGGTCGGTGCCATAAAAGAACCGACGTTCGGTACCCAGCCCTAGTAAAAACAGAATCTGGTAAAAGTAGAAGTTCTGATCCAGCTAGTTTCCTCCAGTAAAGTAATAGATTACAGGCTCTGACATGTACTCAGAGTCTCAGAGTAAAAAGTCTCCCTCTGAAGGACATTTGTGGTCAAAGCTAACTGAAGCTCACGTCATATTAATAGAACTCAAAGACTATTAAAGTTAAAGGTAGAATCAGTAGGATTTGTCCCAGCTGTTCCTGAACGCACCACAAAGACAGCTGATTGTTGAGTCTCATTCCCAGGACGTCAAACAGACACATGTTGGGTTGGTAAAGCGTCCCGAGCAGCAACAAAGAGAGAAAATCAGAGACTCTCTGCAGATACGAGACACTAACACGCCTTTTCTCCACATTCCAGTCTCCCTCTCTGTCTGTTTACGGCTTCTTACGGCTTTTACGTCTTTGTCTCGTCTCGCTGCGTCTGCCGTGCGTGATGTGCTCTGATAGGTCCACATCAGTCTGCTGATGCTGGGAAGGTGGCGTGCGATGACGCCAAATAAAAAATAATCCATCAGATATTTGTGTTCAGATGTAGGGAGGGAAAGTCACAGAGATACTCAAATAAAGTACAGATACTTGATACATCTACTGAGGTGAAGTACCAAGTATTTATACTTGGTTCTTTACCACCTCTGGATGCACAACAGATTCCTCATCTGAGTTTGACTAAGGCTGAAGCACGTATTGTTGAATGTCTCTGCTTACTCTCACACTCTTATATCCGGCTACGCTATGGATGCTCGGGGAGAGTGGAAAGTCATCTGCCTTGCTGCACTGGATGTGGAGGATGTCGAGGACGTGTACATGTTCACGTTCATGACAATTGGAACGATCGTTTTGGGATTTGGAATCTTTATGCAATATCGGAAAATGAGAAAGATCGCTACTGAGCAGACCAGTGCGCGGGCGGACATCGCCAATACTCGGAGTGCTGTGGTCGGGATGCGCTCTGACATCTCCGCAATTTGTGAGTTTGTGGCACTGATGCGAGTTGACGTAGCAACTAATCAGGAGGATATGGCGAAGTTAACAGCGGCGAAAGCTGCAGAGGAGACGGATGAATAAAATAAAAATGGCATAAAAAGGGCTCTCACACCATCCCAACAAATAATAAATACACTGGACTTTTGCTCTCTGTCGATTGGACCATCATTCTGACCTTGTGACATGCCTGGCTATAAGATGAGGCTATAAGATGAGACTGTTGTTCACTCATGACGGACTAATATGGACACACGTGCAGACACACACGTAATCTGTATGTACTGTCTAGAGTTGAATTCAGCTCTGTATGCTACTGCTGTAATATGTTTTGTCAAATGTCATAGTAAAAGAAAGTGTTAGGTAAAAATGCAAAATGCAAAAGATAAGAAAAGATTGGGATGAAGATTTTATCCTGTGGGTCATGGGGGCGGGACTAGATAAGCTTTGGCTTCTCCCGCTTTTCCCTTTCGGTCATGTGTATTGTATTATTTGAACAATAATGAAATGTGATGATGATGAATTGACATGCCCGAAATAAACAACATAAACACTAAACAAAATATTATGTGTAAATAAAATAAAAATGTGTCTCTGGGGAAATTTCACAGTTCCTCTTTTCTAAAATGTAATTTCTCATGTAAAACAGTTTTACAGTTAAATAATTTGGTTATTAGTGGATAATATGACACAGCACAGTTTAACATGTTGGCACAATGAATGAAATTACAACATTGGCCAAGCCTGTAGATGACTGATAAGATCTCCTCACATAACTGTTACCATCACTGCGATGCTACATGCTAGCGAACATGATTGAAATGTGCCGTAGACATCAGCTGTTTAACACTTAAACCAATTACAAAGTCCAGACATTACACTTTCGGTGCTTCATTTATCACAAATAATTAGGGCTGCAGCTATCAAATATTTTTAGAATCGAGTATTCTACTGATTATCCCATTGATTAATCGAGTATTCTAATAAAAAATAATTTTGCATTATTAAACACCAATACCAAATAACGCATAACGAAAATGACAGGCCTGTTAAATTGATCAAGCAATTGGCTTTTATTCCTGAAAAAAACATACAGGCATTTATTCCAACTATTCCTAACACCGGGAGTAAAGGTGTGTGTTTGTTTGTGTGTGCTACATCAGGCTACAGCCTCTACATATACCATACATTCTAACTAGCGATGGCAGGCTATGTTAAATTAGCTAACATCAATTGTTAGCTTGAGTCGGCGACGCTTGGTGAGCTGGTGTTAACAACTGGATGCTTTTAGTTCAGATGTTTAATCATTGTTGATGTGCTGTTGTGGTACTCCAGTTCTGCTCTGCAGTAGACACGTTGCACTTTGTTAACTTCTTTTTTAAGTGTGAAATGATGCCAAACTTTGGACATGCTCTGTCTTTTACGGACAGCTTCTTGGCTCTCGACCATTGCGCCCACTCAATTCTGAATGTAGTGGTGTGTGTCCGCAATAACGTCCGAAAAATTATCCTGAGCTAAGCAGGCCACATAACGCGGGTGATAGGAATTAAACGAAGCCCCGAGGCAGGGATTTTGCTTCGACCATTTTTTGTAATCGAATTATTCAAGTAATCGTTGCAGCCCTACAAACAATCAACATTTTTTTAGATCCAGGTAGAACCCAATACATTACACAGCTGGGTAGCTTTACCAAATTTAAGACACTGCTACACTACATGCAAACGCCACGACCAAACACTGTAAACCACCTGGCTGCATTACGCTCTCAGTGTAAATTCAGTCCCATGGAAGTCAACTGCCAACCTGTGTACAAAAATGTATAAAGCAAAAATAAATGCAAAGTTAAACTAATGTATGAAAGGCTCTTACACCTCGTGTTGTGGTGTAAGTGTGGTGAGTTCGGCCTCTAAGTGTCATTTTATCTTTCTCTCTGTTGTGTTACAGCATCTGGATTCAGGATTGTGCTGCTGGGAAAAAGTGAGGACAAACAGACAAAACTTGCTAACTTCATCAAGGGCCAAAAGAAGAAGAAATGGGTGGCCCCACGTGGAGAATGGAGAGGAAATCATTTAACTGTAGTGAAAACTCCAAACATCTTCAGTCAGTCTGTAGAAGCTGTGAGAGAAGAGATGAAGAGCTGCATCAGTCTTTGTCTTCCTGGACCAAATGTTCTCCTGCTGTTAGTGAAACCTTGTGATTTCACAGAGAAGAACAGAGAAACTCTGAAGTTCATCCTGAGTTTGTTTGGTCAAGATGCTTTTAAACACTCGATGGTCATCATCACACATGAGGAGAATGAAATGACTTTCTCAGTGAATCAGCTCCTTAAAGACTGTGGAGAAAGACACTACAACATGTATGAAGACAGCCGCTGGTCATTAATGCAGAAGATTGAGAAGATTGTCCATGAAAACAGAGGAGCCTTCCTCACCTGCAGTGAAGAGACCATCAGACCAAAGTCTGAAGACATCAGAGCAGCTTTAAACCTGGTTCTGTGTGGGAGGAGAGGAGCAGGGAAGACTTCAGCAGCTGAGGCCATTTTAGGTCAGACAGAGTTTCCTTCAGTCTCCAACTCATCAGAGTGTGTTCAGAGTCAGCGAGAGGTGTGTGGACGTTGGGTTTCCCTGGTGGAGCTGCCTGCCTTGGGTGGAAAACCTCAGGAGGAAGTGATGAAGGAATCATTCAGGTGTGTCTCCCTGTGTGATCCTGAGGGCGTCCATGCCTTCATCCTGGTCCTACCTGTGGGTCCCCTCACTGATGAAGACAAGAGTGAGTTAAAGACCATCCAGAACACATTCAGCTCTCGAGTCAATGACTTCACCATGATTCTGTTCACCTGGGAGTCAGATCCTACAGCTCCAGCTGTTGTTAACTTTGTAAAAGGAAATGAAGACATCCATGAGCTCCTTCAGAGCTGTGGAGGAAGATATGTTGTTCTCAACATCAAGGACAAGCAGCAGATCCCAGAGCTGCTGGACACGGTGGATAAAATGAGACTGAGACTCTACAAAGACAAACGGTGCAGCTACACAACAGAAACATTTGCATTTGGTCAAATAGAAAAGATCCGACAACAAGAGGAAAAGATCACCACACTGCAGGCTGAGCTGAAGGACCTGAGAACAAAAAGCACCATCAGCTGTAAGTTCTGTTATATTTCAGTATAAATAGAAGGGATATAATGATACTGAATTTCACAATATTACGCTAAAAAAATGCAGTAATGCCATCTTTGACTGTGACAATATCTACTGTGTGTTTTTTTATTGTAAAGTTGGATCTAAGCGAAATCAGTATGAATGCATTCTATTATGTCTCCTTCTCATTGTTTTGTTCTGTTACACGGCTCATTCTCATAAGACCCGCGTTACTCCGCCTCTGATTGGTTGGCTTTGTTGGTTTCATTCTCAATGCATGACTCAAACTCACACAGATACTCTGGTGCAGTCTGTTTAGGGCAGTGTTGTACACATCACAGTTATTATAAACGGACATCTTTTAATAAATAAATCGTAATACATATCATACGGAACACTATATATTATGATTATATTGTACCATGAGCTTTTGGTACAGTTACATCCGTCATATATAATAAGAAATTATATATTTTTTAAATAATATTTTGCTAAATGCTAAATCATCCACTAAACATTAAACAGTCTATACTGTCCCAACTTGTAATATTTAAGTAACTCCATGTCTTTATATTTCCCAGGTGCTGATGAAGAACAGAGCCCAGAGGGTCTCAGGATTGTCCTGATAGGGAAGACTGGCAGTGGGAAGAGCACTTCAGGAAACACCATTCTAGGAAGAAAGGAGTTTAAAGCCAAATCAGGTCAAACATCAGCCACCAAACGTTGTCATAAAGAACAGACTGTAGTAAACGGTCGTCCAGTCGTTGTGGTCGACACTCCTGGTCTGTTTGACACAACTCTGTCTCATGAAGAGGTTAATGAGGAGATGGTGAAATGCATCAGTCTTCTGGCTCCAGGACCACATGTCTTCCTGCTGGTGATACAAATTGGCAGATTGACCCCAGAAGAGAAGAAGACATTAGAACTCATCAAGGAAGGCTTCGGGAAGAATGCTGAGAGGTTCACCATCATTCTTTTCACAAGAGGAGATACACTGGAACACGATGGGCTGTCCATTGATGATTACATCGAACAAGACTGTGATGATTCCTTTAAGAAACTGATCGCAGACTGTGGAGGAAGATACCACGTGTTTAATAACTACAGTAAAGAAAACTACATGCAGGTCAGTGAGCTGATCACCAAGATCGACACCATGGTGAAGACAAATGGAGGCAGCTGCTACACTAATGAGATGCTGCAAGAGGCCGAGGCAGCGATACAGAAAGAGATGGAGAGAATCCTGAAGGAGAAGGAAGAAGAGATGAGGAGAGAGAGGGAGGAGCTTCAAAGAAAACATGAAGAAGAAATGGAAGAGATGAAAAGAAGAATGGAAGAACAGAGAGCAGAAATAGAGAAAGAGAGAAAACTGAGAGAAAAACAACTTAAAGAAAAGGAAGAAAACATCAACAGAGAACATGAGGAGAGAAAGAAAGAACAGGAAATGAGAGAAGAAGAAGACAGGAAGAGAAAAGAAGAGGAAGAAATTCAGAAACAGGAGTGGGAACAAAGAGTTGAAGCTTTCGAACAAAAAATCAGATCTGAGTCAGAATCAAAGGAAAACATTGACAGAAAGCTGAAGGAGAGCAGAGAAGAGATGAAGAGAGAACGAGAGAACTGGGAGATAAAACGAAAGGAATGGTGGAAAAAACGACTTGAAGAAGATGAACAGAGACGACAGGAGGAAGAAACAAGACTCAGAAAACTGCAAGAAGAATATGAGCAAGAAAGAGAAAATGATGAAAAGAAAAGAAAAGAAGAGGATCGAATGAGAAGAGAACAAGAGGAGAAAGAGAGAAAAGACATGGAGGAGCAGCATAAGCAGAAAATGGAGAATCTGAAGAAGACGTATGAAGAAGAAGCCAGAAAGAAAGCTGAAGAGTTCAATGAGTTCAGTGAGAGGAAGACAAAAGAACTTGCACATCTGAAGCAACAGCAAGAGGAGTTGCAGGATGAGTACAATAGCTTGAATAAACTCTCAACACACGAAGAAAAAAGTCTGACACAAATTATGTCTGAACTACAGCAGAAACACAAAGAAGAGATGGCTAACTTGATACTGCTGCTTCTGACCCCAGAGAAAGAATATAAGAAAGAAATGGATGACTTACAGGAAGCACACAAAAAAGAGCTGGATAACCTTCAAAAACATATCTTAGCCCAAAGGAAAAGAAAGGAGAAGGAACAAATTGACACATTAAAAAAGAAACATGATCAAGAAATGAAAGCTTTGGACAAGAAACTTTTGAGCCAAAACAAAGAAGATCAGAGCTCAGAAAGAGGTGCTTTGTCTGAAAAACACGACAAAGAAATAAAGGAAACACAAAAACGTCTGACTGAGCAGAAACAGAAGCAGGATAAACAAGTTGATGAGTTACAGAAAAAGTATAAAGAAGACATGACTAAATTCAACCAGGTAGTTTTAGCTGGAATGGATGACTTAAATAACAAGGAAAAAACCAACAAAGACATTTATGACCTGAAAGATAAACTTCTCCTAGAGCGCTCATGGTATTCATGTTCAATTCAATGAGATATTGTCTTCTTTTTGCTCAGTGTCCAAACTGCTGCACAGTTTTAACTGCAGTCCTGTTTGTGATGGATATTTAGATGGTTTGATTCTCTGTTTTACAGCACATTAACTCATGTGGACTGAGTCATTTAAACATTAGATCAGTACTTTACAACCACCTTTTGTCTTCATGCTTATTAATTGTAATTTCATTTTATCATTTGTTCCTTTTTGCATTTTATCACAGCGGATGACACCAAATTAGCTTTCCATCTAGAGTTGTATGACTTAAAGCCGTTTCACACCAAGTGCGAATTACCGTGCGGATTATTCGCACGGAAATGTATAAAAAATGATATCATGGGATATAATGGGAGTTTGCACACCAGGGCGGAACTTTCGTGCGGCAAAAAAAATCTCCGGAGCCACTTTGTCGTCTGCGGAATTCCGTCTGCGAAACTACACGCTTGACCAATGAAATCGTTTGCTTTGTAGACTGGAAGTGACATCATACAAAGCAAATGATTTATCTGATAAATGAGCTAATTCTGGTGTCCCAGCTAGAGCTTATCGGGCCCAAAAAATCAAGCCCGACCCGACTCAATTGTGTCCGAGTCCGGCCCGGCCGACACATTAACTGTAATTATCAGCCCGAGCCCGATTTAAACCCGACATTTTTTTTAATACTTGGGCTGTTATAAATGACGTTCTCAACTACAATTCGCGTTACTCTAATCTGACCACTTTTTGCAGTAACGATATATTATATTTCCACACCAGTAATCAGATTAAAGCTGTGCGTTACTATTATTTTTGTCATTTTCCTCAGTAAAAATATACACTTTTGCTTTCTTCTTGCGTCTCGGGGAGTGACGTCACGTGTGCGACAAGTCACGTTTTCAGCATGAGGAAAACTCACGTGTAACACCATGCAGCGACACAAACGTAAACAACAATGGAGGGAGGAGAGAGATGTGTGTTTTCTCGCTGGAAATACAGTCATTACTTTGAGTTATTAGCCGGCTCTGTGGGTGCTGAAGAGCTTGAACACTCCTGTCAGATAATGAACCGCGACGTTTTTTCGTTAGGTGCGAAATTAGGACACAAGAATGCGAACATTTCGCACCGGACTCAGTGTGCATGCTTTACATGCGGAACATTGCTGCACGGATATTCCGCAAATCCGTGCCGCATTTTCGTATCGCACCGGTGTGAAACGACTTTTACAAGATCAAGTCCTAATCATGTATTATATTCACTGTTTATTGTTTTCTATATGTATGTCAAATGGGCTGATGACCGTTTTTGGCACAAATAAGAATTCCCCTGGAGATTTTATCAGGTTTGATGTACTGACTCCTCTGACCACCTGGTAGCTTTGACAGCCAGGTATATTTCTGGCCACTGTGTTGTATTAAGATACGTCTGCAGACTGAATGTTGCAGAATTCTCAACATATGTCATACAAACCTGATGGAGTTAGGTTACTTTGATATGTGTGATTGTATGCAGATGAGACGTAATCGTGTATCATATTTGATTGTAAGTCTTCATTTTTTCAGTTAATAAAAGGATCAGAAGTTTCTTTTTGTTCTGTAATAATCGATTTTACAACCATATAAATATTCCCTTGCTGATATGTTTGTATATTCAGTGCTGATGATCAGAACATATCCTGTGTCCATAATGGTGAAATTGTATCTGCCATCTTGAGTTGTTCCTGTTTTTCTGTCCATATTCTGAAATGCTGTAAAAGTGGCTTTTGATTTTACTCTTTATCAGCTGCTTAACTGGGAATGCAATGTAAGTCGCAGTCTTTGTCTCAGCTCAGCTAAAAGCTCCCAAAAAATATTATATTTAGTGCATGATCGCAATTCATTCTAATACCGTAGCCTGTAAACAGAAGCATATTAAGTAGAAAGGCACCACAATAAAGAACAGATTGAAGCGTCTATCTCTTGATTACTTTGAGACTCCTTCTCCCTGTCTTCTAAATATGCACGGTAATTAACCATGATAGAATATTCTGGAGTCAATTAGGATGATGAATGCATATTCATACATACTTATACACGGCACTCTTATTAACTTTTCACTTAAAAAGTTTATTCCAGCTCCAAAATAAAGGTTTATCTTTAAATCTGTTCTAACTGGGATGATCATGGAAGCTGACGTGACAGCTGGAGCTAACTTCTAAAAACTTAATCTGGTGACAACAACAACAACAACAGTTGGAGACAAAAATGATAACTTACACATCTGTGTTGGCTCGCATCCTCCATCACTGCTGCTGGTTGATACAAAATGCATGCTGGGATATTTGACCATCGCCATCCTCTGTTCTTAACCATGTGTGACATCACCTCAATTATGGCCCCAGTCTGTCACGATTGGAAATAGGGCTTCAGCCAGCATTGTCACAAACATTGGCACTCCACATGACTGGAGGGGATGAAGCGGCCTACAGGAGGGAGGTGGCCCGTCTGGTCTCATGGTGTGAGGACAACAACCTCACCCGCAACACGACAAGACGCAGGAGATGATGGTGGACATGAGGAAGAAGAGGAGACCTCATCGGCTACTGTACATGCGGGAGCTTTAAGTAGAAAGGGTGAGCAGCTTCAGATACCTGGGCGTCCACATCAGTGATGACCTCACCTGGTCACTCAACACCACACAGCTGGTGAAGAGGCCCAACAGCAGCTGAATGTTCTGAGGAGGCTGTCAAAGTTCTGCATGTCGCCTGAGATCCTCAGCAGCTTCTACAGCTGCACTGTTGAGAGCATCGTGGTAATAAAGTTTGTGTCAAGCCCTGAAATAACTTCTCTGCTTTGAATACAATCCTACAATATCATGCATAGTTTGTAATCAATATATGGTATTTTTAATGACAAGTACACAATGTTAAACTCACCGTCTCTTCCCATGGCGGGTGTTTGTTCTGTCACTACCAGCTCACCTCCTCTCTCCGTCATCAGTGAGCATCCTCCGGGCTGAAGTGAGTCCCACTCCGCCTCAGTCTGCAGGTTCCATCCGTCTGTCCGTCCTCCTGGAGACACAAACACAATCTGTTAACAACATCTGCTAACGTTCCACTACCAACGGCCATTTAACGGCCACTGACAGCAGACTGACGACACATTTCAACAGCTGAAATAAATCACACAGAAGAAGATATTATCTCCTCCACAACTTCTGTGCTACCAAGATCCAACACAAATATTAAAATAATGACAAAATAATGAACTAACTGGAGTGTTTGCTGGTTAACTGCTGATGTCTGGGTTAGCTAGCTTAAATATAACGAGTCATTGAACATCAAGCTAGGAACCTAAATGAATCCTCACATCTGCAGCAGCTCTACAACTAAACACACACGATAATACAGTCACAGAATCATTAACAACAGTCATTAGAAGCCCTGTGAACACAACAGAATAAAGAAAACACGTTTCTACGTACTAAATGAAGATTTTGACGGAGTTTGTTACAGACCGACATGTTCCGTCTGACTGCTCATGAACTTTGGGGTTCACCACTCAAGTCTGCAGGGGCTCCACAAGATGGCGCCCGACCCAAAGAAACGGACCCTGACCATAACAAACTGAGAGAAGATCAATGAGTCCGCCTACAGTTCATTACAGCACAATTAACAGTTTATAGCATTATGGTCAAATATAGCAGCGACTCATAAAACACCACATTAACAGTGATGATGGTAAATACATTTTAATCTGCTACATATTTAATATTTTATTGAATTTGGAAACGTATCACATGAACTGAATTGACAGACATGTTATCCTATTAAAGGGAAACTCCACCAGCTTTACACATTGAAGTGTGTTAACAGGTGTTGGGGAGGAAAAAGGTATAAAGTCCTTTGTGGCTCCAGAGGAAGCTGCATGCAATCTGATAAACTCCTAAATTGCATTGTGGGTAATAATGGCGGCAGGTTTTGAAAAGGAAGAAGAACGTGTGGAATAATGAAGGTGATATCTCTGAATCTGCTTGGTCAGTTTGGATCATTTGTTTTAAAACTCTCCATAATGTGTCCAACAGTGTTGTAGGAGTGCAATGCAAAACCTGGTGCCTACATTACCCACAATGCAAAGAAGCCACTGATAAATCTGGCCTGCTTTGACTCAAATCAGAGTAGCAGCAAACTGAGTAGGCTGCTTCACTAACTCCAAATGTCTCTGAGTCACATTGTTCTAAAAATCTAAGTACTGATTTATTGATCTCTATGGGCAAATTCAGTATCTGTATTTAACCCATCACAGCCATGAACAGGCGAGGCCTGAGTACACTGTGCAGAATCTTACATCATATCTATCTCTAACTATGACAGCCCTCCAGTTAACAGCTGACATTTTGCCAGAGGTCTGTGCCATCCAGTCAGGGATTCAAACCTGCGATGGCCACAGATTTGGATGTTTATGCCACCAGCAGAGTGTAGGGCTTTGTTCTGTGATCGATGTTTTCAACATTAAGGAAAAAGAATTAACTGAACGTACGCCAAGTAAGAATGTGTAGTGGTGAGTCGTACGTGTACCAGGCTTCATAGATCCTGGTGTATAATTCAGGATCTGTTAAACATTAGCTGTCTACCTGTTCTGCACCGCCGCCCACTCAGGTCTCAGGTGAGTCTCCCGTCAGTGTGACGTTTGAGATTTCACCGATGTGCCTGGTGACAAAGAGGATCTCAGCTGGTGAGTAGACTGACCTGAAATATACATTTAAAGAATCGAATGTGTAAAACTATAAGAAAGACAACTTTCTCAGACTGATGAGTGAAAATGATCATTAATCCTGAAGTGTTTGTTTTAGGATTGGTGATTTGCTGGACAAGAATCAAGTTAACAAAGTATTCAACTAAGCTGAAAATAGTTTATACTTCCGAAAGTCCACGATGGGAAATCGACAACCTGAGATCAGAGCAACATTCTCAGGCAAGTCATGACATGGAAACTAATGTTGAATATATTGTTCTGTAATTCAAGAGACCAGTATGAATGAAGGTCACCCCACAAAGCTATAAAGTTTCCTGATACTGAGTCTAAAGTTCAGCTTAAAGGAAGTTTAATAATCTTGTGATGAGAGCAGCAATAAAAACATGATTACAGTTGTGGGTTTTACCACCTCTACTAACACATGAACTACATCCTCTACTACCAAGCTGATCAAAGTCTACACAATGTTTATGTGCACTAAGATTAATTATATTCAGGTTTTGTGTCTGTTCAGTAAAAATATGTTGCATTGTTCAGATTGTAGCTTCAGGTTTTAACATTATTTGTCCATCCATCCATTTTCTGCGACTTATCGAGGTCTCACTGACACTCCATGTGATTATAAATCTAAAAATTCTGCCTTTTGGCCAACATACACTGAAACAACTCATTAAATCTACGAGGATTGTAAACTGTTGGCTGAATTTAAATTCAGAAAAGTGGAACATAGTTGTACTCAGGTTCACTTTCTCTCAGAAGCTTGAAAAGGACAAACACCTGTTGAAGTGCAACAGGATGAAAGTGAATGTGTGAGTTTTCTTTTACTCTGTTTTAACACCAAAACCTTCCATTAGTGAAGCTCCCATTCCATATTTTGAATATTCAAATCTTAGTATGAAGTCAGTATGAGAGGCTCTAAATTATTAACATATATGAAGGCTAAATAATATCCAAACCAACTTTTACCCCCTAATGTGTGACATGCTCACACAACTTTGTAAAATGGTTTTGGAGTTGCAAACATTTGTGTATAGCTTTTATTCCTTCTTCTCTTACTATTAGAGATAATTGTGTAGAAACAGCCGTCGACAACATACAACACCTGCAGTATATAAAGGTCAGACGGTCACTGTAAACTGTATTTAACAAGGCACAGTGAAATGGTGATGCATGGGTTTAATCTGATGTGACGACTGTAAAACCTCGCTGTACTGCTGTTGTTTGTGTTGTTATTCTTCTGTGGGGATCCCATCAAGCTTCTGTGGGCCTCATTCAGATTTCAGTGCTTTAATACTGAAATCTGCAGGAAGCTTTTCTGTAGGAAACATCCAGATCAGACAGCTTTGACGAGTTCTTAAGGATCTTCAGGATCAGTGCTTTTGAAATTCGTCCTGATTGGTCAGATAACGATTCGATTATTACTGTGTGGAAACAGTAAAACACTGTGTCAGATGGTAGTTTTACCCAAACAAGCTTTGCACTGAAAGCTTCAGTGTGTCTGTGTGGCAGCAGCAGAAACATTGTCAGCTGAACATTTTACCCTCCTGTCTTCAGGTTCTCAAACCCAGCCGTTGTTTTCCAGCTGAAGGAGTCTGATGTTTGCAGCAGAGTGACATCATGGCGACTGCAGACACAGGTGAGATCTGTATTATTCTAGTTTTATTTGGTACTACACTAAAAAAGGTTACTTTGTGTCCAGAGCTCCATGAAGAGAGCTTCTAGCAGATCACCAGCAGAGAGTGTCCACACTTCAGAAATTGAGCCAATTCTTTCAGACTTTATTCCACAATAAAAACACACCATCCCATTCACTAATGCTGCAAGAACCGCTTGGACAAAGTTAATACTGTTCAGCCCCGATTCCCAAAAAGTTGTGATGCCGTGCTAAACACAGAAAACTGAATGCAATCATATGTGACAGCTTTACAAACTGTTCCTTCACCCATATAGTAACATCCAACTGAGCCATTCAATCATGATACTCTCTCCTGTTACCACTGAACCTGTTCAAATTCAGATACAGAAATATAACACTGAATATATTGTCTTTGTACTGTCTTCAATTGATTATATGTCAAAAAGGATTAGCAAATTAGATTTTGATTCATAAATCTGATAACAACAGTACGGATGATAATAAATCACGATCCCACAAAAATATATGACTGAGAAAACTCACACACAGACGTGAACAAGACTTCAACAAGCCTCGGACGGTCTGCAGGAGCACTCATGCCACTGTCAGCCATGTTTGTCTCGCTCTGCTCTGTGACTGTCTGTCACCGTGAAGCCACGCCCACTCTGTCTGCAGGCAGTGAGGAAGCAGAGAGAAGCTGCACACAGACACGGTTTAGAAGCTGGATTTACAGGAGCAGGTTTCAGAGTCACCAAGTTTCTTCAATGCTCTGTGTTTACATACCTCACTAGGTGTGTCACTATATTCATGATAACCCGGTTTGAAACAATGATTATAATAATATCCTTCAGCCTCCTGCACCTTTTGTTTATAAGCTCATCTGGTTACTTTTCACTCGTAGCTGAGTCGTTGATAGTCATTATTCTTTTGTGCAGTTTTTTACAGTGATGGTTACAGACTCTAATGCCTCCCTGCACTCCTATTCTGAGTGTAATTTATTTGCCAAAAAAGATACATTTCATTGCCGCCATTTCCTTCATATTTCTATAAATCTTGTGATAATATTGTCATGGTGAATTCTTCTGGCCATTTTAATCGTGTCATGAAAGTTATCGTGACAGCCCTGATGACCAGTTACATTATCAGGACAACAACAGGAATCCTGCTATTGCATAAGACTACATTTATAATCTTGCTGTTGGATGAACAGGTGATCTGAGTTCAGTCAGGTCCTGCTATCAGCAAGCAGTGAGTCAAATCAAACCCACAGCCTGTGCTGTTCATTTTATGTTCTGCTCGAATGGACTTTATCTGAACATGCAACTTAACAGAAAGTTAACCTCGTATCTTAGTACCTTGGATTTATTTTAAGTGTTTTCCAGCATTATTTATAATCACAACTAATTATGTTGTTTCATCATCATTTAGCTTTGTTCTGTGAGAATCAAACAACTTTACACTCTAAATTTACCTTTGCTTAAATCTAATCTTTTTTTTTTTATCAAACTCAACAAAATTAAGTATCCATCGTCCTCCTGACCAATCGTAGCCTACTTGATGAGGATACATGACTCAAAACTAGTTCACTATAACTGAAAATGTGCAAAGGATCTTTCAGCTTTATCAATATCAAAGTATTGGTGCCTGCGGTCGAGGGTGGAAATATTTGTTACCGTATTAGATTCTGAATCTGCCACCTTATATATGGTCAAACAAACATATCAGAATTCTGGGACAAAATATTGAAATGTTTCTCAGAGATGTCGTCGGTCTGATTCATATGTATCTCAGTGCTGCCTGCAGACCGTCTGGATCAAAGACAGAAGCAATTTTTACTAGTTTTAAATAAAACAAGTAGAAGACATAAAAATATTAAATAATCAGAAGTCTCCCTCTGATTGAAGACAACATGTGAATTAATCTATATGTTCTGTATCCTTATTGACAGGTGATCTGACACCACTGAAGCGGCGCAGCAGCTTTGGCTTTTTGCCACCTCACAGTGAGTTAAACTGACGAAAGTCAGAATTATTCTTTTGTATGTTCACGTCTAGAATTTAAGTCTTCTATTGACCAGCTAACATTGCTTAAACAGCTGTGAGTCAGCAGTAATAAAATCAATTCATTTTGTACAAAGTCGACAATGAGGAGGTTTTTCTAAGTCAGTGTTTTCTCTCCAGTGTCTGAGCTGAGGGTGGTTCTGCTGGGGAACAGCTGGTCTCAGAGGAGTTCAGTGGGGAACTTCATACTGGGAACAACTGAGTTCAACACTGAGGAAGAACTAGACCGCTGTCTGAGTGTCAGTGGAACATTAAAGAAGAAAGAAATAGTCCTGATCAACACACCAGATCTGCTGCATCCCAACGTGTCTGAAAACAAACTGACAGAACATGTAGAAACCTGTGAGAGACTCTCTGATCCTGGACCTCATGTGTTCCTGCTGGTTCTACAGCCTGAAGACTTCACTGAGGAACACAAACTGAGACTGCAATCAATCCTTGAAAACTTCAGTGATCGATCATTTGATCACTCACTGGTTCTGATATCAACACCCAGAGAGGAGAGTCCAGGTCTGATGGAAACATACATGGAAGATCCTCAAATACAAGATATGATCAGAATGTGTAGATACAGATTTCTGTGGCGGAAGAATCTCAAACATCCAGAGCTGCTGACACGTTTGGGTCAGATCGTAAAGGAGAATAATGGAGATCACGTCAGCTGTGATGTGTTCAAGGACACAACATCTTCTTTACCAGCTGATGATCAAAGCGCCAAACTAAAGGAAACACAGACATCCATCATCAGTGTTGTTAAAGCTGCTGGTGAGTGCAGAAACAATTCTGACAATGAAAACTTTGTTCACACAAATCATCTTTGATTATATTAGAACAGTAAACAAAAAAATAATAATGTCAACGTTTTCACAGTAAATAAATGCATCAATGCTAATCATTTGAATTTGTTTTGGGTGGCATATTTTGTCCTGGAGGAATCTTAACACATCCCACAAGTCAACCATCTGTTAAATTCAGATTCAGCATTTTCCTTAAGATATAGCTTCATACGTTAAAAAAATAACTAACATTATCAACAAAGTGTGAAGTCCACACATCCTGTCCTCCAGTGGAGGTTCAGATGCTTCTGTACAAACAGACTCTGGTAAAAGTAGAAGTTCTGATCCAGCTTGTTTCCTCCAGTAAAGTAATAGATTACAGGCTCTGACATGTACTCAGAGTGTCAGAGTAAAAAGTCTCCCTCTGAAGGACATTTGTGCTCAAAGCTAACTGAAGCTCACGTCTTATTAATAGAATTCAAAGACTATTAAAGTTAAAGGTAGAATCAGTAGGATTTGTCCCAGCTGTTCCTGAACGCACCACAAAGACAGTTGGTTGTCAAACAGACACATGTTGGGTTGGTAAAGCGTCCCGAGCAGCAACAAAGAGAGAAAATCAGAAACTCTCTGCAGATACGAGACACTAACACGCCTTTTCTCCACATTCCAGTCTCCCTCTCTGTCTGTTTACGGCTTCTTACGGCTTTTACGTCTTTGTCTCGTCTCGCTGCGTCTGCCGTGCGTGATGTGCTCTGACAGGTCCACATCAGTCTGCTGATGCTGGGAAATAACAAGAATCCAGAATTCACCTCAGAGGCATCAAACTAAAGTAACGAGGCTGTTCTGAAGCTGTGAGGAGGAGAAACTGAAACATGTACTTAAGTACAGTAACTAAGTATTTGTACTTGGTTCTTTACCACCTCTGGATGCACAACAGATTCCTCATCTGAGTTTGACTGAGGCTGAAGCACATATGGTTGAATCTCTGCTTACTCTCACACTCTCCATGTTGATGTGCTACTATTTCACTGGATAACCGAGCACAGTGGGCAGGTTGAGAGTCTTGTGGTTAGCAGATTCAGAATTTATCAGTGAGGGAGAAGAGCGGATGTACTTCCAGCCCCCTTCATAACATTTTTTTTTATTACTTTTGGAAATCTGTGTTAAACATCATATTGATCATGGCAGAAAAATGTGTCTGTGTGGAAATTTCAGAGACTCTGAGTACCTTTTTTTTCTAAAATGTAATTTCTCATGTAAAACAGTTTTACAGTTAAATAATTTGGTTATTAGTGAATAATATGACACAGCACAGTTTAACATGTTGGCACAATGAATGAAGTTACAACATTGGCCAAGCCTGTAGATGACTGCTAAGATCTCCTCACATAACTGTTACCATCACTGTGATGCTACATGTCAGCAAACATGACTGAAACGTACCGTAGACATCAGCTGTTTAACACTTAAACCAAGACCAAGTCCAGACATTACACTTTCGGTGCTTCATTTATCACAAATAATCAAAAAATTTTACATCAAAGTAGAACCCAACAGAAGAAGAGAAGAGAAGCTTAAAGGTCCCATATCATGAAAAACAGGTTTTCTCTGGTCTCTACATATATCAGCTGGTCCTCCCTGAGCTGCCACCTCCCAGAAAGAGGAAAACAAGTGATTCCTGCATGGTCTCTGCAGCCCACCCACTGGTAACACGGCGCTCCTACAGGCTGTTCAGATTCAGCTCCTGTCGTTACGTAATGAAAGGAGTCATTATCATAGTCCCGCCTCCTCTGCGCGGTGATAGGAGATATCTGAGAGGGGGCGTTCATCCCCGAGGTGAAGTTCGGTGCGTCCAGCAGTGAGACAGCAGCGTATCGCAATGTCGTCGCTCAAAGCTGGACACGCAAATAGCTCTGTTGTTGGTTGTGAAAATCAACATCAGTGCCTATATTCTGTCCCAGCTACAGAACAACAGAAGAGACAGTGGTTGCGTTTCATATTTTCAGATTTCGGTTCATGTTAGCTTGTGTGTGTGTGCTAACCACTTCACATCGGACAGCTTCAGTAACGAGGGTCAGTACAAAGCTGGCTTTGCCTCGACACTGACCCTCGTAAAAGGATCAGTCCAAACCGTACCGGACCCAGCAGCTGCACCTGAGCCACCGATAAGTGTCGCCGTGGTTTGATAGTATTTACAGTTTCCTACGAGTCTGGTAAAGTCAGCTGGAAACTGGCTAACTAGTTAGCTCCGCTTCGGTCCGCTATGCAATGGCGTTTGAAGCAAGTTTGATGTTAATAATATTCCGAGGGAGCCTGGTAAAAAGTCTGGAAACATGTGCAGACTGGAGACAGAGACGATGCGAACAGTGTCCAAGAGTTTGGAGTCTGTGTTGGAGACACACACAGCTTCAGCTAGCTGTTAGCCATTAGCTACATGGCAGTAACTGTAACAACACATACGAACAAACTAACATTATTCAGACTCACTAACCATTCTGAAACGTCCTGCTGCAGCCACAGAGTCTGTACTTCTTCAGGAGCCTCTCCTTCTGGGTCCCATTCTGGGTCAAACTGGTTCGGTTAAACGAAAAAATCTCAGCGAGTCATAGCAATACATCCACCGTAAACATTAGCGCATGCTACTGCTAACGCACCGGGCATCCTCTCCCTGAGAGTGACGTAGCAGGAAGGGCTCCCCAAGTAGGCGTTGACAGACGGAGCTCATTAGCATTTAAAGGTGCAGGCACAGAAACAGACTGCTGTCAGTAGAGCGACTTTTAGACAGCTGAAATTCAGGACCACGCATAGGTTTGGGGCAATGCATATCGAATACAGAGTTTTTGGACTTCTGACAGCTGTGCGAAATTGATGAAAAACAGTATAATATGGGACCTTTAACCAAATTTAAGTCACTGCTACGCTTCATGCAAATGCCACAAATAAAAACTGTTCTTCTTCAGTAACTCCATGTCTTTATATTTTCACAGGTGCTGATGAAGAACAGAGCCCAGAGGGTCTCAGGATTGTGCTGTTAGGGAAGACTGGCAGTGGGAAGAGCTCTTCAGGAAACACCATTCTAGGAAGAAATGAGTTTATAGCTGATTTAAGTCAAACATCAGTCACCAAATGTTGTCAGAAAGAACAGACTGTAGTAAACGGTCGTCCAGTCGTTGTGGTCAACACTCCTGGTCTGTTTGACACAACTATGTCCCGTGAAGAGGTTAATGAGGAGATGGTGAAATGCATCAGTCTTCTGGCTCCAGGACCACATGTCTTCCTGCTGGTGACACCAATTGGCAGATTTACACCAGAAGAGAAGGAGACATTAAAACGTATCCAGGAAGGCTTCGGGAAGAATGCTGAGAGGTTCACCATCATTCTGTTAACTGGAGGAGATACACTGGAACATTATGGGCTGTCCATTGATGATTACATCGAAAATAAATGTGATGATTCCTTAAAGAAACTGATGGCTGACTGTGGAGGAAGATACCACGTGTTTAATAATAGTGATGAACAAAACTACATGCAGGTCAGTGAGCTGATCACCAAGATCGACACCATGGTGAAGACAAATGGAGGCAGCTGCTACACTAATGAGATGCTGCAAGAGGCCGAGGCAGCGATACAGAAAGAAACGGAGAGGATCCTGAAGGAGAAGGAAGAAGAGTTGAGAACAGAGAGGGAGGAGCTAAAAAGAAAACATCAGAAAGAGGTGAAAGAGATGAAAAAAAGAATGAGAAAACAGAGAGCAGAAATAGAGAAAGAGAGAAAACTGAGAGAAAAACAACTTAAAGAAAAGGAAGAAAACATCAACAGAGAACGTGAGGAGAGAAAGAAAGAACAGGAAATAAGAGAAGAAGAAGACAAGAAGAGAAAACAAGAGGAAGAAATTCACAAACAGCAGTGGAAACAAAGAGTCGAAGCTTTAGAACAAAAAATCAGATCAGAGTCAGAATCAAAGGAAAACATTCAGAGAAAGTTGGAGGAGAGCAGAGAAGAGATGAAGAGAGAACGAGAGAACTGGGAGATAAAACGAAAGGAATGGTGGAAAAAACGACTTGAAGAAGATGAACAGAGACGACAAGAGGAAGAAACAAGACTCAGAAAACTGCAAGAAGAATACAAACAAGAAAAAGATAATGATGAAAAGAAAAGAAACGAAGAGGAGAAAGAGAGAAAAGACATGGAGGAAAAACTGAGAGCAGAAATAGAAAAGGAGAGAAAACTGAGAGAAAAACAACTTCAAGAAAAGGAAGAAAACATCAAGAGAGAACGTGAGGAGAGAAAGAAAGAACAGGAAATGAAAGAGGAAAAAGACAAGGAGAGAAAACAAGAGGAAGAAATTCAGAAACAGGAGTGGAAACAAAAAGTAAAAACTTTGGAACAAAAAATCAGATCAGAGTCAGAATCAAAGGAAAACATTGACAGAAAGCTGAAGGAGAGCAGAGAAGAGATGAGGAGAGAACGAGAGAACTGGGAGATAAAACAAAAGGAATGGTGGAAAAAACGACTTGAAGAAGATGAACAGAGACGACAGGAGGAAGAAACAAGACTCAGAAAACTGCAAGAAGAATACAAACAAGAAAGAGAAAATGATGAAAAGAAAAGAAAAGAAGAGGATCGAATGAGAAGAGAACAAGAGGAGAAAGAGAGAAAAGACATGGAGGAGAAATATAAGCAGAAAATGGAGAATCTGAAGAAGACGTATGAAGAAGAAGCCAGAGAGAAAGCTGAAGAGTTCAATGAGTTCAAAGAGAAATACAACAAGAAGTTTGAAGATCAGAAGAAAGAACACGAGGAACAAATTAAAGAAAAGTACGACCTCTTACAGGCTCTTAGAGTCCACAATGAAGAAGAAATGAAGAAAAAAGAAGAGATGAAGCAAAAACATCTCAGTCAACTTTCTGACTTGGTGAAATGTGCGACCAAAAGGAGAGCGAATCTGAAACTAATTGACTTACTGAAAAAACAAGAAGAAAAAATGAAAGGGGTGAAAACTGAAGAGGAAAAGAAAGAACTGCAGGAACAACATGAAAAACAAATGAATGACTTGATACAGGAACTTCTGAGTGAAGAGAACTCGTGGTGGAGTTGGACAATGTCATGGTTTGATTAGTGGAACTCTGAAGGACGAAAGAAAGAAACGTAATATAATCCCGAGAGACTGAAGTCTTTTAGCCTTTAGGTGCCATTAATTCTTTTTTAATGTTTTTCCAAGATGACTCTTTATCATCGTCCATCCAGAAGTTTACACCTCGTAACACAAATGCCCAGTGATATAATTTAAAATTCGGACAGGCCAAACCACCATCAGACTGTCGTAGTTGCAAGACTGACCACTTTATATTAGGTCGTCTGTCAGTCCACACATATCGCCTCAATATAGTGTTGAGTTTTTGCCAGGACCCTGCAGGGGGTGAGAGCGGTAACATGGAGCTAACAAAGTTGATGCGCGGAAGAATATTAATTTTAATAACTGATATTCGATCTGGGACTGATGCTGGCAAGTGTTTCCATCTCCCAACATCTTCCACTATCTTCTTTAGGATTACGGTATAATTTGTTTTAGCAATAGATGTTAGAGAAGTATTCATCTTAATACCCAGATATGTGACCGCATTCATGACTTAAATCTGTGGTGGAAGCACCACCTTACTTGTATCTGTATTGAGTAGCATTAGTGCCGATTTTGCCAGATTAAATTTATATCCAGAAATGTAGTCAAATTGCTCCAACACTTTTAAAATATGAGGGAGAGACTGTTGAATATTGGCAGTATAGATGATATAGCACATTCCAGTGGGTCCTTGCCAGGTTTGGGAATGACTGTGATAAGCGCAGTGTTCAGATCTCTATGGAACTCACTGTTTTCAACAGCATAATTATCAGTGTCCAGCCGTATTGGACCTAGTATATAAAGTGTCAGGTATAGTTCAGCAGGTATCCCATCAATTCCTGGTGTGCGGCCCTTGTTTGTATATTTAACAGCTTTAAGTAGTTCATCCAAAGTAACTGAGGCGTCCAAAGATTTAATATCATCTGGTAATAATGTAGGAACGTCCAAGGGAATAACTTTATATTTATAGAGCATCTTACAAAACAGTTACAAAGGGATTTACATACAGTAAAACTGCAAATGAATACAAATACAAGTCTAACAGTTTCTTCAGTTGTAGAGATTCATAACTGAAGTGAATGATTTCATTATCTAACAACAACAAAGTAGAAGTCAATGTGTTGCAGATGTGACTCGTGTTCCAGAAACATGTATTTACATTTACATACATATATTAAGTGTCTCACAGGGCTGAAGTTACAGCTCACACAAGACAGAAGACAAGTGAGAGAAGGAAACTGTGTCAGTATGAATCTCTGACATCTGTCATTAAGTAGTTCTGGTTCAAAATGATCTAGAGAGGAACAGTTAACTAAAGTTAAACTACTATTTGTTTGTGTTCTTCATGAGCCACCCAGTGGACGGCTGGTGTCACTGCACTGCTGTGTAAAGAAATTCTGTTCTGTGATTGTGAAAACGAGTCGGCACAACGTCAGCACATGTTCACTTTGTAGAAAGTCTTTATGATGTTTTATCTGTTTTCTTCTGTACAGTTGAGTTGTGAATAATTTTCGGTTTTGCTGATTGCTTTATTTTCCTTTTATTGTTTGTGTGATTTATTTACATATTAAGCGAACATGATGTTTGTAAGTGAAATTGAATTTCAAATATTATATTTTAAATGATTAAAAAATGACATTATAGACAATTCATGTTTATTTTACTTTGTTTTCTTACATGTTAAATAAAAATACATGCTTTGTAACTTATTACATCGACTTAAAACAATCCAGATGAATCTTAAATAGTTCTTTCTGTGATCTTTGGTTTCTTTGTAATGATTAAAGATGAACAAAGTGTTTCCTGTAGTTCAGTGTGACTGCTTTGTTTCTACCTGCAGGAGACACTGAGGGAGGAAGTGGGTTCAGTCTGAAACACGTCTTTATTCACCTCTCTAGTTATTTATGTACTTTCTTCATCTTTAGCTAAAACTGTTACTGAGATACTCTCAAAGTATTCAAAGTATCTGAAGAGAACTTGTCCAGTTTACT
>OZ023159.1:34490299-34620842 GCA_963678695.2 Diplodus puntazzo | reverse complement strand
ATAGATGATATAGCACATTCCAGTGGGTCCTTGCCAGGTTTGGGAATGACTGTGATAAGCGCAGTGTTCAGATCTCTATGGAACTCACTGTTTTCAACAGCATAATTATCAGTGTCCAGCCGTATTGGACCTAGTATATAAAGTGTCAGGTATAGTTCAGCAGGTATCCCATCAATTCCTGGTGTGCGGCTCTTGTTTGTATATTTAACAGCTTTAAGTAGTTCATCCAAAGTAACTGAGGCGTCCAAAGATTTAATATCATCTGGTAATAATGTAGGAACGTCCAAGGGAATAACTTTATATTTATAGAGCATCGTACAAAACAGTTACAAAGTGATTTACATACAGTAAATCTGCAAATGAATACAAATACAAGTCTAACAGTTTCTTCAGTTGTAGAGATTCATAACTGAAGTGAATGATTTCATTATCTAACAACAACAAAGTAGAAGTCAGTGTGGTGCAGATGTGACTCGTGTTCCAGAAACATGTATTTACATTTACATACATGTATTAAGTGTCTCACAGGGCTGAAGTTACAGCTCACACAAGACAGAAGACAAGTGAGAGAAGGAAACTGTGTCAGTATGAATCTCTGACATCAGTCATTAAGTAGTTCTGGTTCAAAATGATCTAGAGAGGAACAGTTAACTAAAGTTAAACTACTATTTGTTTGTGTTCTTCATGAGCCACCCAGTGGACGGCTGGTGTCACTGCACTGCTGTGTGAAGAAATTCTGTTCTGTTCTGCGATTGTGAAAACGGGTCGGCACAACGTCAGCACATGTTCACTTTGTAGAAAGTCTTTGTAATGTTTTATCTGTTTTCTTCTGTACGGTTGAGTTGTGAATAATTTTCTGTTTTGCTGATTGTTTTATTTTCCTTTTATTGTTTGTGTGATTTATTTACATATTAAGTGAACATGATGTTTGTAAGTGAAATTGAATGTCAAATATTATATTTTAAATGATTAAAAAATTACATTATAGACAATTAATGTTTATATTTTTCTTAGTTTTCTTACATGTTAAATAAAAATACATGCGTTGTAACTGATTACATCAACTTAAAACAATCCAGATGAATCTTAATAGTTCTTTCTGTGATCTTTGGTTTCTTTGTCATGATAAAAGATGAACAAAGTGTTTCCTGTAGTTCAGTGTGACTGCTTTGTTTCTACCTGCAGGAGACACTGAGGGAGGAAGTGGGTTCAGTCTGAAACACGTCTTTATTCACCTCTCCAGTTATTTATGTACTTTCTTCATCTTTAGATAAAACTGTTACTGAGATACTCTCAAAGTATTCAAAGTATCTGAAGAGAACTTGTCCAGTTTACTACACATGTACAAATATAAAGACTTTAGCAGCTGAAACCACTGATGGAGTGTAACAGAACATTTACTCAAGTGCAATTCTGAGCTGCTTGTACTTTACTTTTTACTTCCTCTCCACTTCTCATTAAAGTGATATTTTAACACCATATCTGTACTTTTACTAAAGGATGCATATAGTTCATACATCCAGCCTTATAAAAATGTTAAAATATTAAATATATAATAATGTTAAAAATAATGTTATAATGTTGAAATGTTAAAATATTCATTTGGAAAAGAGATGATCATAGTCACTGTTTTTTAACTGGTTGATGATAAAGACCCTCAGTTCAACCCTCATCCAACTGATAAAAAAAACACAACTAAAAACTAAAAAATGTACTCAGATGTTTAAGAACAAAAAAAAAGTTCCATGTCATAAAAACACAATATATTAAGATTATTTTCAACTCTCAGTGAGTTACATTTTTCAGCTAACATCAGTCCTGATAATAATGACGACCAGTTGGTGAGCGTGGAGAGTTTTTACAGCGACTTACAAAAAGTACAAGAAAGTATAAGAAAGAAACCACAACATATCAACATTGATAAAGTAGAAAATAAATAATAGAAACAATTTTCAAGCCCTCGTCTGAGCAAAGTAGCTGCTTTGTATCAAAGTTACTTTAAGTACATAAGTGCTATGATTTAAGTGCTAAGAGTAAGAACATATAAGTGCATACACTTGTTTCTTTGGGGGGAGTCATGCTATGCAGGGTCCAGGTGAAGCCTGAACAAGTGAGTCTTGAGTCTTTTGCAGATGATGGCGAGAGACTCTGCTGTCCTGATCACAGGTCGGGAGGCAAACCTGCTGCAGCAGGACGACAGCGTCAAAGAGCAAAACAAGTGTTGGCAGTAAAATAAAGTTGTTTTTATTGTGAAGAGTGAACGTTCTTGAAGCCGTTTTCAGATATTAACACAGCTTTGGGCAGTTTAAATAATGTACACTCCTTTTTTTTCTTCCATATAAATCCTGACGGTGCTTTTAAATCCCAATTCTTCTCCCAGCACTCGAGACTTTCAGCAGCGTGTATCTTCAGTGGTGGATAAAGTACTCAGATTATTTACTCAAGTAAAAAAAAAAAATACATAAGTAATTTATTAAAATATAAGGGGAAGTAACAGTTTTACCCTCTTTCCACCAATGTGAAGTAGTTTTCCTGGATGGAAGCGAAGCGAGTGGCTGGTTTTAGAATGAACACTGGCTCAGAAACGACCTCAGATCTATCGTGGTGGTAAAGGATTATTGATGTCTGCACACATCAGAGTGTTTATGTTTATACTGTATATAATGTATAGGTGCCGTTTTCAGGTCTGAGTTAGTAAAGAAATAGAGTGAAAAGGGGACTAATACAGTACGTCTTCTCCTCTATCAAATACTTCAGATAGTCGAGGGGGACGAAGATTGAGATAGACAAATGAAAACATAATACCTCCGCTGTAACTAAGGAGGTTTTTAAAAGAAATAATGAAAATGAGTCAGCTTGTACTTCTCATAATCAAATTAAAACTCCCAAAGCTACATAATGACCCTTTTTAAATCCAAGCACACATTGAAACCTTATGTGATAAATACTGATGGAAGACCATGTCGAGTGACAAAGTACTAAGAGTTTCTCCTAGTGACGAAACTCTAAGAAGTTCTTCAAATGATGACAAAATTTGGAATAGATCCTTGTAAATAACTTTAACTACACTAAATAACTCTTAAAACGTGGAAATGTGTTCAGAGTACTTTTAAGAGTTTAATCAGAGGAGGAGAAATATTCTCCAAATGCTGAATGACAGAGTTCATGAAACTTTAGTTTAGATTCTGCAGGGAGGTTTGTGGTCAAACTCATTAAAGATTCACTCACATCTGACACACCGCAGCAACACTTACAGCAGAAACTAAAGTGATCACAACACTGAGATATTATTAGGCAACTTTAGTTGAACATGTAGCAGCAACTCATCTCATAACTCCTTAAAGACTGTGACGAACTGTGACACACTAAAACTTAGCCATTTATCTTAACCCCCCCCTTTAATAACTGTCCTCACTGATGTTTATTATTACATTATGGCTGAATAGAGAAACCTCATGATGACAGTTCTGCCTGTTTTAATGTTTATCAACCAATCACAGATTTTAAAAGAACGTGTCACACCCAGAAACAGAGTCAACCTCACCAAAATAAAAGCAGTTTCTTCCTGTTCAGAGTTGCTCTAAGAAGTTTCCTGAATCCCTCTTAAACTAAAACTAGAAGCTCCGAGAGGAACACAGACCATGACTTAAGTGTAAATTAACTAACTGAATCTGTAAAACAAACACTGCATCACTGCAGCAAAAACATTTCAACTGAGCAGCAAATGACGACAGAAGCTGTAAATATCAAATGTTTGGCTTTTATTGATGTAACTGACAGACTGGACGAGGGGGGAGCTGAGTGTTGATGTGATTTGTTACAGAGGTAGAAAGACGCGGGTAGAAAAAGACGCAGTGATAATACTGTTTGTTTTCTTGGACTTCAGTTTATCACCAGAAGAACTGAGAGCTGTAACAGTTGGAGGACACGGTGGGATGTCTGATGGAGTTCAGCCGAGCCGACGCATTAAAATGTAAACAGGCGCTTGATTCATCTTGTATGTGGCATCTCACATCTTTTAGTTTGTTCACACAAGATAAAAACGGGCACATTTATGGTTGAGCAGAGGACGACGAGGACGAGGAGTTTTCTAGAAGCACTTGCGGTGGACGATGGCGGGGCCGGACTCGTCGTACTCCTGCTTGCTGATCCACATCTGCTGGAAGGTGGAGAGGGAGGCCAGGATGGAGCCGCCGATCCAGACGGAGTACTTCCTCTCTGGGGGAGCGATGATCTGCGCGGGAGAGGAAAGAGTGATGATTACTACGATGAACAGCTTTGATTTAAAGCAACAAATAACGTGTCAACACAAGGACGAGGAACAACAATCAAACTCACTTTGGAAACCAACTGAAACTGAAGTTAAACAGTTTTAGTTTCCCTTTGCTGGAAAAACAAACTTGTCCTTCCTGATCAGCATTAAAACAAAGTGTACCTTGATTTTCATGGTGGGTGGTGCGAGGGATGTGATCTCCTTCTGCATGCGGTCGGCGATGCCGGGGTACATGGTGGTGCCGCCGGACAGCACAGTGTTGGCGTACAGGTCCTTACGGATGTCCACGTCGCACTTCATGATGCTGTTGTAAGTCGTCTCGTGGATGCCAGCAGACTCCATTCCTGAACACACGACAGATGGAACAAGATGTTTGTGAAGCAAACTGTGGCGACATCCTGATCGCAGCAGAGAACGCCTCAAACTCAAGACTTCGTTGACAAAAATACCATCTAGTGGCCTTCTGAATCTTAATGTTGGAGCTAAACTGAATTTACACCGACTTAAAAGTGAGCCCACGCTGCTGGACTGACCAGGAACTCAGGGAAGTGATATCAGCCGTTTTCAGAAAAGGTAGACATGTTTGTTGTGAATCATTTTAGTGGCTCGGTGTCGCTGCTCGTCACCCACCGATGAATGAGGGCTGGAACAGCGTCTCAGGGCAGCGGAACCTCTCGTTGCCGATGGTGATGACCTGACCGTCGGGAAGCTCGTAGCTCTTCTCCAGGGTGGAAGACTGTGCAGCCGTCAGCATCTCCTGCTCGAAGTCCAGAGCCACGTAGGCGAGCTTCTCCTTAATGTCACGCACGATCTCACGCTCGGCTGGAGGTCGAGAGATGAAACATTTGTGTTACAAACAGAGAAGAGAAGAAAAGCCTGCAGTTGTTTTGGAGGCTGAGGGTTTGGATGTACCGGTGGTGGTGAAGCTGTAGCCTCTCTCTGTGAGGATCTTCATCAGATAGTCTGTCAGATCTCTGCCAGCCAGGTCCAGACGGAGGATGGCGTGAGGTAGAGCGTAACCCTCGTAGATGGGCACAGTGTGGCTGACACCGTCACCAGAGTCCAACACGATACCTGCAACACAAACATGGTTCAACATTCAGCTGCAGTTCCTGTTACAGCCACTAGATGCTGCTCATAGACAAACTCAACCCAAACTTCTCTGGAGACACGAGTTATTCATGAGCAGGAAGTCGAGTGTGTGTTTGAGTCCTCACCTGTGGTACGACCGGAGGCGTACAGGGACAGGACGGCCTGGATGGCCACATACATGGCCGGACAGTTGAAGGTCTCGAACATGATCTGGAGCCAAGAGAGAGACGACAGGTGTCAGTGTGGACGCCACGACAACTGACGACTAAAACAGCAGCTGTGAAACGAGTTCGGACCAAATATTAAGTGAACATGACATGCAGCTGTTAATATCTGAGTCCTGACAGGCTTCAAGATCCATCAGGACACTTGGAGTTAACCCTAACCCTAACCCGGAGGAAAAACAAATCTGGTGTCTGATTCAGGACATAATAATAATAATAATAATAATAATAATAATAATAATAATAATAATAATAATAATAATAATAATAATCCGGTCCAATCGTAGCATTTTGGTGGCCCTGCGTGCACTCAGTGCACTCAGTGCCCGGGACCAGAATCTTCTATGAGGCTCGTCAGGCCAAACCCAAGACGGTTCTTTAGACTGAAAGAGCTTGAACTCCTTGTGCTGACTTTACAAGGCCAGTTAGATGCATTGCTTGAGCTCTTTACCTCTTTAAGTAAGAGCAACATAAATCACTGAGTATTTGTTCTGAACACACCTGTGTCATCTTCTCCCTGTTGGCCTTGGGGTTCAGCGGCGCCTCCGTCAGCAGGACCGGGTGCTCCTCAGGAGCCACACGGAGCTCATTGTAGAAGGTGTGATGCCAGATCTGCAGAACAGGAGGGACTCTTAGTTTTACCATCAGCTGAAACTGCTTTCAAATAAGTGAAAATAAAAAGTTGTTGCAGACGTCCGCACCTTCTCCATGTCGTCCCAGTTGGTGACGATGCCGTGCTCGATGGGGTACTTCAGGGTCAGGATGCCCCTCTTGCTCTGGGCCTCGTCTCCCACGTAGCTGTCCTTCTGTCCCATTCCCACCATCACACCCTGCACACACACACAAACACCCTTTTAGTCACATTCCACTGTGTTTATCAGTGCATTAGATCCTTCAGTGATGAGGCTCTCAGTACCTGGTGTCTGGGTCGACCCACGATAGAGGGGAAGACGGCGCGGGGGGCATCGTCACCGGCGAACCCGGCCTTGCACATGCCGGAGCCGTTATCAACAACGAGGGCGGCGACTTCATCATCCATGTCTACAGAGAAACATTTGGGTTAATGAGCAAAGTGTTGCTTCGGTGCTTTTCATAGTCAGCCCTCATCTCTACATCTCTCCACTGCTTCTGTTCAGATACTAAAAGTAAGAAAAACAAAAAAACACTGAAACCTGTTGCGCGTTCTTAAAAAGCAGCACCCTGAATAGATTTAAAACAAGGATCTCCAAAACAGTCAAATAAGTCTGAAGATTTAAAAATGGAAACATGTCAGGTGAGGTTACACAACCTTTCCTCAGCTCATCCTGACATGATGAAACCTGTTGAGGCGCAGCGATGTGGTGAGACATGACGCAACGAGAAAGAAATGAAATATCACCATAACCTTAAAACATGAACACATCTCTTAAATAATCAGTAAGTTTTTACTGACCGAGTGTGTAAAGACGTCTTAGAACAGTCTGTAAGTTCAGGAAATGACATCATCTTACTGTAATAATATGCACAAACTAGCACCATATATATAGGCTCTTATGATGATGAGAGGGCGCCCAGCCCTGAAATGTGCCCACTCTTCAGTTTTGGGAATGTCAGGTGTGATGTAATGTCCTCGACTCAGAACCTCGCTGAGTTCAAATCAGATTAAAAACAGGTAAAAGCAGCTGAACGCTGAATGTTGCTGTTCTGTAGCTTCTCTTCAGGGAACAGAACTGAAGCCAGTTTCTTCAATGTAAATATGTTTTAACTGTTTAAAGCTGCGGTGGAATGACAGTTGTGTCGGGCGTGGCAGCTCAGGTCGTCCAACCTGCACTCATGAGACCTGTGAGCGTCCCATCACCTGAGGGCTCCTCAAACAGGTTCAGGCACAACGTTACCTCCAGTGTTCAGCAGACACCACAACGTCATTTATTTAATGCTTCACATCAGCAGCACCTTTTTTTTTTAAATGTCCCTCATGTGAGAGGAGTCAAGTTAACTATCGAGCAAATTACAATTAATTTGATAAAAAAAAGTTTTATTTTGATGAGGGGTCTGAACAGGAAGTGTGTGATGCAGTAAGGAGCGGCCCTTCCCTCAGGGCACACACACACACACACACTATCAAATTAACAAAAGAAAATCAATTATTGATTAATTTGTTTGTCTTCCATAATGTATTGATTGTTACTTAAAATCCAATCCAGCTTGATTCTACTGAAAATATTTTACCAGATTCATATTTCAACTCTGTCTCATGATTCAGGTCTCTGATTTCTCCTGTTTCCAACTCAAATTAATCTATTTGAGCAGAACTTCTATAAAACTGCAGATTCAACTCATTAACTGAACATCCTCATGTGCTCCATGTGCAGACTGACAGCTGATCTCAGTCACCTGCTCAGGTGACACACCGTTTCTGTGCAGATGAAAACTTTTGGGATTTTGACCCTGAACGTCTTCGTAGCTTCTGTCAGAGTTTAACCTCTAAATTACTCTGAATCTGAATCTTCGCTCTGTGCATCAACTCAGAAACTCTCTGCTGGTTCAACACTTTCCTCCAGGAGGAGCTCAAATCTGACCAACACTTCTCTAAATGTCTGTCACAGCTGCAGAGATTCTCTGCTGATGAGTCTGATCAATCAAGCAATCAATCAATCAATCAACCTGTATGAAGCGTCCAGCGGCTCAGGTGTGTTAGCTCTTACCTGTGCAGGTGAGTGTCAGGTGTGTTAGGTGAAGTCTTGCGGGTGTAGCTCTGCCCAGCTGTTCTCGGTGAATGCAGCCTGAACACTCACACCGCACCGGTTTTATTCCCGCGCGCGGAGCTGCTGGCGTTGTCCATAAAAGGTAACGTTCTCTCCGCGAGCGCTGCCATTGGTCCAGGTGAGCAGGATTCCTCAGGTTCTCTCAGCTCGCGCTCTGATTGGCTACAGCAGGCATCTGTCAAAGAAGTGAGCACGCGGGACAGAAACCTGCGACCCCCCAGAAAAAACTCCAACACCCTGCAAGGTTTTTACTGAAATCACAGCAGCTGATTCCTCCAGAGCAGGAGGCCGAGACCGGAAGTGACGTAAGAGAGAAAAGTTTGTGTGGAGAAGAAAAAGTTGACTGACGACCAGAAGAGACAGAAGAGAGGATGAGACATGAAGGAGAAGAATCTTAATTTTGTCATTCAGCTTCAATGGCTCATAAAGAAAAAACCTTAAAGGAACAGTTCACCCAAATATATAAAACCCAGTGATCCTCTTCTCCTCCTGATGATATAAAGTCCTCCTCTCCTCCTCCTGATGATATAAAGTCCTCCTCTCCTCCTCCTGATGATATAAAGTCCTCCTCTCCTCCTCCTGATGATGGAAAGTCCTCCTCTCCTCCTCCTGATGATATAAAGTCCTCCTCTCCTCCTCCTGATGATATAAAGTCCTCCTCTCCTCCTCCTGATGATATAAAGTCCTCCTCTCCTCCTGCTGATGATATAAAGTCCTCCTCTCCTCCTCCTGATGATATAAAGTCCTCCTCTCCTCCTCCTGATGATATAAAGTCCTCCTCTCCTCCTCCTGATGATATAAAGTCCTCCTCTCCTCCTCCTGATGATATAAAGTCCTCCTCTCCTCCTCCTGATGATGGTATAAAGTCCTCCTCTCCTCCTGATGATATAAAGTCCTCCTCTCCTCCTGATGATGATATAAAGTCCTCCTCTCCTCCTCCTGATGATGATACAAAGTCCTCCTCTCCTCCTCCTGATGATATAAAGTCCTCCTCTCCTCCTCCTGATGATGGTATAAAGTCCTCCTCTCCTCCTGATGATATAAAGTCCTCCTCTCCTCCTGATGATATAAAGTCCTCCTCTCCTCCTCCTGATGATATAAAGTCCTCCTCTCCTCCTCCTGATGATATAAAGTCCTCCTCTCCTCCTCCTGATGATATAAAGTCCTCCTCTCCTCCTCCTGATGATATAAAGTCCTCCTCTCCTCCTCCTGATGATGGTATAAAGTCCTCCTCTCCTCCTGATGATATAAAGTCCTCCTCTCCTCCTGATGATGATATAAAGTCCTCCTCTCCTCCTCCTGATGATATAAAGTCCTCCTCTCCTCCTCCTGATGATGGTATAAAGTCCTCCTCTCCTCCTGATGATATAAAGTCCTCCTCTCCTCCTGATGATATAAAGTCCTCCTCTCCTCCTCCTGATGATATAAAGTCCTCCTCTCCTCCTCCTGATGATATAAAGTCCTCCTCTCCTCCTCCTGATGATATAAAGTCCTCCTCTCCTCCTCCTGATGATATAAAGTCCTCCTCTCCTCCTGATGATGATATAAAGTCCTCCTCTCCTGCTCCTGATGATATAAAGTCCTCCTCTCCTCCTCCTGATGATATAAAGTCCTCCTCTCCTCCTGATGATGATATAAAGTCCTCCTCTCCTCCTCCTGATGATATAAAGTCCTCCTCTCCACCTCCTGATGATATAAAGTCCTCCTCTCCTCCTCCTGATGATATAAAGTCCTCCTCTCCTCCTGATGATGATATAAAGTCCTCCTCTCCTCCTCCTGATGATATAAAGTCCTCCTCTCCTCCTCCTGATGATATAAAGTCCTCCTCTCCTCCTCCTGAGGATATAAAGTCCTCATCTCCTCCTCCTGATGATTTAAAGTCTTCCTCTCCTCCTCCTGATGATATAAAGTCCTCCTCTCCTCCTGATGATGATATAAAGTCCTCCTCTCCTCCTCCTGATGATATAAAGTCCTCCTCTCCTCCTCCTGATGATATAAAGTCCTCCTCTCCTCCTGATGATGATATAAAGTCCTCCTCTCCTCCTCCTGATGATATAAAGTCCTCCTCTCCTCCTCCTGAGGATATAAAGTCCTCCTCTCCTCCTCCTGAGGATATAAAGTCCTCCTCTCCTCCTCCTGATGATATAAAGTCAGGTGAAGTGTCGTCGTCCACAGAACAGTTCTGGATCTATTGCTGCATTCCTCAGAAAAATAAACTCAAATATGGAAAAGTGATTTATGATCCACACGACATCTCAGCAGTGAACTTCTTTATGTGTGTGTTGTGTGTCTGTTATCTAAATGACATGTTTGTACTGTGTTGACCTGTCACTGTCAGTGAACACACCGTCTGTTCACCAGACTCCATTAACAAATGTGATTTTAAGAGTTGTTGAGTTGAAACAAACTTTCTAACGTAGTGAAACTGTGTCTGTGACAGATTGTAACTCATTGTGTCCTTGTTGTAAATTCAGCATTAAATCTTTCAGCTGCAGTTGTTTGTCTCCTTGTAAAAAGTGTCAGTTTGTGGCAGCATGTCTGTACCAGCCTGTCTGCTTCTGTGTCTAAAGTGCTAAAGTCTTACCTGCCAACATTGATCAGCTGTTTGAACACACTGTTTACACTGATTTCACCATTTACACTCCATTTATGAAAGAAGAAACATGTTATTGATCTAAACATGTCACATGTTACAAAGACACTAAACAGGAACAATATAGGCTCCTTCTTTGTCCCCGTGGAGAAAGTCCCCAGACTCCCTTAACAAATGTGTCAGTTTAGTGAGTTGTTGAGTTGCAGACACTTTATAAACTCTGTGAAACTCTGTCTCTGACTCATTCTGCATTATTTGGACCTTCTTGTTAATTCAGCAGAAGTTCTACATGAACTTCTTTCTGTCTTTGACTAGAAACATGGAGTCTGTTTGTTTTATGTGTTTGTATATAGAGCAGGGAGGTGACGTCTGATCACAGGTGCTCACTCAGGACAGATGTTCATGTCGGGGTTAAACATATTCTCAGGTTGAAATTGAGAAAACTGATTCTCCTCATCTCAGCTGAGAGAAGCCGGTCTTTAAATCGCAGGTTTGGAACCAATCAACAAGCAGCTCACAGGCAGCCAATCAGACACTCACACAGGTAACACACGTGTGCAGAAGGATGTGTCTTTGTTTTTATTGTTTTGCTTGACAAACTCTTGAATCTGCACTAAAACTCCATATTACAGTCAGGATGATGGTCTTTATTATATTTGCAATATAAGGGAAGACAAACTCAGGCATAAATTCAAAGACTATTAGCAAAATACTCGAGGACAAATTAAACAGTGTGACTTGGATCATCTGAAGGACTGAAAATCCTGCAGCTGTAAATTCGTGTTAATCACACGTATCAGATGTTTATGAGCATTAAAACAAAGTCTAACTGCACAAAAGTGACATGAACTATAAGAGGTCACATCTGAGCTCGCTGACGGATCTTAGAATTCCACTAAAAGTCAATCTGAGCCTCGTCTTGTTCTGCAGGCCTCTGCATGTCAGACGTGTCCAGATAAAACTGCTGGTGGCGATAATGATCCACTCACTCCTCTGTGTTGAATCATACCTGGACCAGAATCAGATTGTTTATTGATGTTATGGTTCTGACCTGAGAATACTCTGCTACAGGTTTCAGTCCTGCAGTGAGAGAGTCTTTCTTCCTACTGGGCTTCAGCCTGGTTTCATGCTTCATGCCAGTTATTGTTCACCGTTGTAGTTATTTGAGGTGGAGCTACTGTTTACTACTGTTGATGACACGGAGGGGAACTTGGGCCAAAACAAGGTGACGACATAAGAAGAGGAAGGAGAAGTTCTGAGTCATTTTTTTTTCAAATTCCAACCTGAGAATGTTTAACCCCGACATGAACATCTGTCCTGAGTGAGCACCTGTGATCAGACGTCACCTCCCAGCTCTATATGCACAGAAATAAAACAAACACACACCATGTTTTTTACACAAAGACAGAAAGAAGTTCATGTAGAACATTTGCAGAATTTACAAGAAGATTCCAAATAATGCAGAATGAGTCAGAGACAGAGTTTCACAGAGTTTATAAAGTGTCTCCAACTCAACAACTCACTAAACTGACACATTTGTTAAGGGAGTCTGGGGACTTTCTCCACGGGGACAAAGAAGGAGCCTATATTGTTCCTGTTTAGTGTCTTTGTAACATGTAACATGTTTAGATCAATAACACGTTTCTTCTTTCATAAATTAAGTGTAAATTTGATTTAATGCTGAATTTACAAGAAGGAGACAATGATTTAGAATTTGTTGCAGCGTTTTCACAAAGTTTGTTCAGTTTCTCCTCATGAAGAAACTCTTAGAATCAGTACATTTGTTAAGGGAGTCTGGTGACTTTCTCCACAAGTAGCCTGTTTAAAAGTTTTATATGTTTACTGTCAATAAAATCTGTCTCATGGCTGCACTGTTGCAGATTATCAGGATAATATCATGAAGTTATATTTTAGAGGATAATCCCGACATGAGGTTTTCATCGTCTCAGGTATAAAGTATAATATTTCCATAAGTATGTTCAAATAAATATACATAAGAATTATGTTATCAAAATTGTACTTTACTTAATATAAGTAAATGTTGGTAGTTACTCCACAGCACAGTTATTTTATGACTGTGTAACAACAAATATCAGACTGAGAGGATGAAACGATGACGTCAGATCTTCAGGTGAGGAGACGAGGCGTCAGGTGGACTGCAGATCCTCGTCATGTCGCTCAGTTCCTGTTTCAGGGCTGAGTTTGGTTCATGCAGGAACCAGAAGGTCATTAGCACCCAGCCACGGAGCACCTGTGATGTCAGAGGTGAGATGTCTGAAACAAAAGACAATGATAAATGTTTTATATCACAGGGATGTGAAACAGTCCGGTTTATTAGCGCTGGTTCTGTCAGATTTCATCCCACTGTTTTTTATTTTCCAGTGAGTTATTTTGCTGGTCAGGTTCCTCATTCTGCTGCTGACGGTGACGTTATCTGATGTCAGAACAACAGGCTGAGAACAGGAACTCCACTGTGGATGTTTGTGGTTTTCTTTTGTTTTAAGCTGCAAGAAAATCCTGAAAATCAGGACCAACGACTGAGTTTACAGAAGAAAGGTTGACTCATTAGAATATTCATCCTCCCCCGTTGTCTTGATCTCTCAGCATCAGTTTACCTGGTTTATAACTCGCTGGGTGTTTCGGGAGTCTCCACAAGGAAATTCGAATCAAAATGATAAGTGTTTGATTTTGGTTTTGATCAGCAGAAGCTGGTGAACGAGGCACAGCTAATGTTTCTTACAGCAGATGATATGTGACACTGCAGTTCTGAGAGAAACTCTCAGAGGCAACAGGGAGATTTTGAGGCTGTTCACATTTGGTTTCAACGTCTGGCCTGAGTTATCTGATCACAGCTGACATCAACAACACCAATCTAAGAACAGCTTATACCTGAGAACAGCCGCATCTGAGTGAGCACCTGTGATCAGACGTCACCTCCCAGCTCTATATGCAGAAATAAAACAAACAGACTCCATGTTTCTACTTAAAGACAGAAAGAAGTTCATGTAGAATATATGCCGAATTAACAAGAAGGTCCAAATAATGCAGAATGAGTCAGAGACAGAGTTTCACAGAGTTTATAAAGTTTCTCCAACTCAACAACTCACTAAACTGACACATTTGTTAAGGGAGTCTGGGGACTTTCTCCACGGGGACAAAGAAGGAGCCTATATTGTTCCTGTTTAGTGTCTTTGTAACATGTGACATGTTTAGATCAATAACATGTTTCTTCTTTCATAAATGGAGTGTAAATGGTGAAATCAGTGTAAACAGTGTGTTCAAACAGCTGATCAATGTTGGCATGTAAGACTTTAGCACTTTAGACACAGAAGCAGACAGGCTGGTACAGACATGCTGCCACAAACTGACACTTTTTACAAGGAGACAAACAACTGCAGCTGAAAGATTTAATGCTGAATTTACAACAAGGACACAATGAGTTACAATCTGTCAGAGACACAGTTTCACTACGTTAGAAAGTTTGTTTTAACTCAACAAATCTTAAAATCACTACATTTGTTAATGGAGTCTGGTGATGGTGGTCAATGGTTGTTCATTCGGCCTTATGTTGTTGCTTCTTCTTCTTCTTCTTCTTCTTCTTCTTCTTCTTCTTCTTCTATTCTTGAATAATGCGACTCTTGTTTTTCTCCTCCACAACTTGAAATCTGTTTCCACCTGTACTTTCAGTATTTTGACTGTGTGCTCGTGTGTTTCTGTCCTTTTATGGACTAAACTGCAGCAGAAATTCCAGCAGGTGACATCAGACCTGCTGCAGCTTGTACAGACTTCCGTGCTGCTCACAAGAAATGTGCAGGAGAACTTGAAGAACCTCCTACATGTTGGAAATATATATCAAATGTCATTAAAATGAAGGTTTAGTGCAGTTTTAACTGACTTTCATTACAGAATTACTTTTACAGATATAAGTATTACATGTGTTTCATGAAAGGATGTGTTTCTTCTCTCTACAGTGACAGACATGCTGGAATAAAGTTTGTTCAGATGATTTATAAAACACTGTAAATAATAATGAGCTCGTCCATGCAGCACTTCATGTGCTGCATGGACGAGCCTTCATCTCTCCAAAGCTTTCAGGATGTTGTGACACTTAATCCGCTCTACGGTGGCCCTGAGGGTCAAAACACATCAGTCTCTCAGAAAACACAACAACGTTTCACACAACAAAACCCATTGTTGTTGTGTTTGGACCCTGCAGGCCACCGTCATTACATCAGTCCTCCCAGATGTGTCGTCACAGGTCAGAGGAGTCGATGATGATTTTCACAGGAGTTAATTGTATTTCAACATGTTCGATTGTGCTCGTTAAAACTAGATATATATTAAAAAAGACGAGTGCAGCAGGAAAGAGTCATAAAACCTGCAGATAGACTTACACACTCATTCTGTCTCGTTCCGTCTGCTGGTCTCTTGTTTCTACGGTGGCTGACGAGGCAGACACGCAGAAAAACACTTTCAAATCGACCAAACACGAGCAAATAAGAAAATATCCTCATCATGTGATGCATTTAGGACAAACAGAGCTCCTCTGGAGGCCTGGAGCACTTCTGTTATGTCTGAATACGCAGTCTGTTTCCAGTGTTTGTGTATTTCTGTATTTGCACATTTTGGTGTATTTGTTTGTGTTCATGTTGTCAAACAGATGAAGATATTTTCTTATTAACTCGTGTTTTGTCTCTTGTTCAGTTTGTTTCCTCCAGCTTCCTCTCTTCCTGTTGTCTTCTTCTTCTTCTGCTCTCTTTCTAGCTCTTCTGTTTACATGAATAATGTTTTTTCACTGTGAAGCAGATTCACCTTCTGTCGGTGCGTCTGCAGCGACACACACACTCTAACAGTAGTTGTGCATTGCTTGCTGTTGCAGAGGTGTTCCTGTTATTGTGTCCACACCCTCGACCTGCTCTGACTTGTCTTTACATCCAATTACAGCCGCTCCACTGCTCCTCTAATTTCCCCGAGACCTCGAAGTCTTTTCCTTTTTGTCCTTCTAACTGGGCCAAATGTAACACAGGACTTCTGGGCGTTACCTGGAGCTGCTGTCAGGTTGCAGGAGGCGGACCCCGCCAGGTGTGGCCACGCCCCCCATGTATCAGACAGAACCTTCTTCCCATCTGTCCTTGTATGGTCTGAACTGCAGCTGAAGATTCCAGCAGCTGACACACCTGCTGCAGGTTTACACAACACTCAGCTGCAGGATGCAGTTTCTGATCGACGCGATCAATGTTTACTGCAAAAACACAAATCAGCTGAAACAATCTTTCTGTTTCTCTCTCTGCTGTAACGCTGTGCTGATGTTCTGGTTCGGTTTAGGCACAGGAACCATTTGTTCAGGGTCAGAAAACATCTCGGTTTGGATTAAAATAGTTGTTCTGGTCACTACGATCACAGACGGAGACGTCTGACGCCACTGAAACATCTGGAAATGTCCACAAGTGTCCTAAAGAATATCCAGATGTGAGACTCAGACTGCAGACGTGTTGGCTGCAGTAACTCCACCACCTCCATCTCCACCTCCACCTCCTGATGTGGAAGTGATTCATTTAAAGTCATTTAATGTGAACGTGATGTGTCACTTCTGGTACAAATGTCAACATCGGACGTCTCTGTAGTTTGTAGAAACGTTAGCTGGAGAAATGAACAGTTAGATGATTAAATGATGCAAATCACAGACACAGAGGTGGAACGAACATTAACTGAAGTGTTCCACTGCAATTCACATCTGACAGCTGTGGAAACTTTGCATGTTTTTATGAGAAGTTGTTGGGAAGTTTATTTTATCTGATAAAATCTGAATATGCAAACAATGATTTAACGACCAATTCCTTGAAGGCAGAGTGTGTTTTTTCCTGGAATAAAGACTCTGAGGACTAAAATCTCAGAAGCTGTGAGGAGATGTTGGATTTGAAGACACTGACAGACTTTATTTGATGCAAAAAGTGCAGAGTTCAATATTCAAATTGCTCTAAAGTTGTTTTGATATCAGAATATCAAACAACATTCACTCCTCACAGTAAAACCGACTTATTCTGCTGCCACATTGTTGTATCGTCTGTGGCTGCCGTCCTGCTGCAGCACCGGTTTGCCTCGGCTTGTTGGTTTACAGCCGGCCTGTGATCACCGCCCTGCAGTCAGGAGCAGTTGACATTGTCCACATTCTCCGGCTGGTTCAGGCCTGTTCGTGGAGCCGGAGGAGTGTCAGTCTGCCAAACCCCACACTCGCTCTGAGAGCGATTAACATGCAACAACACAAAGACCAAAAAAGGCGTGAACGCAGAGAAACTTCCTGGCTGGACGGGAATCCTCCTCTTCCACAATCAAACTGCTTTTTATGGAAATGGACGGGCTGCAACTCGACACCTGCGGCAGAGATTATCCAACATGTCTGCCTTTATCTCTGCCACAGCTACAGTCTTGTCTTGTGGTAGTGAAGAGAGAACCAGTCTGACGAAGACTGAGATGTTGACGGACAGATTAACGCAGGTTTCTACATGGTGAGGAGCTGAAACTAGTGGCTGCAGGAGGACTCGCTCAGAAACAGGGTGTGAGGAAGGTCAGCAGGTCTCAGAGTCTCTGACATGATTCAGCTCAGTTACAATAAGTTAACAGGAGGGGGGAACTTCCTCATTAAAGGAGCATTTCACCCAAAAAGTTATATCCAGGCATTATGTCCTCGGTCCGTGCTGATGGTGAGATCAGGTGATCTGAACCGTTATTAACACTTCAGACAGGAAGCACTTTTATTTGAGCAGCTACAGGAAAGAGTTTTTAAAAAAGTGTTTAAAGTTTGTTTTTTTTGTTTGAGTTTTTCTAAATCAGTTTAGGATCTCAGGACTTAGATCGAGGTAAGAGCCTCTCAGACAGGAAGAAGAAGAAGAAGAAGAAGAAGAAGAAGAAGAAGAAGAATATCTGACAACACTTTCATCTCAGCAGCTTCAGTGATATTTCATCTTATTAAATGTTATTAATCACGTCTTCAGATCTGTTTGCTGCTTCTGGAGACTTATTTTTATTAACCATGTTTATTGACTTTATGAACAAAAGAAGAAGAAACACACAACATGTGTGATGATCAGAACATCTGACGTCTCTGAAGGGAAATTAAAACATGCTTTGTAAAAAAAACACAAAACTCACAGCAGAAATACAGACAAAACAAAGGTTTGTAAAAATGTTTAGAGATAAAATCATCAGATGAATTTCTTCATAATGACTCAGAGTCTGATGTGTGTCACACTGATGAATTGATCTTTATATTGATCAGTAAACATGACGATGGATTCACACATTTCAGACGACGTCACCAACAACTGAACATCATGAGCCTCGTAATGACTAAACTTGTTATTAAATCCCAACATGTTCAGTACACTGACTGGACTGAAGTACTTCACCTCAGTATTTCCATTTTACTTTCTACTCCACTACCAGTCAAATGTTGAACTTCACTCCAGTTATTTGACAGTTTAAGTCACAAGTTACTTCACAGAGTCAGAATATTAATACATATAACAATCAGAGTAAAAAGGTTAAGATGAGCTCGTTAAACTCTGTGAACATGTTTCTTTATTTGTGTGCTACATGTTTAAAATAGAGTGTGATATTTTATAAATTCTCTGTTACACAAGAACTTTTATCTGATGGAACTCATCATCAGTCCTCTTCACAAACATGATGTTAATTAACTGAACAGCTGTTTTCAGTCACTAAATTTCTGTCTGATTAAACTTTGCAGCTGAAACTATAAAAAAAACAAGTTTACATTTATAAACGAAAATTAAATCAGAATAATAATAGAAACACATTAAACTGCTGTAGTGAGACTTTATATTAGATGTGATTATTCAATATTAAATGTGATGTAAACAAATGATGAGGAGTTAAAAACAAACAGCAGAAAATCTAAAACTGACTTCAGATTAATGTCAGAGCGCCACCTGCTGGACAAACACTCAGCACACAGCAGAGGATATCAGTGGGTCACAGTGGATCACAGAGGATCACAGAGGATCACAGAGGATCACAGTGGGTCACAGTGGATCACAGAGGATCACAGTGGGTCACAGTGGATCACAGAGGATCACAGAGGATCACAGTTGATCACAGCGGATCACAGAGGATCACAGTGGGTCACAGTGGATCAGATAGGATCACAGTGGATCACAGAGGATCACAGTGGGTCACAGAGGATCACAGTGGGTCACAGTGGATCACAGAGGGTCACAGTGGATCACAGAGGATCACAGTTGATCACAGCGGATCACAGAGGATCACAGTGGGTCACAGTGGATCACAGAGGATCACAGAGGATCACAGTTGATCACAGTGGATCACAGTGGGTCACAGAGGATCACTGTATCAGCTGAAACGTGCTGTTGTGATTGGACAGGGGGTGGACACAATAACAGGAACACTGTCAGAGGTTGATTCAGCTCAGAGTTTCTCTGAAAGCTGCAGGTTGTTGTTTTGTTTTCAGAATACAATAAAAACATTCTTAAGATTGATGTGACTTTTTAAGACGTGAAACCAAACATTAATCACGTGGTCTCATCTCTCCCTGTGAGCTCCTGCAGCTCTTGTTGTTGTGTTGCACTGTTCTGATAAAAGCCCGTCAGAACCTCCCGTCGTCGGTCCAAACATCCGGAGAACAGAACGGGATGATGTCAGACTTCCAGTAAACACTTCATACAAACAAGATGTGAAAATCACTGAATCACTTTGCTTGAAGGTACAAAAAACAAAAGAAAGCAAAAGAGTAACTCATGACAAAGTAATAAGTCTTAAATGAGTCTATTGAGTAACTGCTCAGTAGCATTAAAGATGTTGGCAAAATGTTAAAAGTTATTTTACTGTATCACACTGAATTGCAGAGTTAGTGAATTATTCCATCACCATTTTATGTGTTTAAGATCTTTTGGACAGGTCTGAAATCAGACAAAAAGTGTCGATCCCAGAGTGCGATCTAACAGGCAGGAGAGTAACGGTGGACCTCCTGCCTGTCAGGTCGCATTCAGGGATCAACACTTTTTCCCTGCCATGATGGCGGCGTGCCGGAGTTGCTACTGCTAACGTGAGTTGTCCAAAAACGTTCTTTTTTAGTAAACTCTGTGTACACAAACAATGTTCTCAATGCTCGTGTTCATGTGTAGAGACCCTGGTGATACTACGAGCAAAGTTTCATGTTGTGTCGAGCCTTCTTAATGTTTTAAAAATAGAGATTTTGATGCTAACATAGAATTTGCCCCGCGCACTCCCATTGAAAATGAGCTTGACCTGAAAACGAAAATACGGTAAATCTTGAAAGTGCCTATTTCGTCGTAATTATGCGTTTACACGAAGGTTTGACACACATACATTCACAAATAAAGCCTGGGTTGCTTTTTGGCGAGAGTTTCAGTTTAACTTGAATAAAACGTTACCAAACTTTGTATCATGTGCAGTAACCTCCTGATGTGACTTGACCCTGTGTAGATTAGTGTTTCATGTCGGGTTAGCTGATGACATCATAGCATGATATGATAAATATAGACTGTTGAGTAACTGTAGTATTATGTCACTTTAAAGATACACAAACAGTAACTAAAGATTAAGTAATGAGTAATTAATGAGTCTACTGCGGAACTACTGAGAAACTACTGAGGAACTAGAAAGTGTTACGTTTGTTATGTTACACTGTTAAGATACACAAACTAATAGCTAACTGATGATTAAGTAATGAGTAATTAATGAGTCTACTGAGGAACTACTAACTTTAAAGAAACACAAACTGTAACTAATGATTAAGTAATAAGTAGTTACTCAGTATGATGTTTTATTTGACTTGAAAGAGCAAGAAAATAGTAACTAATGATTAAGTAATTAGTCAATAATGATTAGTCAAGTTAAGTAAAACATAATACTGAGTAGTTCCTCAATAGGCTCATTAAGTACTAATAACCTAATCATTAGATAATCTTTGCATGTCACCTGGAGTCAGGAGGTTGTTATTGATCAGGAACGGCTCATGATAACGTGATCAGTATTCACAGATCTCTCCCAGTCTGTCCTTCAGTGTCTCATCGTTATCGACTACACAGTCCTGAAATCACAGTTATTCAGGAACGACTAATGAGCGATTCATTAATAATATAATTCCTCACTCGCTCCTCAGTAACTATTTTACTGTATTCTTTGTTGCACATGATCAGCTGATGGAGCATCTGTTCCTCCGGAGCTTCAAGGTTTCCAGTTCTTGTCTCAGACGTTTCATTTCTTCCTGACTTTCTTCTTGTTGTTTCGCTCTCTCTGTTGCGCTTTCAGCTATCTGAGCTTTCATCTCTTGTATTTCTTCATAGTGTCTCTTGTTGATTTGCTCCACTTCCCTTTGAATCACCTCCTTTCTCCACTGGAACATCTCGATGTCGTAGTAGCAGCCACCATTTTCCTTCACCATGGTCTCGATCTTGTTCAGCAGCTCTCTGACCTGTGTGCGGTTTGTGTGATCTTTGTTGTTGAACACCTGGTATCTGTCTCCACAGTCCTTCAGGAGTTGTTTGACGAAATCGTCACAGTTTTCGAGATAACTCTCCAGTGACTGATCTTCCAGTTCGTCTCCTCTGGTGAAGATAACGATGATGAAGTCTTTGGACTTCTTGCCGAACACCGTTTTGATCAGTTCCAGTGAGTCTTTCTCTATTTGTGTGAGGTTCCCAATCTGCATCACCAGTAAGAAGACGTGAGGACCAGGAGACAACAGGCTGATGGATCTGTGAAACTCCTGTTGAACTTCGTCATCAGACAGAGTCTCGTTGAACAGCGCAGGAGTGTTGACCACAGCAACAGGCCGTCCATCGATCTCTCCCGTTGCTCTCTCACAGCACTTCGACGCCGGCTTTGGGGCGATTCTGGGTACGAAATGCCTCTTGCCTAAAATGGTGTTTGCTGTTGCACTCTTCCCACTGCCGGACTTCCCAACCAGCACCATCCTGAGAGGCTCTCTGCTCTGATGTTCATCATCACCTACAATCTCACTCCTCGGTTTCACGTCCTGCTGCTCAGCTTTCAGTCTTGAAACATTCTCCATCAGAGCTTTAGTCAACATGTCCTTTGTGAAGCATCTCAATCCGTCTTCTTTCATCTTTTCCACCGTGTCCAACAGCTCTGGGATCTGCTGCTTGTCCTTGATGTTGAGAACAACAGATCTTCCTCCACAGCTCTGAAGGAACTCCTGGATGTCTCTGTTCTTTGTTACGAAGTCAACAACAGCTGGAGCTGTAGGATCTGACTCCACAGTGAACAGAATCATGGTGAAGTCATTGACTCGAGAGCTGAATGTGTTCTGGATGGTCTTTAACTCTTTCTTGTCTTCATCAGTGAGGGGATCCACAGGTAGGACCAGGATGAAGGCATGGACGCCCTCAGGATCACACAGGGAGACACACCTGAGTGATTCCTTCATCACTTCCTCCTGAGGTTTTCCACACAAGGCAGGCAGCTCCACCAGGGAAACCCAACGTCCACACACCTCTCCCTGACTCTGAACACACTCTGTTGAGTTGGAGACTGAAGGAAACTCTGTCTGACCTAAAATGGCCTCAGCTGCTGAAGTCTTCCCTGCTCCTCTCCTCCCACACAGAACCAGGTTTAAAGCTGCTCTGGTGTCTTCAGACTTTGGTCTCTGTGGCATCATTAAACCTGCAGCTTCCTCTCCAATCACATGACGGCTGACGTGATTTCCATCGTTCTCCTTCACGATTTGACCCAAACGTGTTAAAAGCTCTGAGTGCTCAAGATGCTTCAGCTTCAAGTATCTGTATCCACACATTTTCTTCACGTCTTTTAAGGGTTGCATATAATTTTTATATGTTTTCTTCAGACCTGGACTCTCCTCTCTGGGTGTTGGTATCAGAACCAGTGAATGATCCAATGATCGATCACTGAAGAGGTTCAGGACTCTGCAGAGCTTCAGTTTGTGTTCCTCAGTGAAGTCTTCAGGCTGTAGAACCAGCAGGAACACATGAGGTCCAGGATCAGAGAGTCTCTCACAGGTTTCTACATGTTCTGTCAGTCTGTATTCAGACATGTTGGGATCCAGCAGATCTGGGGTGTTGATCAGAACTATTTCTTTCTCCTTCACCCGTCCACTGACTCTCTGACAGCCGTCTGGTTCTTCCTCAGTGTTGAACTTGTTCTCTTCCAGTATGAAGTTCCCCACTGAACTCCTCTGAGACCAGCTGTTCCCCAGCAGAACCACCTTCAGCTCAGACACTGGAGAGAAAACACTGCGTTAGAAAAGTGTAACTGTGAAGTAAATTAAGACTTCATTCATTCTGAATACAACAGAAATAAATTAACAACAGATAAGAAAGTTCTTTAATTTGGACTTCAGAGATTCTGTCATCCATTATTAACTTACAACTTGTAAATTCACCAGTGAACCTGTAAATATTTTAATATAAAAAAATAATCTGGTTCTAGACGTTAATATGTTTCTGACTCACTGTCGGGTGGCAGGAACGGGAAGCTGCTGCTGCGCTTCAGAGGTGATGCAGCTGATGGACACAGAAAATATAGATATTGATTAATTCCTTCATCCACATGTGATCTGTAATAAACCTGCTCATCAGTGATTGTTGGTGAATGTTGTCACAGTTTTAATAGATTGATAGTTATTATCTGACATCTGTATGAACATCTGGAGGCCACACCTCTGTACCTGTGATGTCTGCACTGAATATACAAACAGAAACAAGGAGCAGAAGAAGAAGAAGAAGAAGAAGAAGAAGAAGAAGAGCAGCTTGCTGTCTACACAATGTGATCATCAGTTCTGGTGTTGTGTGCAGTAGAAGCTTCATGTCAGCAGGTGTGAAGCAAACATCCATCAGTGACTCTCCAGCTGTGGACCTGGAGCTCCACCTGCTGGTACCAGAACCGCACTGAATCTGCACTCTGAACCGGCCCAGAGACCAGAAACTGTCATTTCATTTAACTGTATTAAACACAAAAGTTATATAAACACATGAGGTGATGTGTTTCAATATTTTACATTTTGAAGTTAAACGTGCGTTCTGTAACCATGTGGTGAACGTGAGGAGACATGAAGACAGAAACATCTGAATATTCAGACTTCTTGTTGTTGATTTCCTGTTTTATTTTGTAGTTTTATCCTCTTGTGTGTTACTTCCTCCTCACCTGTCTCACCTCAGTCTGGTTAGTGTAGTTTGTATGTCAGCCGTCTTGTGTTCCTGTGTTTGTTCTCTGTTTTTAACTTGTCTCTTTGTCTCCAGCTGTTTGTTTGTTTATTAAACTGGTTTCCAGTTTTCATTAAAGCTCTCTTCCTGTTTCTGTGTCTGTATCTGGGTCAGTTCTTCTTTTATCATACTTTATATTTATTAGTTTTCAATGTGCAATATCACGTATTTCATTTGTGTCACATTTATTTACACAATAAATTACTGTAGCGTATTAAATCCTGCAGTATTAGCCAGTAAGAGTTAAAGCACACAGCTGTTTGTAAATGTTAATAAATATACTGTGTAGTTGTTACATATAGTTTAGTGCAGTTATTTATGTTACTTACTTGTATTTCTTGTGTTCTTCTCTACCTATATTTTATTCAGATCTCTCTACAGTGAGACATTTCTTCTCTAGAAGACCTCACGTATAGATTTCCCCTCAGAGATCAATAAAGTTCTGATTCTGGTTCTGAAGTATCTAATACAGACTTAGGAAACAACACTTTAACTCTAACTTTATAAAAATGTATGGCATTGAAAGCTGAATGATGAAATACTCATATTAATAATATCAAATCTTTTACAATTTCATTTCATCTCCTTGGTAACGAGGATGATGAGAATTAATTTCAGTTACAGATGTTTGATTAATTTCTTGACTAGAACGAAAATAAATCATCATAAGTGAACAAATCTACTTTAAACTTCCACTTCAGTAATTTATATTGATGCTTCCACATTGATCCTTCAGACGGCTGCTGGAGGCTCCAGAGATGGTTTTCTTGTTCTGTTCCAGATAAGAATCTAATTTACATGTTGAATCTGTTCGGACGCAGCAGATATTAAAGTGAAACTTGTGAACAGCACAAAGATATTTAATATCTCTGTGTGTGTCTGCGTTAATCAATCGTTTCCTCTGAGCTGATGGTTCAGATGTTCTATGGTTTAAATATTCAATATTCATATTACAAAATGAATAATTTGAATTTCTTTTGTTTTTATTAGAACCCTTTGTTCTTTTTTATTTACATTTTCCTGTTATATCACACTTTTAAATAAACCTTGAAATCTTTTATGTCAGTTATATCTTTTATTATTTTCATTTTCATTTTATTGGACCTGGTGTGTGTCAGTCTCTAAACCCATCTTGTATTCTTAATATAATCAGAATCAGCTTTATTGGCCCAGTATGTGAACATATATGAGGAATATGACTCCATTTTTTAGTCTTTTAGAGACATAAACATGAACATAACATAACAAACATTCAACTAGACAGAACAAGAAAGAACAGTAAGTTAAAGAATGGTAGAATAATTAAATAAGTAAATAAGTAAGTAGTAAAGTGTTCATGAATATGAATATTACATGTTTTTCAGTCACTATTAATCACTTTGAGTCACATTTCCATTAGTTTGAAAGCTGTTAAAGTTAGTTTAATAAAGTTTGATTCACGGAGGAGCTTCTGTTCACCGGCTGCCTCTCCAACATGAATTCATTATTTAAAGGTCACTGCCGAGAGAAGCTGCAGGTCCGAAAGCAAAATCACGACACAAAGACGTCAGAGTGAGATAAAAGTTCATGTTTACTGAGGTCAGAAGCAGGTTAACAGCTGTGAACATGCAAACCTGTCAGACAATCAACCTGAAGGTCAGCAGGCCGAAGAAAGGCTGAAGAGAGGCGGATACAGGTGTGTGTGTGTGTGTGTGTGTGTGTGTGTGTGTGTGTGTGTGTGAGTGAGGCAGGTGAGGCATGTGAGGCAGGTGAGGTTAGTGGTGGCTGGTTGTTACTGCAGGTGAGGTTAGTGGTGGCTGGTTGTTACTGCAGGTGAGGACGGATCAGCTGATCTGTAATGAAATGAGAGTTAGAGGACGGCAGAGAAACTCAGAACTCTCCTTCATTCATCTTCTCTGAGGAACGAGTCCAACATGTTACTGTCAGCTGTGATTCATCAAAATGTACCTGGTGTGTTTATCGTGTCACTTCATTAGAAAATGTGTAAAACGATCCTAAACACAGATCAGAGTAATCCAAAGCTGCTGTTGAACCATCTGGAGAACAGTCGCGGTTTTGAGCTCTTCTCAACAGTTACTGTCTGAATTTCAAGTGTTTCTGTCATTGAGGTGTATGAGACAAACTGAATTTATTTAATGCAACAATCAGCCTGCAGATTACTTGTATTAGCCTGAAAGCACAGTAGGTCAATATCGTTTAGTCTTACATGGTCCAAGTTAAAAATATGGTGAATATGAAGACAGCAACATGTTTTTCTGAGGAAATGTTCAGGCGTCTGGCAAAATAATGTTAAGTTGTGACCTCATAGTACACCTCAGAGTAACAGGAGGATTAAACTCTGTATAATTCTTTATGTCCACTGACTTTGTGCATATAACATAACAAGAGCTTGAATATAAGTGTGACCAAAATGCAGTAGATGCCTCCAAATATAGAACACAGGTAAGACAAAGGAAACTCCACAACAGCAGGACCAGGGAAAGTCTACAGACTGGACAAAGACAGAACTAAAGACTGGACTTCATTATGAACTAAACTAACGAGGGGACGAGGTGCAGGTGGAGAGAGGAGGAGGAACACAGGTGAGGGGAATGAGTGGAGTAACAGTGGGAAGAGGGCGGGGCTAATGAAGGTGAAGCAGTGCAGGTGTGGAGGGAAAGCAGAAAGGGGAGGAGCAAAGAACACAGGAGAGAAACTGAGATAAAGACGCCACAAAAACCCAGAAAACACACAGAACACATCAGATGAGACTGAACTGACAGAAACACAACAGAGCTGAAAAACAGCCGACTCAAAGAACAAAACACATAAATAATAAGTTGGATGTTTGAGGTTTGTTACGTAAGAAGAAAAATATTCAGACATTCATCGACAGCAATGGAGGAGAAGATAATAATCACTGATCAGCACAGAGCTGTACGATAACAACACATCTACTGGTACTGAGACAGTGTGGAGGGAAGAGAGCGAGGAAGTCTGACTGCCTGGTAAGTTATGGAAATACGTCTCAGCACAGCAGAGCTCTGATCGATCACAACAAACATTTAAAAAGCTGTTTGCTTGTCGTCTGGCTGACAGACCTGATGAATTCAGGCTTTTTACAAGGCGACATTATGTCTTTGTTATTTCAGCTTCTTCTGATCCTTTTATTGAGTCGGATCACTGAGAAATCTCTTTGCTGGTCACAGTTAGTATTTATGACTTTAACACAAGCGTATAAAAATAAATAATCCTGTGATGGGACGTGTGTGAGTTACACCAGCAGGATATTCTCTCCACGCTCTGACTGAATGCAGCATCAGTGTCTGAGGTAATAAATCTGATGGAATATGTTTCTATTTGTTTGGTTGTGGATGTGGAACAGCGTCGTCTTCAGACAAAAGAACAAAAAAAGGAAAAGAAATATCCTGATAACAAACACTCAGCTCATAATCCAGCCTGCAGCCATGTTACCATAGTAACAACCTTCTTAGCATGACACCAAATGACTTAAATAATCTAATAAAATAATAAAGAGCTGACCTGCGTCTGCAGCCGCCATGACGTCACTCTGCTGGACACTCAGACTCCCCCTGCTGGTGAGAGAGGAGATGAACTGTTAGCAGCTGGTTAACCAGTCTGGTTACAAACATCTTCTTACTTCAGTAAAACAGCTGGAATAATGTTGATATTCAATTCCATGTTTTTTTAAACCACTGGGGAAAAACTGAAACAACATTTTTAGATTACCACAAATCCTGTGAAACGCGCTACGTTACTCTGTTACTGCTTATAATTAAAGTGATATGTAACTTCTGTAATCACTTCAATGCTGTCACAATCAATTGTTATAATGTACAATAATTACATTACAATAATTATTGTATAAATAAATTGTTTTGCAGTCTGATAGTGACGTGACGTCGTTGTTTTTATTTATTTATTTAACCAGGAAAAAGACTCATTGAGATTAAAAAGTCTCTTTTACCAGAGTGTCCTGGCCAAGACAGGCAGCAGCATAATCATACACACACACACACACACACACACACACACACACACACACACACACACACAAGCTGGACACAAACATTAAAGACACTCAGCATCCAAACAGCAACATCTGAAGGTCAGCTACAGTAATAACAGCCTCAGGAAAAACATCTACAACCAGATGTTTCTGTCACCCAAGTTCACCTTAAAAGAGTTCAACAACACCAACTCATTCAGTTTCAAAGTGTTTCGCAGCCTGAATGCTTTCTTCATCAGTTCAGTTCTGACTTTTGGGACAGACAGCAAGAACAAATCCTGAGACCGAAGATTGTACGTCCCAGCGTTACTTCAGTTAATGTAGGACAAAAGAAGGAAGAAAACCTAAGATTGCTTTGTAAATGAGAATATGCAGGTGTCTCAGTCTGCGTATTGATCAGGAGGACGATCCAACCCGCTCACACAGCGTACAGTGATGAGTCAGTGCTGTAAAACCAGTGATGAACCTCAGAGCTCCGTGATACACAGTGTGAACAGCATGTAAGCTTTGAGACGAGGCTCGCATATATAAAATAAAAACCCAATTTCAGTTTCAATCTTTTCAGCAGCTGCTGGATATGATTTGTGAAAGAGAGGGATTCATCAATTAATACACTGAGATATCTGTAGTTGGAAACACACTCCATCTTTAAACCCTGAGAAGAGAAGATGGAGGGCAGATTTTGTGGTTTTGATTTTGTGTTAGAGAACAGCAGGACTTTAGTTTTGTCAGCATTTAAAACAAGTATTAAATCACACAAATGTTCTCGGAACGTGTTAAAAGCAAGTTGCAACTGGGAGAGAGCCCCTTCAGTGTAAAGGTGACGTCATTATAAGGCCATCCAGCCCAGCTGTAACCGGAACTCTTCATCCTGCAGTCTTTTCTCTTTTCTCCGGCAAAAACAACATAAACTGTTAAAAACACTTAAGGAAAATAAAAGTGACGCAGAGAATAAACGTCACCAAAGATCGTCTCTGAGGACAGACGCTCCACTCTGAGAGGTTCTGACGTCATACAGACCTCCGCCCTCAGCTGCCGACAGCTTCAGGAAAGTCAAACATCACCTTCCACTCTGATCAGATCAATAACTAAAGATTTTAAAGTGAATATTGAATAGTGTGTGAATATTTTACAGATGAATCACACGAGGACTCAGTTCAGACCGACTCACACACACACAAACACACACACACACACACACACACACACACACAGAGGATCCTCAGCTCGCAGAACCGTTAGACGGCGTATCGACTGTTTCCGGTTCGTTAAACTCTTTAATTAAACTGATCAGAACCACAAACGGGTCAATTCATCAACACACACTACTCTCACTTCAGTTACCTCGTTACTTTATCGAGTTTGACCGAGTTCACTCACCGGATGAATTCTGCTGCGACACGAACAGAAGTGAAAGTAAGAAGCTGAGATGAAGGAGGAGTCTGATCTGACTGGACACGGCTGGAGTGGAACGAAGTACTGAAAAATATATATCCAAAAGTCATACACGAGTAAAAGTTCAGATATGATGCTAAATATTACTTTAGTCAAAGTCACACATATGAACAGTACTCGAGTAAAAGTTTAAAGTATCTGATGTTAAATGTACTTAAATATCAAAAGTACAATAAATAATTTAAAAACGTGATAATTTGTCTCTGATACAGCATGTGATCTGTAAAGTAACTTGTAACTTTGATTACTTTAGTTACTTTAAAGCTGACTGGAATCAAGATGTTACACAGAACAAATCCTGTCAGTGTTTTTAATCTAATAAAGCTCAATGGATGAAACTATGCAGCTGTATGTGATGTGGATACATGAGCTCCACTGCTGACATGTGAATCATCAGTAACAATATTACAGTCATGTGATGTATTTATATGATGTAACTGAACGGAACCAATAAGTACTTTTACTTTTAAAGGAGCAGTCTGTAGGTTTGTTGAAGAAATGTTAATGAGAAGAGAAAAATGTTGTTGATTTTCCTCCGTTGGTTTGCTGAATGAACAAACTGACCTGAAAGGTTGTTTATATGTGGCGGACCCTGCCACTTTCCCTTCCTCGAGTATTGTATTATTATTGTTCCCCAGCGTGACAAATCTTGAACTCAAACAGAGAAGGCAGGATAACTCAAAGACAAAAAACAGTGAATTTGAAAAAAAATCTTCCAGTGCAAACAAATATCATAAAGTTCAATGTGCAACTCCGAGGAAGTCAAAGCTTGTTTAAAGGTGACTTAACACATTCTGTTTATACATTAAAATTAAACTTGGAAATTCACCAGCGAGCTCACAAACACAAAAAAAAGTGAGTTGGTGCCAACAAATGAAAAAACAGTTTAATTCTAGATGTTGATTCAGATGAAAATATTTCTCACTCAGTTCAGATTAATTTACTTTCAGTATCAGATGTTTTCCATCGTTCTCTTTCAAGTTGGCTCTGATGTGTGAGGCGTTCAGGTGACAGTTTGCCTTGTGAGGCATTCAGCAACTCTGAGGCGTGAGGCTTCCATTTGAGGCATTCAGGTGACACTTTGTCTGGCTCTGATGTGTGAGGCGTTCAGGGACTCTGTGTGTAAGACATTCAGGTGACACTTTGTCTGGCTCTGATGTGTGAGGCGTTCAGGGACTCTGTGTGTAAGACATTCAGGTGACACTTTGTCTTGTTGACTCTGAAGTTTGAGGCGTTCAGGGCTGCGTGACGCGTTAAGGGCCTCTGATGTCTGAGGCGTTCGTTTGAGGTGTTCAGGGAATCTGTGTGTGAAGCATTCAGGGACTCTGTTGTGAGAAGCGTTCATGTGAGGCGTTCAGGTGACAGTTTGTCTTGACTCTGATGTGTGATGCCTTCAGGGACTCTGTTGTGTGAGGCGTTCGTTTGAGGCGTTGAGGGAGTCTGTGTGTGAACTGTGAAGCATTCAGGGACTCTGTGTGTGAAGCATTCGGAGACTCTGATTTGTGAGGCGTTCAGGGACTCTGTTGTGAGAGGCGTTCGTTTGAGACGTTCAGGTGACAGTTTGTCTTGACTCTGATGTGTAAGGAATTCAGGGACTCTGTTGTGAGAGGCGTTCGTTTGAGGCGTTCAGGTGACAGATTGTCTTGACTCTGATGTGTGATGCCTTCAGGGACTCTGTTGTCTGAGCGTTTGTGTGAGGCGTTCAGGTAACAGTTTGTCTTGTTGACTCTGATGTGTGAGGCGTTCAGGTGACAGTTTGTCTTCACTCTGATGTGTGATGCCTTCAGGGGCTCTGTTGTGTGAGGCATTCAGAGACTCTGTTCTGTGAGGCGTTCAGGGACTCTGGTGTATGAAGCCTTCGTGTGAGGCGTTCAGGTGACAGATTGTCTTGACTTTGATGTGTGATGCCTTCAGGGACTCTGTTGTGTGAGGTGTTCAGGGACTCTGATGTGTGAGGCATTCAGGGACTCTATTGTGTGGGGAGTTCATGGACTCTGTTCTGTGAGGAGTTCAGGTGAAAGATTGTTTTCCCTCTGATGTGTGAGGTGTTTAGGGACTCTGATGTGTGATGCCTTCAGGGACTCTGTTGTGTGAGGCGTTCAGGTGACAGTTTGTCTTGACTCTGATGTGTGATGCCTTCAGGGACTCTGTTGTGTGAAGCGTTCATGGACTCTGTTCTGTGAGGCGCTAAGGGACTCTGTTGTGTGAGGCGTTCAGGGACTCTGATGTGTGATGCCTTCAGGGACTCTGTTGTGTGAGGCGTTCAGGGACTTTGATGTGTGAGGCGTTCAGGGACTCTGTTGTGTGAGGCGTTCAGGGACTCTGATGTGTGTGGTGTTCAGGGACTCTGATATGTGAGGCGTTCAGGGACTCTGTTGTGTGAGGCGTTCAGGGACTCTGATGTGTGAGGCGTTCAGGGACTCTGCTGTGTGAGGGGTTCAGGGACTCTGTTGTGTGAGGCGTTCAGGGACTCTGATGTATGAAGCCTTCGTGTGAGGCGTTCAGGGATTCTGATGTGTGAGGCGTTCAGGGAATATGATGTGTGAGGCATTCAGGAACTCTGTTGTGTGAGGTTTTCAGGGACTCTGATGTGTGAGGTGTTCAGGGACTCTGTCGAGTGATGCCTTCAGGGACTCTGTTGTGTGAGGTGTTCAGGGACTCTGATGTGTGAGGCGTTCAGGGACTCTATTGTGTGAGGTGTTCAGGGACTCTGTTGTGTGAGGTGTTCAGGGACTCTGATGTCTGAGGTGTTCAGGGACCATGATGTGTGAGGCATTCAGGGACTCTGTTGTGTGAGGCGTTCAGGGACTCTGTTGTGTGAGGCGTTCAGGGAATATGATGTGTGAGGCGTTCAGGGACTCTGTTGTGTGAGGCGTTCAGGAACTCTGATGTGTGAGGCGTTCAGGGACTCTGATTTGTGAGGCGTTCAGGGATTCTGTTGTGTGAGGCATTCAGGGACTCTGTTGTCTGAGGCGCTCAGGGACTCTGATATATGAAGCCTTCGTGTGCAGCGTTCAGGTGACAGATCGTCTTGACTCTGATGTGTGAGGCGTTCAGGGACTCTGATGTGTGAGGCGTTCAGGGACTCTGTTGTGTGAGGCGTTCAGGGACTCTGATGTGTGAGGCGTTCAGGGATTCTGATGTGTGAGGCGTTCAGGGACTCTGTTGTGTGACGTGTTCAGGGACTCTGATGTGTGAGGCGTTCAGGGACTCTGTTGTGTGAGGCGCTCAGGGACTCTGATATATGAAGCCTTCATGTGCAGCGTTCAGGTGACAGATCGTCTTGACTCTGATGTGTGAGGCGTTCAGGGACTCTGATGTGTGAGGCGTTCAGGGACTCTGTTGTGTGAGGCGTTCAGGGACTCTGATGTGTGAGGCGTTCAGGAACTCTGTTGTGTGAGGCGTTCAGGGACTCTGATGTGTGAGGCGTTCAGGGATTCTGATGTGTGAGGCGTTCAGGGACTCTGATGTGTGAGGCGTTCAGGGACTCTGATGTGTGAGGCGTTCAGGGACTCTGTTGTGTGAGGCGTTCAGGGACTCTGATGTGTGAGGCGTTCAGGAACTCTGTTGTGTGAGGCGTTCAGGGACTCTGATGTGTGAGGCGTTCAGGGATTCTGATGTGTGAGGCGTTCAGGGACTCTGTCGTGTGACGTGTTCAGGGACTCTGATGTGTGAGGTGTTCAGGGACTATGATGTGTGAGGCATTCAGGGACTCTGTTGTGTGAGGCGTTCAGGGACTCTGATGTATGAAGCCTTCGTTTGAGGCGTTCACGTGAAAGATTGTCTTGACTCTGATGTGTGATGCCTTCAGGGACTCTGTTGTGTGAGGTGTTTAGGGACTCTGATGTGTGCATCGTTCAGGTGACAGATTGTCTTGACTCTGATGTGTGATGCATTCAGGGACTCTGTTGTGTGAGGTGTTCAGGGACTCTGATGTGTGAGGCGTTCAGGGACTCTGTCGTGTGATGCCTTCAGGGACACTGTTGTGTGAGGCGTTCAGTGACTCTGATGTATGAAGCCTTCGTGTGAGGCGTTCAGGTGACAGATTGTCTTAACTCTGATGTGTGATGCCTTCAGGGACTCTGTTGTGTGAGGTGTTCAGGGACTCTGATGTGTGAGGCGTTCACGGACCCTGTTGTGTGAGGCGGTCAGGGATTCTGATGTGTGAGGTGTTCAGGGACTCTGATGTGTGAGGTGTTCAGGGACAATGATGTGTGATGCCTTCAGGGACTCTGTTGTGTGAGGCTTTCAGGTACTCTGATGTGTGAGGCGTTCAGGAACTCTGTTGTGTGAGGCGTTCAGGGACTCTGATGTGTGAGGCGTTGAGGGATTCTGATATGTGAGGCGTTCAGGGACTCTGATGTGTGAGGCGTTCAGGGACTCTGTTGTGTGAGGCGCTCAGGGACTCTGATATATGAAGCCTTCATGTGCAGCGTTCAGGTGACAGATCGTCTTGACTCTGATGTGTGAGGCGTTCAGGAACTCTGTTGTGTGAGGCGTTCAGGGACTCTGTTGTGTGAGGTGTTCAGGGATTCTGATGTGTGAGGCGTTCAGGGACTCTGATGTGTGAGGCGTTCAGGAACTCTGTTGTGTGAGGCGTTCAGGGACTCTGATGTGTGAGGCGTTCAGGAACTCTGTTGTGTGAGGCGTTCAGGGACTCTGATGTGTGAGGTGTTCAGGGATTCTGATGTGTGAGGCGTTCAGGGACTCTGTCGTGTGACGTGTTCAGGGACTCTGATGTGTGAGGTGTTCAGGGACTATGATGTGTGAGGCATTCAGGGACTCTGTTGTGTGAGGCGTTCAGGGACTCTGATGTATGAAGCCTTCGTGTGAGGCGTTCAGGTGAAAGATGGTCTTGACTCTGATGTGTGATGCCTTCAGGGATTCTGTTGTGTGAGGTGTTTAGGGACTCTGATGTGTGAGGCCTTCAGGTGAAAGATTGTCTTGACTCTGATGTGTGATGCCTTCAGGGACTCTGTTGTGTGAGGTGTTTAGGGACTCTGATGTGTGAGGCGTTCAGGGACTCTGTTGTGTGAGGCGTTCAGTGACTCTGATGCATGAAGCCTTCGTGTGCGGCGTTCAGGTGACAGATCGTCTTGACTCTGATGTGTGATGCATTCAGGGACTCTGTTGTGTGAGGTGTTCAGGGATTCTGATGTGTGAGGCGTTCAGGGACTCTGTTATGTGACGTGTTCAGGGACTCTGATGTGTGAGGTGTTCAGGGACTATGATGTGTGAGGCATTCAGGGACTCTGTTGTGTGAGGCGTTCAGGGACTCTGATGTATGAAGCCTTCGTGTGAGGCGTTCAGGTGAAAGATGGTCTTGACTCTGATGTGTGATGCCTTCAGGGATTCTGTTGTGTGAGGTGTTTAGGGACTCTGATGTGTGAGGCGTTCAGGGACTCTGATGTGTGAGGTGTTCAGGGATTCTGATGTGTGAGGCGTTCAGGGACTCTGTCGTGTGACGTGTTCAGGGACTCTGATGTGTGAGGTGTTCAGGGACTATGATGTGTGAGGCATTCAGGGACTCTGTTGTGTGAGGCGTTCAGGGACTCTGATGTATGAAGCCTTCGTGTGAGGCGTTCAGGTGAAGGATGGTCTTGACTCTGATGTGTGATGCCTTCAGGGATTCTGTTGTGTGAGGTGTTTAGGGACTCTGATGTGTGAGGCCTTCAGGTGAAAGATTGTCTTGACTCTGATGTGTGATGCCTTCAGGGACTCTGTTGTGTGAGGTGTTTAGGGACTCTGATGTGTGAGGCGTTCAGGGACTCTGTTGTGTGAGGCATTCAGTGACTCTGATGCATGAAGCCTTCGTGTGCGGCGTTCAGGTGACAGATCGTCTTGACTCTGATGTGTGATGCATTCAGGGACTCTGTTGTGTGAGGCGTTCAGGGACTCTGTCTTGACTCTGATGTGTGATGCCTTCAGGGACTCTGTTGTGTGAGGTGTTCAGGGATTCTGATGTGTGAGGCGTTCAGGGACTCTGTTGTGTGACGTGTTCAGGGACTCTGATGTGTGAGGTGTTCAGGGACTATGATGTGTGAGGCATTCAGGGACTCTGTTGTGTGAGGCGTTCAGGGACTCTGATGTATGAAGCCTTCGTGTGAGGCGTTCAGGTGAAAGATGGTCTTGACTCTGATGTGTGATGCCTTCAGGGATTCTGTTGTGTGAGGTGTTTAGGGACTCTGATGTGTGAGGCGTTCAGGGACTCTGATGTGTGAGGTGTTCAGGGATTCTGATGTGTGAGGCGTTCAGGGACTCTGTCGTGTGACGTGTTCAGGGACTCTGATGTGTGAGGTGTTCAGGGACTATGATGTGTGAGGCATTCAGGGACTCTGTTGTGTGAGGCGTTCAGGGACTCTGATGTATGAAGCCTTCGTGTGAGGCGTTCAGGTGAAGGATGGTCTTGACTCTGATGTGTGATGCCTTCAGGGATTCTGTTGTGTGAGGTGTTTAGGGACTCTGATGTGTGAGGCCTTCAGGTGAAAGATTGTCTTGACTCTGATGTGTGATGCCTTCAGGGACTCTGTTGTGTGAGGTGTTTAGGGACTCTGATGTGTGAGGCGTTCAGGGACTCTGATGTGTGAGGTGTTCAGGGATTCTGATGTGTGAGGCGTTCAGGGACTCTGTCGTGTGACGTGTTCAGGGACTCTGATGTGTGAGGTGTTCAGGGACTATGATGTGTGAGGCATTCAGGGACTCTGTTGTGTGAGGCGTTCAGGGACTCTGATGTATGAAGCCTTCGTGTGAGGCGTTCAGGTGAAGGATGGTCTTGACTCTGATGTGTGATGCCTTCAGGGATTCTGTTGTGTGAGGTGTTTAGGGACTCTGATGTGTGAGGCCTTCAGGTGAAAGATTGTCTTGACTCTGATGTGTGATGCCTTCAGGGACTCTGTTGTGTGAGGTGTTTAGGGACTCTGATGTGTGAGGCGTTCAGGGACTCTGTTGTGTGAGGCGTTCAGTGACTCTGATGCATGAAGCCTTCGTGTGCGGCGTTCAGGTGACAGATCGTCTTGACTCTGATGTGTGATGCATTCAGGGACTCTGTTGTGTGAGGCGTTCAGGGACTCTGTCTTGACTCTGATGTGTGATGCCTTCAGGGACTCTGTTGTGTGAGGTGTTCAGGGACTCTGATGTGTGAGGCGTTCAGGGACTCTGTTGTCTGAGGCGTTCAGGGACTCTGTTGTCTGAGGCGTTCAGGGACTCTGTTGTGTGAGGCGTTCAGGGACTCTAATGTATGAAGCCATCGTGTGAGGCCTTCAGGTGACAGATTGTCTTGACTCTGATGTGTGATGCCTTCAGGGACTCTGATGTGTGAGGTGTTCAGGGACTATGATGTGTGAGGCATTCAGGGACTCTGTTGTGTGAGGCGTTCAGGGACTCTGATGTATGAAGCCTTCGTGTGAGGCGTTCAGGTGAAGGATGGTCTTGACTCTGATGTGTGATGCCTTCAGGGATTCTGTTGTGTGAGGTGTTTAGGGACTCTGATGTGTGAGGCCTTCAGGTGAAAGATTGTCTTGACTCTGATGTGTGATGCCTTCAGGGACTCTGTTGTGTGAGGTGTTTAGGGACTCTGATGTGTGAGGCGTTCAGGGACTCTGTTGTGTGAGGCGTTCAGTGACTCTGATGCATGAAGCCTTCGTGTGCGGCGTTCAGGTGACAGATCGTCTTGACTCTGATGTGTGATGCATTCAGGGACTCTGTTGTGTGAGGCGTTCAGGGACTCTGTCTTGACTCTGATGTGTGATGCCTTCAGGGACTCTGTTGTGTGAGGTGTTCAGGGACTCTGATGTGTGAGGCGTTCAGGGACTCTGTTGTCTGAGGCGTTCAGGGACTCTGTTGTCTGAGGCGTTCAGGGACTCTGTTGTGTGAGGCGTTCAGGGACTCTAATGTATGAAGCCATCGTGTGAGGCCTTCAGGTGACAGATTGTCTTGACTCTGATGTGTGATGCCTTCAGGGACTCTGATGTGTGAGGTGTTCAGGGACTATGATGTGTGAGGCATTCAGGGACTCTGTTGTGTGAGGCGTTCAGGGACTCTGATGTATGAAGCCTTCGTGTGAGGCGTTCAGGTGAAAGATGGTCTTGACTCTGATGTGTGATGCCTTCAGGGATTCTGTTGTGTGAGGTGTTTAGGGACTCTGATGTGTGAGGCCTTCAGGTGAAAGATTGTCTTGACTCTGATGTGTGATGCCTTCAGGGACTCTGTTGTGTGAGGTGTTTAGGGACTCTGATGTGTGAGGCGTTCAGGGACTCTGTTGTGTGAGGCGTTCAGTGACTCTGATGCATGAAGCCTTCGTGTGCGGCGTTCAGGTGACAGATCGTCTTGACTCTGATGTGTGATGCATTCAGGGACTCTTTTGTTTGAGGTGTTCAGGGATTCTGATGTGTGAGGTGTTCAGGGACTCTGTTGTGTGACGTGTTCAGGGACTCTGATGTGTGAGGTGTTCAGGGACTATGATGTGTGAGGCATTCAGGGACTCTGTTGTGTGAGGCGTTCAGGGACTCTGATGTATGAAGCCTTCGTGTGAGGCGTTCAGGTGAAAGATGGTCTTGACTCTGATGTGTGATGCCTTCAGGGATTCTGTTGTGTGAGGTGTTTAGGGACTCTGATGTGTGAGGCCTTCAGGTGAAAGATTGTCTTGACTCTGATGTGTGATGCCTTCAGGGACTCTGTTGTGTGAGGTGTTTAGGGACTCTGATGTGTGAGGCGTTCAGGGACTCTGATGTGTGAGGTGTTCAGGGATTCTGATGTGTGAGGCGTTCAGGGACTCTGTCGTGTGACGTGTTCAGGGACTCTGATGTGTGAGGTGTTCAGGGACTATGATGTGTGAGGCATTCAGGGACTCTGTTGTGTGAGGCGTTCAGGGACTCTGATGTATGAAGCCTTCGTGTGAGGCGTTCAGGTGACAGATCGTCTTGACTCTGATGTGTGATGCATTCAGGGACTCTGTTGTGTGAGGCGTTCAGGGACTCTGTCTTGACTCTGATGTGTGATGCCTTCAGGGACTCTGTTGTGTGAGGTGTTCAGGGACTCTGATGTGTGAGGCGTTCAGGGACTCTGTTGTCTGAGGCGTTCAGGGACTCTGTTGTCTGAGGCGTTCAGGGACTCTGTTGTGTGAGGCGTTCAGGGACTCTAATGTATGAAGCCATCGTGTGAGGCCTTCAGGTGACAGATTGTCTTGACTCTGATGTGTGATGCCTTCAGGGACTCTGTTGTGTGAGGTGTTCAGGGACTCTGATGTGTGAGGCGTTCAGGGACTCTGTTGTCTGAGGCGCTCAGGGACTCTGATATATGAAGCCTTCGTGTGCAGCGTTCAGGTGACAGATCGTCTTGACTCTGATGTGTGAGGCGTTCAGGGACTCTGTTGTGAGAAGCGTTCAGGGACTCTGATGTGTGAGGTGTTCAGGGACTATGATGTGTGAGGCATTCAGGGACTCTGTTGTGTGAGGCGTTCAGGGACTCTGATGTATGAAGCCTTCGTGTGAGGCGTTCAGGTGAAAGATTGTCTTTACTCTGATGTGTGAGGCATTCAGGGACTCTGATGTGTGAGGCGTTCAGGGACTCTGTTGTGTGAGGCGTTCAGGGACTCTGATGTGTGAGGCGTTCAGGAACTCTGTTGTGTGAGGCGTTCAGGGACTCTGATGTGTGAGGCGTTCAGGGACTGTGATGTGTGAGGCGTTCAGGGACTCTGATGTGTGAGGCCTTCACGGACTCTGTTGTGTGAGGCGCTCAGGGACTCTGATATATGAAGCCTTCGTGTGCAGCGTTCAGGTGAAAGATCGTCTTGACTCTGATGTGTGAGGCGTTCAGGGACTCTGATGTGTGAGGCGTTCAGGAACTCTGTTGTGTGAGGCGTTCAGGGACTCTGATGTGTGAGGCGTTCAGGGACTCTGTTGTGTGAGGCGTTCAGGGACTCTGATGTATGAAGCCTTCGTGTGCGGCGTTCAGGTGACAGATTGTCTTGACTCTGATGTGTGATGCATTCAGGGACTCTGTTGTGTGAGGTGTTCAGGGACTCTGATGTGTGAGGCATTCAGGGACTCTGTCGTGTGAGGTGTTCAGGGACTCGGTGGTGTGAGGCGTTCAGGGACTCTGATATATGAAGCCTTCGTGTGAGTCGTTCAGGTGACAGATCGTCTTGACTCTGATGTGTGATGCATTCAGGGACTCTGTTGTGTGAGGCGTTCAGGGACTCTGTCCTGACTCTGATGTGTGATGCCTTCAGGGACTCTGTTGTGTGAGGTGTTCAGGGACTCTGATGTGTGAGGCGTTCAGGGACTCTGTTGTCTGAGGCGTTCAGGGACTCTGTTGTGTGAGGCGTTCAGGGAATATGATGTGTGAGGCATTCAGGGACTCTGTTGTGTGAGGTGTTCAGGGACTCTGTTGTGTGAGGCGTTCAGGGACTCTGATGTATGAAGCCATCGTGTGAGGCATTCAGGTGACAGATTGTCTTGACTCTGATGTGTGATGCCTTCAGGGACTCTGTTGTGTGAGGTGTTCAGGGACTCTGCTGTGTGAGGCGTTCAGGGACTCTGTTGTCTGAGGCGCTCAGGGACTCTGATATATGAAGCCATCGTGTGAGGCGTTCAGGTGACAGATCGTCTTGACTCTGATGTGTGAGGCGTTCAGAGACTCTGTTGTGAGAAGCGTTCAGGGACTCTGATGTGTGAGGTGTTCAGGGAATATGATGTGTGAGGCATTCAGGGACTCTGTTGTGTGAGGCGTTCAGGGACTCTGATGTATGAATGCCTTCGTGTGAGGCGTTCAGGTGAAAGATTGTCTTTACTCTGATGTGTGATGCCTTCAGGGACTCTAATGTGTGAAGCGTTCAGGTGACAGTTTTGGCGTTCAGTCATAACAAATGTTTGTGCTCGATAATTCACACAATATTATCATATTGTGTATTTTTAACACAATATCAATAGTATTTTTTCATACCAGGGTTTCTGTCAATATCTCATCATAGACAAAATATCCTTTTAACAGCATCTGCATAATGCTGAACCACATCTCTGAGCCAGATGTCAGGCTGTTTTTAGAACAGGCACATTATTGGACTGAAAAATGAAATACACTCCACCTACTTAGTTATGTGTTTTGAAAGATAGCGTGGCAGAAGGACATAGTCTGATGTTCCTGTAGGCAGCTATAGAACCAGTACCGGTGTTCTGCAGAATACCTGGAAACTTTTGGTGGTTTACAGATCCAATCATAAGCCTCCTGAACTGCTTACAGACTCATTAGGGCCACACAGAAAATATCAGACATATCTGATGTGTAAGAACTGATTACATCAGTACTTCACGAACCGGACCACAACAACCAATGAGAGCAGAAACCCGGAGCAGCTGACGGTTCTGCTCCTGTTCTGCTGTTCTGTCCTCCGGTTTCTGAAGAAGAGAAAATCCAGAATCAATTAACCTTCTGCTTTTATTCTTAATTATGAAGTACATTGATTTAAAACTTCTTGAGATATACGATGAAAAGACAGACAGAGATTCCGTGTTTTATAGTTATCGTTATAGTCCGATCACATAAAACAGAATAATAAATATCTTTTGTGTATTACAGCATTCTCTCTCAGGATTGTGCTGTAGGGGAAACATCAGGATCTAAAGACGACACTCGGCAGCTTCATCATTGGACACTGATACTGATAATCAGGGACACCTCAGTCTAACACTGTGTGGCCGTCAGAGGAGAGAGGAAGAAGTTTAACAGTGAAACCTCCTGACAGCCTCAGTCTGTCCGAGGACACTGAGAGAGAAGAGACGCTCATCAGTCTTTGTCCTCCTGAACCAAATGTTCTCTGTCAGTGAATCCTTCTGATCTCACAGAGAAACTCTGAAGTTCATCCTGAGTTTCTTCCGTCTTGTTTGTTTTATACTCACACATACTAACACACATCATCATCTCTTATCTCGCCTGTTAATAAATGACCTTCATGTCAGACATTCTGTGTTACCTGAGCACCATTTTGTAATCTGAACATAAAGGATCAGTTTAAATGTTCAGGAGTCTTTGTTCTTTCATAAATCTCAAGTTTCTTTAAGCTTTTAGCAAAAGCCAAAGTCCTTATAGATCATATTTAAATCCACTTCTCAGTTTCTAAGGAACTTTCCACCTCTGCCGTTAGCTGACCGACACACTGTGACCTGAGAAGGAAATTCTCACGTTCTGTATGTTTAAAAGAATCAGGAGTTACTTGAATGATGTTCAGCCTTCAGTTTTACTTTAAGTGCTTCAGTCTGTCATAAGAAGTTAAAACAGATTCATGAGGAGAGCTGCAGCTGGCATGTTAGTTGATGAGTCCAAAGAGTCTTTCACCTGTTATAATATAATAAATCTGATATCAATCTGATTTACTGATAACAACACATGTTGTTGTGTTCCAAATAACCTTGAAACCATTTTCAACCATTTTGTATTACCTGGCCTCCATTTTGTAGCCTGAAAGATTCAATCATCCAGGTTGGATGAATAGTTTTTGTCACAACTTCAAGGTAATTATTTTAAGTAAAATTCAAATTCTTCCCACAATCAACAAGATATCTGAAATAAAACAGATTGTTGAAAAGATTCTTAGTATGGAATGCAACTGCTCAGATTTCTTGCTGGATGACACATTTTAGGTTTTAACATATGAAGTCAAACATTTAATAATTTTTGGTCTCCCAGGTTTTTATTAACAGTATAAACAGATCATGTTAGATGTTTGCTATGACGAGGCTGCACACACACACACACACACACACACACACACACACACACACACACACACACACATATACACACACACACACACACACACCTGCATGAATATGACAGTTGATATTAATGATCAGTGCTATCGTGTCACTTCAGGACAAGTTCATCATTAACTCAGCTGTTTGATTCTCATCATGTCTGGTAACGTCCTGCCCACTCTGCTGCAGTAAAGGTGATCACAGGTGTGTTGGTGTCTCCAGGGTGGAGTTTGATTCTGGATGGAGAGCGATGCACCACGATCAGCAGGTGAGAGGACTCAATTAAATATAAATCCAAATATAGAAACAAGTAAATAACAGTAAATATATTCTCAAATTAGTAACCTGTCGTCTGTAATCCTCAGGTGTGTGTCGACTGTTTGCACCACATGGACCTGATACCTGTCTGCAGTGAGGACACAAACTGAGCGGAGGAGTCGCTGATACTGCAGATTCACATTAAACCTGGACAGAAAAGATGGCCGACAATCCACACAAGACTTTTGCAAGAGCCATCAACGGTAAGTAACAAGTTCATGTTAATCAACAGAAACTCATCAGAGAATTAATCAGGTTTATTTCATAATGAATGAAAATGTATTTATCAAATGTACTAAAAACACATTAAGAGATTTATTTGGCATTAATTGTGAGGATGTCGTCTAATAATGTAAGTTTGAAAGAAAGTCGTGTCTAAACTTTGATTAAGTGGAGAGAGAGTTATTAACTGTTATCAGATCCATAAACATGAATCACTCCTGAATCTAACGTACAGACTGAAGGTCAACAAGGAAGCTGATCTATGATAATCATAAATATGATTACAGCAACAGTTAGAACAAGACTACAAACACTTCCTATTTTGGCCTCTGCTGTGAGCGAGAGTCTGGTAGTGGAGCTGCTCAGTATCATCTGTCATCATGTGAAGGGTCGACTCCCTCCATGTGAACACTGGGTGGATGTGGAGCTCCAGACAAACACGCAAAAGAGGGCGTGTGAGAAAATGAATAGAAGTGTTCACAGGATATAAAACCTTTTTTTGATCATGAGCCTAAAGTTGCTCTACAATTCTGTGGTTTATCAGTGAATTTCATAAACTTTACTGCAGATTTTAATAGGAAGATCTTTGTTATATACTCTCATCTCCTGTTTGAAACTCCTGTATTCTCACTGCACTGCATCATTATAAACTGTGGGCTGTTTATTCCTGACAATAACGTGTATTTCATGATCTGAAGGGAATAAATCCACAATTCTGATGTGACGACTTGTGATCAGCTGTCACTTCTCTGCTCTTAATGCAGACAAACATCACTGCATCACTAGACACCATGTTTTAATCAAAGACAGAAATAAGTTCATGTAACATTACACATAACATTTGCTGAATTTACAAGAAGGTCCAAATAATGCAGAATTAGTCAGAGACAGTTTCATAAAGCAAAGTGAAGCAGCAGCAGAGTCAACAACAACATCTGCTGAGTCGAGTGTGTTTCACGACAGATCGTGCAAATGTATCGACATTTGTGCACATTGTGTCGACGCTGTAGTTGTATTTAAGGAGGTTTGTTGAAGTAAAAATGGCTGCTGAAGGTGTTAAATCATTCCCAGATATTTTACTAGTCGCTGGCTACAAGAAGCTGTTACAGACTGATTTCAGTTTTCTGTCTGATGTTTTATTGACTAAAGCTGAATATGTGAAAAGACACGCCTCAGTTCAGACTTCATCCTATACACAAATTCATTAAACATTAAAGGTGCATTATGTAGTTTTGAGTAAGATGTTTGAAAGAGGTCATATGCTGCTTTTTGGGTTTTTGCCCTGACTTCGTTTAGTTGAGTGAAGAAGAGAAAAGAAAACACTACCCCTTCTCTCCCTGAGATGCCTGTTTTGGAGTCGAGCCTCTACTTCTGTAACTTATGTGTGACACTATGTAACAGGCGTATATGAATATATTGTCTCTAGTGTAGCTTGAGGGGAGTACACTAGCTTAACCAAACAGTGTTATGGCCTACACTATAGGGAGTAGCGTCCTGTGGAGGAGGGGTGGCAATGGCTCAATCTTGGGGCTCTTGTAGGCATACAGATTGGGGTTACAAAGATAAACACAGTTTACAAGCGTAACCTTTCTTACCAAACTTTCAACATGCACTAACTGGAATGCAGGGTAGCAACAATCAGAGGATTGTCTCTTAAAGTTGACTTAGGCTGAAATACGTGGTAGTAACAGCTAAAGTAAAAATCTTGGGTTTCACAGAGCCAGTAGCACACTGTGACTCTATCTCTATCTCTACTTCCTTCTCAGGGTGAAATGTAAGGCAGTAACCCTTTTTCACACAGAGACGCCTCATTATTGCTGCAGCTGTGGTTCACCAATTTCTCTGCTGTTGTTTGTTCACACAGAGCCGAGCAACTGCGGTGTAAAGACGAACCAGTGTGTAACTCACACAGAAAGCCGGCGCTGCAGCTCCTAAAGAGGCATTACGGTCCACGTCATGATGATGACGTCTGTGTGGTTTTTTTTAAGGTGTTCCCCAGGTGTCCTCCTGTCAATCTAAACATGTACCTGCTGACTGTTTATTATCATATGGATGCTGTGATAATGAGTTGTGATTGAGATACTAGCCCATCATGCATCCTTGAAAGTGACAAAGTTAAGTTTTTCACTCTAAATTAGATAATTACATCATCACCACCAGTAAACTGGACTGACTGTCTGACTGGCGGGGAGGGAGGCTGTTTTCTGGGGGAACGTTCACTCAAGTCTCGGCCTCCGGATTCGTATAAGTGCCACAACTGCCTCTGAGACTTTCACACAGAAGAGGAGGTGGAGAAATGGCGCAGGATGCCTGCACTCAGAGGGCTACTAACAGCCACATATATTAACTTCATTGTATCACAGGGCCGTTGGCATTCTGTGAACACTTAAATTGTCATCAAATTCTGATAGCTTGACAACAATGCATTGAATACTGATATTCAAATGCTGAACTGAAATTCTTACTATTTCTACAGAGCATTTTCAACTTGAATTAATAGCGGCAATAGCAAATGGCTCAAAATGGCAGTTAATTACCAAAAACATTTTGGTTAATCAAATGGGTTATATATTTGATTGATAAATCAATTCTCATTGCACTTTAATTGTAAGTACAAATCAACGTCTACACCTGTAGTAGACTATTGGTTAAATGTGAAGACTTTTGGCTAAAGGGTTCAAGATGTGAATCTCAAATTTTGGCACTGTCCAAATTATGCTGAAATTAATATTGCACATTTATGAATGATAGTCAGCAGTACAACCCCCAAACCTCACATGGGGCACCATTACACTGTGGTTGGTACATCTCAAGAGGCACAATTATGTAGTATTCATGGAGCATTAAAAGGGAGTTCGTTTTAAATTTGGCTATCAAGAATAATTAATGATTATCAGGCATTATAGGGATATCAATTATGATAAATAATGAGATCGAAATTTGCAATAAATCACCTCGGGGCATGGTTCAGAGTCCATTTTGAAATCCACAATGAACAACTTCACCTGTGGGTCCCAACATTCTCTAACTTGGCATCACACACACACACACACACACACACACACACACACACACAGACACAGACACACACACACACACACACACACACCTGTATATAGTACATGTTAGTTAGATTGTGTTTTTTCATCTTTGTGTTAAAAAAGACTTTGGAACCTTGATGCTCCTTTTTCATATTGTACAAGAGTGAATGTAGACAACCTCGACTGTGTCAAAGACTCTGAAATCCCTCGACCATTACAGCTGTTGTGGTAATTTTGGTGGTAGAAATTAAGTTAATAATTAATCAGAGTTACAAACTGACAGTTGAGTACATTTTAATGAGACTGATTTGGTGAATTGGCTCTTTTCCCTTTAAGGGCGGTGCCCTGAGGTGATCTAATGAACATTACCTGGGTAACCCCAAAACTTGCAGCTCGACTACAGTAAAAGCTTTCTTATTCTGGGACTATGATGGATTTGAGAATGTTTTCAGCTGTTGTTTAATTGCAGTGTGAACAGTCTTTATCAAGGCTCTGTATGAACACTCAGACCTGTTCATTCAATTCACCATGTGGAGTGAGAAAGCTGTAGTGCTGCAGTGTGGGTCGTACCAAGAAGGTTAATGTGGACCAAACAGTTTCCATATACAGGTGGTCTAACTTCAGACCACATCCTGCATCCTCTGCTCTGTGTGTGGGCCAACATTCAGTGAAATCTGTATTTAATTGAAACAATAACATTGTTGGTGTATAAAATCAATGAATGCAGGATTGACTGCATGTTTTCTTGTTCTTACAGAGAAAAGTGATGTGGAGCCTCTGAAACGTGAAAACAGTTTGCGCTTCCTGCCTCCCAACAGTGAGTTAAACCGAGAAGTAGCTTCTCTAATGTTTCATTAAATGTATTTTTCCAATATTTCTGTATAGAAACATGCACAAGACATATAGCAACATTTAGTTTTATTTCAAAGCCGTTCTGTTATAACGCTCTTTAGTCTAAAATCACCAAAATAAATCAAAAGCTTAAGAACTGGAAGTATTGAAGTATTGCTCTTTGGATTAGAGATGGTGATTTTTGTCATGATAGTCAAAATGTTTTATTTCTCTTTGATTTCAGTGTCTGAGCTGAAGGTGGTTTTGTTGGGGAACAGCTGGTCTTTGAGGAAAAAAGTGGGGAACGTCATACTGGGAGAAACTCCGTTCAACACTCACAAAGCACCTGACAGCTGTCTGATAGGAAGGTCACAGATAGAGGGCCAGAAAATAGTTCTGATCAACACCCCAGATCTGCTGGATCCCAAGATCCCTGAAGACAAGTTCAGAAAACATGTAGAAACCTGTCAGAGACTCTCTGCTCCTGGACCTCATGTGTTCCTGCCAGTTCTACAGACTGAAGACTTCACTGAGGAACACAAACTGAAGCTCTGCAGAGTCCTGAACCTCTTCAGTGATCGATCATTTGATCATTCACTGGTTCTGATGTCAACACCCACAGAGGAGAGTCCAGGTTCCACAGAAGACTACACCAACCATCCGGCCCTGCAGGAGATGATCAGGACCTGCAGATACGGGTCTCTGAGGCTGAAGAACCCTCATCGCCCAGAACTCTTAACACGTATTGGACAAATTGCAAAAGAGAACCATGGAAAACATCTGAGGTGTGATTTACTGAAGGAGGCCGCAACAGCAACTCCAACTCCTCAGAGCCTGAAACAAGGAGGAGCAGTCGGTGAGCTGAGGAGTCCTGCAGCAGCTGCTGGTAAGAGCCAGAAGGTGTTTGGTGAAGTGTTCACTAAGTATTATTTAATAAAAAAGTGTAAAGAAATGGTTCAATGGTATTATAATTTTTGCATAGCTAACTCTGAAAAACAGAATTCAGCCTTAAACGTTGTTCACTGTGTGAACATGTGTCTTCATCATTTATGTAATCAAGACCTGTGCAGGCTTCAGTGTGTGCAGCAGCTCTGAATACCAAAGCCATTTACATAAATAATGAAATACTGAAAATGTAAAACAAAGCATGACAGCTATAATGTTCATGTTCTGACCCTTCACAGGTAAACTGGAGTGATGTTTAAATTACACAGTACTATCAAGGAGTCATCACACATCACTGTTCAAACTCTGATAGTTCAAACTAAATTCATATTACATTTCAGAAAAACAATAATTGTATCATTGAAATAATGACGTTGTTTGTTGTCGTTGTTTTACAGAACATGGACTCAGGGTGGTTCTTCTTGGACAGAGTGAGGACGACAAGACGTCTCTATCAAACTTCATGCTGAGGAAGAAAGCTTTTACATGTCAGGGAGAAACTAAGAAATGCGAGGTCGACCACGGGGAGTGGAGAAAAGAAACGTTAGCATTAGTGAAAACTCCAGACATCTTCAGTCTGTCTGAGACACGAGTGAAGCTCTTGATGCAGGAGTGTGTGAGTCTTTGTCCTCCTGGACCAAATGTTCTCGTGCTGTTAGTGAAACCTTCTGAGTTCACAGAGAAGAACAGAGAAACTCTGACGTTCATCCTGAGTTTGTTTGGTCAAGATGCTTTTAAACACTCGATGGTCATCATCACACATGAGAGGAAGAAAACAAGTTCCAGTCTGAATCAGCTCCTTAAAGACTGTGGAGGTAGACACTACAACATGTATAAAGACAACCACAGGTCATTAATGAAGAAGATTGAAAAGATTGTCCATGAAAACAGAGGAGCCTTCCTCACCTGCAGTGAAGAGACCATCAGACCAAAGTCTGAAGACACTATGGAAAAGATGAGAGAAGAAGAATCCAGAAGCTCCACAAAGGAAACACTGGCTGAAGATCAGGGAGGTGAAGGTGCAGTTCAAGACATAAATGGCCAAAGACTTCATGCTGAAAGCAAAGATGTGGAAATGATTAATAAACAGACAGGAGATAAAAATCAGAGCAGAGAGCCTCTCAGGTTGGTGCTGATTGGGAAGACCGGCAGTGGAAAGAGTTCCAGTGGAAACACCATTTTAGGGAGTAAATGTTTTGAATCCAGAGCCAGTCAGAGATCAGTGACCAAGTCTTGCCAGAAAGAATCAGGAGAGATTGATGGACGGCCTGTTGTTGTTGTCGACACCCCCGGCCTGTTTGACACGATTCTGTCCAAAGATGAAATTAAACAGGAAATTCTAAAATACATCAACATGTTGTCTCCTGGACCTCATGCTTTCCTGCTGGTGCTGCAGATCGGTCGCTTCACACAGGAGGAAGAGGAAGCTGTGAAACTGATCAAGAAACTCTTTGGTGAAAATTCAGCATATTTCATCATTGTTCTGTTCACCAGAGGAGACGATCTGAACGATCAACCAATTGAAAGTTACATAGAGGAAGAGTGTGATGACTTTGTCAAAAACCTAATAGAAGAGTGTAAAGGGAGATACCACGTCTTCAACAACAGAGATGAGAAGAACCGTGAACAAGTCAGAGAGCTGCTGAACAAGATTGAGATCATGGTGACAGAAAATGGTGGCGGCTGCTACACCACAGGGCCAGCAATGGAAAAAGATGTAAAAAAGATTTTGAGAGAGGTCGAAGAGCTGCAGAAAGAGAAGGAAGACCTTAAAAGAAAACTAGAAGAACAGGCTTCTGAAATGAAACGGGACATAACACAAACTGAGGCAATGGAAAAAGAAATGGCCGACCTTAGACAAAAGGTGGAGTTGTTGGGAAAACAAAACAAAGAAAAGAAAGAGAATTGTATCATCCAGTGATGAAGTGTGCAGAGTCAACACTCTGAACACATTTTTTCTTGACATGAAACAAAGGTTGACCTGTGGACCACAGTTGGTGGTATATTACTTTGATACTGGACACCTGATGATCTTCTAGTTGTAGCTGAATACAGATCATATATTCTTCATTATTAATCATGTGTACATCATCTGATACTATGAGCGGTGACAGCCTTCTTTTTTTTTTTTAAAGATTTTTTTCAGGCATAGACACCTTTATTTGACAGTGGATAGACAGGAAACGGGGCAGCAAAGGTCCGCTGGCCAGGACTCGAACGGGGGTCCGCTGCGTATGTGGCATGTGCTCTTAACCACTGGACTACATGCGCGCCTTACAGCATTCATTTTAATCGTTCTTGTGATGAGAGGAACTTCTTGTTATTGTACAGAGTGAACAACGTCGTCAATGTGAGGCCTGTCACTCCAATTACAGTATTGGCTCAGATATAATACAACTAAGGCTGTCAGGTGATTAAAAAAATTAATCTAATTAATTACAGGATTTGTAATTAATCAATCGAATTAATCGCATTTAAATCTCATATCTGCTAAAGGTACCCAAATAAAGAATTCGAATTCTAGGACATAACAAAATTGTATTGCATGACTAATCAATTGAAAACACTAAGAAGAGAAGAACTTGCTGTTCAAAGGCCCGAGCAACGATGTGCTCGCTTCGCTCCCCTGAGTCGTCCATGTCTGTTGTCACCTGCTTTGACGAGCGACTCGGGCTGTAACGATTCATCAAACTCACGATTCGGTTTGTATCACGACTTTTGATTTTATTTATGTAACATTTCAATAACTTATGTATATGATACTTGTCTGACAGTATCAGAGGTGCAGTATTGTGGAGGGCGTGTCTATCTGATGGTCTGTTAACTGCACAGATCCCTCACTCAACTTAATACAGAGAAATGTCCCACAAAACAACGTTACAGAACCAAACTAAGGTAACGTAGTAACTGTAATTGTCTTTGGCAACAAGTTAAAAATACCGCCGCTGTACGTGGAGAAGCGTCCTTCCTCCCGCCCGTCCTACAGACTCCTCGTCACATTTCTGCCATGCGTCAGTCACCAGCAAAAACAGTTTACCTCACCGAGTGTTTCTGATGAAAAAAATTTCTGCGACGCTCAGCCCTCCGGACCGAGACTTCAGTGAACTTTACCTTGGAAGACAGTCTCCGTAGGTTTTGAGTGACAGGGGAAACCCCTTAAAAACACACACACGTCAGCGCAGCGCCGGCATTCTGTGTGAATTATGCAGCGGTTCGTCTTTACAGCAATGTTCCGCTCTGTGCGAACGAACAACGGCGGAGAATTGGCGAACGACCGCTGCGGTGTTAATGTGGTGTTACTTACAGCTCATAGGGCTGATCTGGACTGGAAGTTGTGTCGCGATTCTGCCTTCTCACAGCGCGAGACAGGTTCGTGGATCTGAGTGTCGCGATTTCAGCTTCAATACATGTAACATTACAGCCCGACTAGCGACGCAGGTGGGAAGTGACAAACACGTCCGGACAAGTTCCTCGGTGCTGGTGCTTCAGTGACGTGCCACAGTAGCCTACGGGTCATTCAATGGGCCAAATTTAAAACGCGTTAATTTGCAGTGTAATTAATTCATCTAATTAACGCGTTAAACTGACAGCCCTAAATACAACATATATATCTAAAAAATGAAAATAAAATTATGTTTTGTTGTATTATATTGAAAGACTACACTTTACATAATCACTAGATCAGAGAGGGCCAGTCTAACGCCTTCATTTTTTATTATGGGTTGTCTGTCGTTATTCAGCACAGCCCTGGAGGCCCCTCCTCACCAGGTTTGTTTTATATCTTAACTAATTGCGAACTGTGTTGTTATTTTCTGTAAATATGACAAACGCCTTCTTGACTTTTTAGTAAAATGCAGTTTGTAAATAGTATTTAAAGCCTCAAGGCTTTATTTGATAGAACAGGCTGAGAGTGAAGGAGACAGAGAGAGAGGATGACATGCAGCAAAGAGCCACATGGTGGAATCAAACCCTCAGCCACTGCACACATCAGCTGATGTAGACTGAGGTAGTTGTAAATGATCTGATTTGATTTCCTGTAGGCAGTAGGAAAGGGAGGTGGCTGGGAGAGTGGATGTGGGCTTGGTCGCTGAATATTATTCCCCTAACAGTAAAAATGAGTGTGATGTTTCTGAAACAGAGGGACAAGAGGTAGGAGGGACATAATAAATAGAAGAGGACCCAGAACCAGTTTAGATGAGAGGACAGTGACTGAAATCGAATCCTGGAGGACGAGTTCTGTTAAAAGTCTGGAGTCAGCTGCCATCAGCTGGTCACTGATGATCTCTAACAAGACTGACCCTGTATGATGGAACACACCTGTTTACACAGGTTATTAAGGTTCAAATGGGTTTCTGAAACTGAGCTTTAAATATTTTCTCAAGTATTTTGGAGAGAAAAGGCAGATTTGGGATTGAATGAAGATGATTTAAACTGTTTGGATTTGCAGCTGGTTTCTCCGTTATTGGAGTTATTGAAGCAGTTTTTAGAGACAACGGACAGACAGAGTTGACGGTCACTTATTAAGTATAGAATAGAGTGGTGGAGTGGGGAGGATTTAAGAATGAGGTGAGATATTTCAACATGGTTTTGCCTCTTTGATGATTATTTGAATCAGGGCACAGTAGAGGCCAAAATTATCATATGATCAACATCTTGTTTGTTTTGTTACGGCTACTTTCAAATAAATGAAGGCAAAATGCTAAAAATGTAACAATGAAAAAGTGAAAAAAACTGAATCATCAAAAAAGATTTCTTCAATAACATGCTTGCTTTAAAGTCTACACAGCTGTGTGGGGGAATTTCTCATCTCATTTGTTAATTGAATTCCTGTAATATGATATCATATGAAAATCCTGTATTTCTGTTCAGTGTCTGAACTCTTTCATATCTCTAATAAAAGGAGTTGGTAGTCAAAGTTTACTGTGCAGACTGGTCTAATGTATCCTCAAATATCTTTAGAGCAGTAATGAGAACATCTGATGTGCCTTCATGATGCAGATGATTTCCAAGTTGAGGGAGAATCGAGGAAATGTTTCATTGAGTGGATCCACTGTGATCCTCTGCTGTGTGGACAGTGTTTGTTCAGCAATTAACATTAATCTGAAGTCAGTTTTAGATCTTCTGCTGCTGATCTGTTTGTTTTTAACTCTCCTCATTATTTACTGCTTTTACACCTTCTGTTAATGAAAAGCTTAAAGTTTGTTTATATGTTCATGTTAATATTACATAATAACGTCTCAGATAAACAACATTCTGATTAAAATCAGTGTTCTGAAGTGTTTCATCAATAAATATAAACTTTTCTTTGCTTCAAAGTTTAAAATCTGTTTAAACAGAAACACTTGACAGAACATACAGGCCAAGCTTCAAGGACATGTAATGAAGTTAAGTATTTGTTTTTCAGAATGGTGTAAGTGTAAAGTGGTCAAAGTGCCTCACATGGGGCACCATTAGTATGTGAATTGCATCAAACAAGGCACAATTATGTAGTACTCATAGAGCATGAAAATGCAGTTTTTGCATGCTCCTGCACCAGCCGGTAAAATTGGCCATGCTGCTCACGCCCCTGGAGGATCTCGTGCAGCCAAATCCGGCGACGAGGACAGCGTCTTCATAAGAACAACAGGGCAACACCAAACACAACTCTCTCCATATCATCCATATCAATAACGATAGGCAACTGAGTTTAAGTGCAGCTATTTATAGAACATGTTTTTTTGTTCTGGAATGCTCCATTACAGCGGGAATACAATTAATTTGCTCACATTATCGTCGATCTAACCAATTGCACTACACTACACAACTAGAATGAAATGTAGGCTGCACAACATTGACAGTAGGCTAGAATAAATTAATAGGACTAGGACTACTTTCCATCAAACAAAAACGCTGTTATGAAGACTTTTGCTAAGCAAGTTGTATTTTCTTTTAGCAACCCTGTCCATTTCGTCATACATTCGGCAAAATCAGTGTTTATTTGGGATGATCATTCCGTAAATATGATTGTGGAGTAATTCTGATTTTAATGACTTTATCAAGTAACTTCAATCAATGATGTCGGTAGTTACATGGTGGTGTTTAACGCGAGTGGTGTGCGCCCCTTTAAAATTAGAAGCAAGGACGAACAAGGTGACAAAAGTCACATAAGCGACTTAGGTGGAGTGGACAGGGCAGACAAGGCATATTTCCCTCTTTGTGCGCTTTCGGTCTGAACGCACAGTAATGTTGCCATTATTATCATTATTAGCTAGCTAACAGTTAGGGGTAATTAACATACCGAAACATTATGTTAATGCTGACATATAAACTGTTGATCGCCGCATATGGTTTTATTTCAATTTTAAAGACATTATTCGTATTTAAAAGGATCCCCGGCTATGAAGACTTGTAGTTCTTAAAAAGATAAATGTTAGTATCAGTTATGATAAAGTGATATAAAAAACCTTCTGGATGTCTTCGTTTTTATAAAATTTGTAAAAATAGTTTAACTCGTAGGTCGCCATTGTTATTAACGTCGCAATGCACTCTGGGTTGTGACGTCATATGGTTGCACTGGCGGACTTCAGGACCCTGTTGTGACTGTTCAGCGACATAAACATGTCATCCTGTTCAGCATTTTCAATTTGAACCCGAGCGAAACATTAATGAGGAGGACAGCACTGACAATGTTTCACAAAACGAGCATCAAAATGAAGAGCAAGAAAGACGGGATGAGGCGAGAGTGGGACAAAACCGGTGGTGTACGTGCGGCAACTGCGTCTCCATGGTAACCGAGAGGGAGAGTGTTTGTTGTCAAGAGCTCCAACTTTTGTCAGCAGATGTTCACGGTAAGCTATTGTGTGATCAAGCATATTCCAATATCAATAATTTTGGAGATTATTAGCATCCAGAGCTGTCGTGTGCTTTATAGATAATTAGGATATACAGTGAAACGCATGACTTTGATCATTTTTGCAGCACAGCACACAAAAAACTTTGATGCAGTTTGCCTCAACCAAGACGTCTTATGGGCTGCCCTCGTCAGCCTCCACGACACTGAAACGTTACACTTACTGATTGCTTACCTGACTGAAGAGGTGAATTATCAGCTTCCCCTGTGACCAGTGGTGTGTCCGATGGTTCGCCTAACGTTACAGAAGCGGCAACTGCAGGAGCGGGTTGTCTGCTCAGGAGAGCATCCAGCGTCTCTTGTCTATGGCGCTTTTTAACGCGCATTTCACTCGCTCCCCGAGGGCGTTTAGGCTCCTTTTGTGGGAAAATTGTCGGAAAAGCATTTGGTTTTAGTTGCTCCGGTGAGCTCTTTCAGCAGTTGTGGTCGACTAAAAGCCTCAAATGCATTAGGAGAAAAATGTCGAGAACACAGCCGCGGATCTTTGGGAAGTTGTGTCCGTCCACAGGCATCTTCCCACTCCTTTCTCCTCTTCTTGTCAGTAGGAAAGCAGTGTAAACTCACATCACTCCCCTTGCTGCCTTTTGACTAGAAATTGCATCCACAAGCAGCACAATGTGGCATTTTACTTAACTGTGTGCACGTAAACAAACACTAGCGTCAATAGCTATTCTACCAAGTGCAACCATTTTACATCATCGCACCCAGAGTGCATTGCGCGCGGAAAACATGCCGTCCTACGTAGGTCAAAATATGTACTAAATATTATAGATTTTTTTAATGTAGCCCGTGGAATTAGATGCCACACAGGACAAATTTACTTCTGGGGTTCGTTTGGCTGCAAGTTTATTGCTGACATAAGTTGGAACAGGTCACTTGTAACAGTGTCAGGGTTTGTGGCAGCTTTGTACCCAAAATAGTTGGTTATCCAGATGACAAAATACAAACTACAAAAAAATACAGAAAATACGGCAGTGGCACATGGCTAATGAAAGACAACAGAAAATACATCCTGTCAAATAGATATGTTACATCAAAAACCATGACCATGCATACAAAAGTTTACCACGGAAAGTGCAGTACACTTTGACAGGACACTTACATTCTCCTTTGTTTCTCCAAAGCCTCTTGAAACTTCCCAGGTTTTCACAAGTAAAATATTCACTCGGTCACCTTCAAACAGAGTTAAATAAAATGTAAACCAGTGCGTTTCTCTCACGACAAAGTACAAGCATAGTGAGATTTTATTCACTCGGACATTAGCATGCACATTAGCCAAACAGTTGTCGTGGACGCGCGCTAAAAACGACAGGACACAAGCTCCAACAGTACATAAGACAAACCATCTCGTTCAAATATCAACAATTAATGCTTTTGACATGTTTATACAGGCCCATTGTGTAACCTGGATTTGGCCCCAGTAAGCCCCGCAACCCCTTAGGGGGAAAAAGCGGCAACATCCCGCGACCCTCACGGATAAGCGGACAAGAGAACGGAATACATGGATATCTTACAAGAAATATGTCCAGTTACCTACTACTTCGAGCGACCGCCCGCGACACTGCTCTCCACGTTAACTATCTCCGCATTGTTCACACGTAAACCAGGAAGAGAGACCATGATGCACTTGGTGCGGTAACAATAACATTACTCAATACTGCCGCCTTGTGACCATAATCTTCAACAACACCATAACCTGTGCCAATGCACTTACACTCTAACTCATCTCACATTTAAAGGATGTTACACACAAAATGAAAGAACAAAAACACATATTGACATTTATGAACCCTGAGAACTACATTTGACCTGAGTGGGAAATCTTATTTACCACCCGTTTACATTAATCAATGGCAATATTTTATGTGTTTCTAACATGTGATGACCCCTGCTGTTGAGGCAGCAGCTTTCTGATGTGACTCGGGTTTGTGGGAGGAGTCTGGTTGACCAGAGACACCTGGGCCCAATGTCCTGAGATTATAAAATCCACTAGTCATTCATTCATTCTCTCTCTCTCCTCTCCAGCAGAAGTCCCACGGGGTGATGTGGCAGCCACAGTTTTCCTGAGTTTCCTTATCCTCTGTTTATGCACTTTACAACACACACCCATTACATTCTACACCCATGCACATCCCACACTACTGATAATACTGATGTTCACATTTCATCTAGTGATTATTTTTCATTCATTGCACATTTCGTTACTTCTGTTAAATAAATATATTTTGTTAAACCTCCTTAAATTCAGTGTGTCTCTGTCATGGCCCAAAGAGCCAGGTCGTGACAAATGGGGGCTCGTCCGTTCGTGATTTTCAGTAATATGCTGTGATTTGTTAGACAGTTGGGTTTGCAGATTTGTTTGGCACGTGCTTGTGTTTACACGTTGATCAGCTGATGAGGGTCCGGTGCGCGTGTAGGTCGGTGGTGAACGCCGTCTTTGTTTCAGTGTTGCCTGGAGTTTTGGGGGGTCGCGCTGAATTTGGAGGGTTTTGTGTCCGTGGAAGCATTTTTCATACAGTGAGGTTTTCCTTATTGGCTGTGAGAAGTCCAAAGAGAAGGTAAGTGTTGCTGCCCCGATGCGCTGTGTTTGGAGTTTTCCCTGTTAGGCTGCAGTGGCGTTTCCCCTTTGGGTCACGTCAGTTTTTTTCTTTGTGTAGTGTTGTGTCAGCTGTCTACGGACAGGTGTCTCGGGAGCACGTCCGTGGGATCTTGCGTGGCGGCCTGCTCGCAGGTGGCTTCTCAGACCCGCTGGTTTCCAGTGCGTAATTACCCGCCGCACGCCGCATGAAGACTAGGGGTGAGTTTAGTCAGATTTTGGGCTAGGCAGTTAGAGGGAAATACTCCTCGGGGTAAATTTGCCACATTTGTATGCGTTTGGGGGGTAATACTGTGCGTTCTATTTGGTCGATCTTGATACTATGGCTTCTTCCTTGTCGGAGTTTTTTGATGCGCCCTCGGAGGTGTTTGTTAATGGCTGTACTAAAGAACAGTTGATGCGAATAGCCGAGCATTATGAGATTAATGTGGCAGAAAAGAAACGCAAGGCAGAAGTTAAAAGTGTTGTTTTGTCCGCCTTAGTGGAGAGCGGCGTTTTGGAGAAGGGAGAGCTTTTGTCGGATGTGGCACAGGTGCCAATATCCGTGCCGGTGTCTGCACCCGGGTCGGGGCTGACTTTTGCGCAGCAAAAGGAGCTGATGATGATGCAGTTTGAGCAGGAGAAAATCCGGTTGAAGGTAGAAATGGAGCGGCAGCAAACCGAAAAAATGAAACTGGACTTGCAACAGTATGAATTGAAGTTGATCCATGATGGTAAACTTTCACATAAAACAGAGGAGAGGCTCTCTCAGTCAGGGCAAGTTACGTTTGATGTTCGGGCCAATTTGCGCCTGATGCCCAGATTTAATGAGCGGGATCCTGATACGTTTTTCACTTTATTTGAGCGGATTGCGGATGCGAAAAATTGGCCTGATGCTGACAAGACTTTGATGCTTCAATGCGTCCTCACGGGTAGGGCCCAGGAAGCGTATTCAGCGCTGAGTGCGAGTGATTGTCGTAGTTATGCGAAGGTAAAATCTGCTGTCTTGAAAGCATACGAGTTGGTCCCCGAAGCTTACCGTCAGAGGTTCAGGAACTGGGGGAAAAGTGACAGACAAACTAACGTGGAATTTGCTCGGGATTTGCTGAGCCATTTCAACCGCTGGTGTTCCGCCGCGAGTGTTGAGAGTTTTGAGGGGCTTTGTGAGTTGATGGTGTTGGAACAATTTAAAAATTCAATTCCTCAGCGCATTGCAACGTATGTAAGTGAACAGAAAGTAACCACCGTACATAGAGCGGCTGAGCTGGCTGACGATTTTGTGTTGACGCACAAGCGCGGTTTTGGTGAGGTGTGCGCGGCTAGTGAGTTGAGACGTACAAGTAACAACTACGGTAACTCTCGTTACGGCGTTCAGTCCTCAGTAGCGGGTTCCGCGCATACACTTAGAGCCTCACGCGTGAGAGATGATGGGGGCAGGCGTGGCTTATGTCATTATTGTCATGGCGCGGGCCACTGGAAGGATCAATGTCCGGTGTTGCGGAGTGGGAATAAATGTAAGTCTTATCCAACTGCTCCTGCTCCAGCCTTGTGTTCCAGTGCTCAGGGGCCAGTTCCTGAATGTGGTGATTTTGAGCCCTTCATTGCAAATGCTGTTGTTTCTCTGGTGGGCAGTGAGGAGCGTGTGCCTATAAAATTTCTGAGAGATACAGGCGCTAAGCATTCGTTCATTTTGGGATCAGTATTGCCTTTTTCGCCTGCGACGAAAACAGGGGATTTTATTCTGATGCGAGGTATGGAGATGGGATTGGTACCTGTACCGCTGCATAGTATGATGCTTGATTGTGATCTGGTGCAAGGTGTTGTTGCAGTTGGTGTGCGTCCAGCGTTGCCAGTTGATGGGGTGGCCTTGATTCTGGGAAATGATCTGACTGGTAGCGCGGTGTGGGCTAGTCTGCCGCCTTCTCCTGTAGTTACACCTAAGCTGATAGTAAATGTTGGGCCGGATGAGTGTGGTCGGAAATATCCCGATGTGTTTCCATCCTGCGCCGTGACCCGTGCACAGCGTGCTAGGGCTGCTTCAGACGTGGGGGTAAGTGGAGAGCAAAAGGTGAAGAAAGCTGTGATTCCTCTACCTGATCTTCCCCCGTCCATTCCTCGGGCGGAGTGGGTTAAAGGTCAGCAGGATGATCAGTCTCTGTCCAGTTTGGTGACCAGTGCTTTGCCTAAGAGTGAAATGGAAAATGTGGCTCGTGGTTATTTTTTCCAGGATGAGTTGCTTGTGAGGAAATGGGTGCCGTGTGAAGATGACTTTGTCGGTGAGCCAGTGTTTCAGGTTGTTGTGCCTGAAAAATTCCGTGACACAGTATTAAAGATCGCACATGATGAATCAGGTCATTTGGGGGTGAGGAAGACTTATGACCGGGTTTTGCGATATTTTTTTTGGCCTAAGTTGAAGCATGATGTTTCTAAGTACATAAAATCGTGTCATACATGTCAACTGACAGGAAAGCCGAGTCAGTCAATTAAGCCAGCACCTCTTTGTCCCATTCCAGCAATTAGTCAACCATTTGAACATCTGATTATAGATTGTGTGGGGCCGTTACCAACCTCAAAATCTGGTTGCTCTTATTTGTTGACGGTGATGTGCCAGACGACAAGATATCCTGCAGCATATCCTGTGCATTCGATCTCTGCAAGAGCAATAGTTAAGGCGTTGACACAGTTCATTTCCATTTTTGGCATTCCGCGTGTGATTCAGAGTGACCAAGGCTCAAATTTTACATCTCACATGTTTTCACAGGTGTTGAAGCAGTTGAAGGTGAGGCACAACCGTGCGTCGGCGTATCATGCTCAGAGTCAGGGAGCGCTGGAGCGCTTCCACCAGACATTGAAGTCCCTGTTGCGTGCGTATTGCACAGAGATAGGGGGAGATTGGGAGGAAGGCCTACCTTGGTTAATGTTGTCAGCCCGAGAAGTTGTGCAGGAGAGCACTAGGTTTAGCCCTAATGACCTTGTGTTCGGCCATAGAGTGCGTGGTCCCTTAGCAGTCCTGCGGGATGGCTTGGGTGATACTGATCCACCAAAGAATTTGATTGATTACGAGAATGGTTTCCGTCATCGTTTGTTTACAGCGGCTGAGAAAGCGCGTGAAAATCTTGGAGTGGCTCAGGCTAAGATGAAAACAAGTGTCGGAGCAAAACTATTTCATATTCACTCCAAAGCGTAGGAAGTCTTCCCGCCTTTGTCATGTCAACCTGTTGAAGCCGTATTATTCACGTGATCCTGCTGTTGTACCTGAGTCCAGTCCAGTCCAGAGTTTAGATGTCAGTCCTGTGCTTACTGTTGGTTCTGTGTCCTCAGTTTTGATTCCTCCGGGTATCATGAACATAGAGGAGGTGGATGTGCGAGCACCTGATGACCCTGTGATGTGTGGTAGGCTGAAGAATTCAGAGACGTTGTGTAACTTGGAGAGTTTACTTGTTCACTTATCTGAAGTTTAAAGCAGTGAGTTGAAAGATGTAATCAGGGAGTATCCAGTTCTGTTTGGTGATACACCATCGCGTACACACTTAGTAGAACATGATGTTGACGTTGGCGACAGTGCACCGATTAAGCAGCGTTTCTATAGGTGTGCACCACACAAACAAAAGGTGATGGAGTCTGAGGTCAAATATATGCTGGACAATCACATTGCAGTTCCATCATCATCTAGTTGGGCTTCACCCTGTCTGCTGGTTGATAAATCTGATAAGTCCCCTTGGTTCTGTACGGATTATCGAAAAGTGAACAAAGTCACAAAGTCAGATTCTTATCCTTTGCCGCGAATGGACGACTGCATAGACCAGGTTGGTTCAGCAAAGTTTGTGAGCAAGTTCGACTTGCTGAAGGGGTATTGGCAAGTTCCGCTTTCTGCTCGTGCTAGAGAGATTTCTGCGTTTATAACGCCTACAGGATTGTATGAGTACACAGTGATGAGTTTTGGGCTACGGAACGCACCCGCAACTTTTCAGCGTCTAATGAACTTGGTTGTTGCAGGTCTTGAAGGCTGTGCAGTTTATCTGGACGATGTAGTTGTCTTCAGTGACACGTGGGATGCTCATGTCCAGCGCGTCCGGGCCTTGTTCAGTCGGTTAGCTGAGGCGCGACTCACCGTCAATCTGGCGAAGTGTGAGTTTGCCAGGGCGACGGTGACGTATCTTGGTCGGGTAGTCGGACAGGGGCAGGTGCGTCCAGTCGATGCTAAAGTGAGAGCTGTTGTGAAGTATCCCGCTCCAGCTACAAAAAAAGAATTGATGCGTTTTCTGGGTTTAGTCGGCTATTATAGGAGCTTTTGCAAAAATTTTTCAACTGTAGTTGCACCGCTGACTGACCTGTTGAAGGGCAGGGCGAAATTTGTGTGGTCTCCTCACTGTCAAAGTGCATTTGAGAATGTGAAATCCCTCCTGTGTTCAGCTCCAGTCCTGGCTGCACCGTGCTTGAATAAGCCATTTAAGATCCAGGCAGATGCCAGTCACGTGGGCGCAGGGGCAGTGTTGTTACAGGAGGAGGGGGGAATTGACAAACCGGTTTGTTACTTCTCAAAAAAATTCAACTCATACCATCTGCACTACTCAACAATCGAGAAGGAAGCGCTAGCTCTCATTTGGGCACTTCAACACTTTGAGGTTTATGTTGGTACTGGGGGGGAACCGGTAGTTGTGTATACTGACCATAACCCATTGACCTTCTTGAGTTCATTGCACTGCCCAAACCAGCGTCTAATGCGGTGGACTTTGTTCTTGCAGGGCCATAATTTAGAGGTCAGACACATTAAGGGCAAGGACAATTTAATCGCCGATGCTTTTTCAAGTGCCCCGGTGGGCTAAAGTAGTTGGATAAAAGTGTGAAGAAGGGTATTGTGATTAATGTGATTATAAATTGTTGCAAATCCTGTTTTCCTTTCCACTGTTCTCATCTCTCCATTAAAATGCTTCCTTTACAGGTACCCGGTTGCAGAGGGGTGGGGGGTGTAAGATAGGTTAGTTGTGGTTTTTTGGGGTTTGCGGTGATCCCTGTCGGGTCCCCGTCTTAAGGGGGAGGGTGTGATGACCCCTGCTGTTGAGGCAGCAGCTTTCTGATGTGACTCGGGTTTGTGGGAGGAGTCTGGTTGACCAGAGACACCTGGGCCCAATGTCCTGAGATTATAAAATCCACTAGTCATTCATTCATTCTCTCTCTCTCCTCTCCAGCAGAAGTCCCACGGGGTGATGTGGCAGCCACAGTTTTCCTGAGTTTCCTTATCCTCTGTTTATGCACTTTACAACACACACCCATTACATTCTACACCCATGCACATCCCACACTACTGATAATACTGATGTTCACATTTCATCTAGTGATTATTTTTCATTCATTGCACATTTCGTTACTTCTGTTAAATAAATATATTGTGTTAAACCTCCTTAAATTCAGTGTGTCTCCCGTTTTGTCATGGCCCAAAGAGCCAGGTCGTGACAAACAACATATTTTAGTACAAGAGAACAATTGTGGCTCATTAGGGCCTCCAAGTCATCATAGCCGGGGTTCCTTTTAAAGTGTTTGGTAGATAGTTTTGTTTGTTGTAATGATTGTATTATGAAATGACCTCTTAAGAAATCGATCGAGTCAGAACTGCAGACCCAGTTAATGGACAATGTGGTGGACAGAGGAGACTGGACCCCCAAACACCCTGAGTACCGACCCAGATGATGTCCCACTGACACCATCCAGCCCAGCAGCACTGCAGGGACTCCTGCTCAGCCTTTTACTGTCCATCATCTGTAACTGTTTTAATATTGTTTTTAATAATTATGTAAAGACCTTAATAATAAAAGAAAATATTCAATCCCTTGTTGTCCCTGAAAAGTAGCACTTGATGCCGTTTGCTGTTACAAATTGTACTTAAGCTGTAAATACTGAATGGAATAGACAACGTGCAACAATACAACAATATTTTATTTCATGAATTACATAAAATTTGACAACACTTTTATGAACAAACAATTTATAAAGAACTCATAAATTAACTACAGGTGAGAGGAGAGTTCCTGCCTCAAGTGGAGGAGTTTAAGTATCTTGGGGTCTTATTCACGAGTGAGGGAAGGATGGAGCGTGAGATTGACAGGCGGATCGGTGCAGCGGCCGCAGTAATGCGGTCGTTGTATCGGTCTGTCGTGGTGAAGAGAGAGCTGAGCCGAAAGGCGAAGCTCTCGATTTACCAATCAATCTACGTTCCGACCCTCACCTATGGCCATGAACTTTGGGTCATGACCGAAAGAATAAGGTCCCGGATACAGGCGGCCGAAATGAGTTTCCTCCGCAGGGTGGCAGGGCGCTCCCTTAGAGATAGGGTGAAGAGCTCTGTCACCCGGGAGGAGCTCAGAGTAGAGCCGCTGCTCCTCCACATCGAGAGGAGCCAGCTGAGGTGGCTCGGGCATCTGTTTCGGATGCCCCCGGGACGCCTCCCTCGGGGGGTGTTCCTGGCATGTCCCGCCGGGAGGAGACCCCGAGGAAGACCCAGGACACGCTGGCGTGACTATGTCGCCCAGCTGGCCTGGGAACGCCTTGGGATCCTCCCGGAAGAGCTGGAGGCAGTGTCCGGGGAGAGGGAACCCTGGGTGTCCCTGCTCAGGCAGCTACCCCCGCGACCCGGCCCCGGATAAGCGGACGAAAATGGATGGATGGATGGATGGAAATTAACTACATAACAACAGCTGTAATGTAAGGATTGTCCTCTGGAGCAGAGAAGAGCCTCTCCATCCTCTCTGCAGCCTCATGTCCTCCTTCATCCTCCCTCTTCCTCTTCCTCCTCGACCCTGGCTGGCTCTTCTCCTCCTCATCATCATCATTTTCCTCCTGGTCACCAGCCGGCACCTGGCCCTCAGGCCCTCAGGGATGGAGGCAGTCAGGACAGGGAGGCACTGGAAGTCCTCTGTCCTAACACCCAGTGGCGGTCGTTACTATAGGCAACATAGGCGCTTTCCTAAGGCGCCACCTAGTGAGGGGCCCCAAATATGTGGCGAGAAAAAAATTACAATTAAAATTATAATGTCTATTTTTCTACAGTTTTTTGCCATCCCTCTATCTACAACAATACTTTGATATAAAAAATAAATTGAAACGTAAGTAAAAGAAATGATGATTCTGACGTATAGCCCCTTCAGCTGTTACACGTCACGGTCACAACACGCTAGCGCGCACACTAATGTGCAGCCAGCCAGTCGGCTGTGTGTCGACAGGTCACAGCTACAGTCCAGAAAATGAAACGGCTGAAGCCATCCGGGGAGCACTTTCTAAAGCGCAGAGAAGAAGAGCGGGAGAAACGTGCAAGGGAGAAAGGTATGTCATGTTGATTATATATTTTTTAAATTCACCGAGCATTAATGATATAATCATGCTAGCTAGCAGTAGCATCATGTCATCTTACTAGTAAGCTAACGTTAAGTAGCAATGAGGGTGTGTGACGTTCCCCTTCCTTCAGCCAGGTTTGGTGTTATTAAAGTGAAACTCTCGCCAAAAGGCAACCAAGGCTTTATTTGCGATTGAACATGAGTCAAACCTTCGTGTAAAAGCATAAGCATAACTCACGCTAGCGGTAGCACCTCCGGTGCGTCGCTGTCATGGCAGACAAAAAGTGTCGCAACCCCGAGTGCGACCTGACAGGCAGGAGAATAGAATCTAGAATCATCTCCTCCACTCTCTAGAATCAAATCTAAAATCCTTAATGAGAGAACCTTACAGCACCTAATTGTTAATTTACAGGCCAAGTCGTGGGACTCTGTCTATGACAGTGGGACTCCTGATGCTGCATATGACAGTCTGATAAAGATCATTCAAGACAATCAAGGACACAATCCCTGAGAAGACTTTCTCAAAAGTAATGGAGAAAGCTGTATACAAGAGACTCAGTGGCTATCTTGATAAACTAGATATTCTTGTTCCATCTCAATACGGTTTTAGAAAAAAGAGCACAACCTGTATGGCAATACTCGACCTAATAGAACAAATTAATGACTGCATTGAAGAGGGAAAATATGGTGTTGGCATTTTCTTGGACCTATCAAAAGCCTTCGATACCATTGACTTAGATATTCTAGGCGTGGATGAAGGAAAATTTTCTGCAACTAAACAGTTCAAAAACAGAAGCCATTCTCGTTGGCACCCCACATCAGACCCGGTCATCCACCATTACCAGTATCACCTTCGCCGGCCACGACATCCACCTTTCTCCATCAGTCACCAACCTTGGTGTAATAATGGACCCTCATCTGACCTTTGAACTTCATATCAAACAGCTTTGCAAAAACTCTTTTTACCACCTAAAGAACATTGCAAAACTCCGCCCCTCACTCTCCCTCCCAGATGCAAAAAAACTTGTCCACGCCTTTGTCTCCACCAGGCTGGACTACTGTAATGCTCTTCTTGTCGGGATCTCCAACAAAAACATTCAGAAGCTCCAATACATTCAAAACTGTGCTGCCGGATCCTCACGAAGGCGCGAAAATTTGACCACATCACACCAGTTCTCAAATCCCTCCATTGGCTCCCTGTCTCACTCAGGATTGAATACAAGGTCTCCTTACTGACCCACCAGTGCTTCTATGGTAATGCTCCAATTTACCTGAGGGAGCTAATCACCCCTCAACCCTCTTCACGACACATCCTGCAGATCCCAAGGACCAAGCTCCGAACCATGGGAGACAGAGCCTTTTGCCACGCCGCTCCCTGACCACCTGAGAGCACCGCTGACCCTGGACACTTTTAAAAAAGGCCTAAAAACCTTTTTAAGAAAGCCTTTTATTAGTCTAGTTGGAGACGTTCTCTCTCAAATCCTTGTTTTATTGATGTAGCACTTTGAGATTGTTTGCTCAATATAAAGTGCATTACAAATAAAATTCATTATTATTATTATTATTCTCCATCCATCCATCCATTATCGTCCGCTTATCCGGGGCCGGGTTGCAGGGGCAGCTGCCTGAGCAGGGACACCCAGACTTCCCTCTCCCCGGACACTTCCTCCAGCTCTTCCAGGAGGATCCCAAGGCGTCTTCCTCGGGGCCTCCTCCCTGCGGGACATGCCAGGAACACCTCTCGAGGGAGGCGTCCCGGGGGCATCCTAAACAGATGCCCGAGTCACATCAGCTGGCTCCTCTTGATGTGGAGGAGCAGCGGCTCTACTCCGAGCTCCTCCCGGGTGACAGAGCTCCTCACACTATCTCTAAGGGAGCGCCCCGCTACCCTGCGGAGGAAACTCATTGTATCCGGGATCTTATTCTTTCGGTCATGACCCAAAGTTCATGACCATAGGTGAGGGTAGGAACGTAGATTGACCGGTAAATCGAGAGCTTCGCCTTTCAACTCAGCTCTCTCTTCACCACGACAGACCGATACAACGACTGCATTACTGCGGCCTCTGCACCGATCCGCCTGTCAATCTCACGTTCCATCCTTCCCTCACTCGTGAACAAGATCCCAAGATACTTGAACTCCTCCACTTGAGGCAGGAACTCTCCCCCAACCTGGAGGGAGCAAGCCACCTTTTTCCGGTCGAGAACCATGGCCTCGGACTTGGAGGTGCTGATTCTCATCCCAGCCGCTTCACACTTGGCTGCAAACCGCCCCAGGACATGCTGGAGGTCCCGGCTCAAAGGAGCCAACAAGATCACATCATCCGCGAAAAGCATAGATGAAATCCAGTGGCTCCCGAACCAGACCCCCTATGACCCGTGGCTGCGCCTAGAAATTCTGTCCATAAAAACAATGAACACAACCGGTGACAAAGGGCAACTCTGCCAGAGTCCAACATGCACTGGGAACAGGTCTGACTTACTGCCGGCAATGCGAACCAAGCTCCTGCTCCGGTCGTACAGGGACCGTACAGCCCTTAACAGAGGGCCTCCGACCCCGTACTCCCGGAGCACCTCCCACAGAATGCCATGAGGGACATGGTCCAATGCTTGCTCCAAGTCCACAAAACACGTGGACTGGTTGAGCAAACTCCCATGAACCCTCGAGCACCCTGTGGAGGGTATAGAGCTGGTCCAGTGTTCCACGGCCAGGAGGAAATCCGCATTGTTCCTCCTGAATCTGAGGTTCGACTATCGGCCGAATTCTCCTCTCCAGTACTCTGGAATAGACTTTCCCATGGAGGCTGAGGAGTGTGATCCCCCGATAGTTGGAACACACCCTCCGGTCCCCCTTTTTGAATAGGGGGACCACCACCCCGGTCTGCCAGTCCAAAGGCACTGTCCCCGACTGCCACACGATGCTGCAGAGACGTGTCAACCAAGACAGCCTCACAACATCCAGAGACTTGAGGTACTCAGGGCGGATCTCATCCACCCCCGGTGCTTTGCCACTGAGGAGCTTCCCAACTACCTCAGTGACTTCGGCTTGGGTGATGAATGGGTCCACCTCTGAGTCCCCAGCCTCTGCTTCCTCTATCGAAGGCGTGTCAGTGGGATTGAGGAGATCCTCGAAGTATTCCTTCTACCGACCGACAATGTCCCCAGTCGAGGTCAACAGCTCCCCACCTCCACTGTAAACAGTGTTGGTGAAGGACTGCTTCCCCCTCCTGAGGCGCCGGATGGTTTGCCAGAATTTCCTTGAGGCCGACCGGTAGTCCTCCTCCATGGCCTCCCCGAACTTTTCCCAGACCCGAGTTTTTGCTTCCCTGACTGCCCGTGCTGCAGCACGCTTGGCCTGCCCTCCTCCTTGTACCGGCCTCCTCCTTGAACCAGCACCTTATCGTGGTGGAGGGGTTTGAGCACCTGAATGATCCTAGGAGCTATGTTGTCCGGGGCTTAATGCCCCTGGTAGGGTCTCCCAAGGCAAATAGGTCCTAGGTGACAGGTCAGACTAAGACCGGTTCAGAAGCCCCTAATGACTGATATAAGACCAAGGAAGTTTACCAGTTCACCACTCGCTGGAGGGTTCAGAAGGGGCCGGTGCGGTGTGATCTGGGTGGCAGTCGTGGGCAGGGGCCCCGGCGACCCAATCCCCGGACGGTGACTCTAGCCATGGGGACATGGAATGTCACCTCGCTGGGAGGGAAAGAGCCTGAGCTGGTGCTAGAGGTTGAGCGGTACCGACTTGAGATAGTCGGGCTCACCTCCATGCACAGTCTGGGCTCTGGAACCCAACTCCTTGAGAGACTTAGATATTTTACTGCACAAATTGCATCACTATGGTATCAGAGGTATAGCACTTAAATGGTTCAGAAGTTATCTACACGAGAGAGAACAGTATGTCAATGCCAATGATCATAACTCTATTTATCAGCCCATAATCTTCAGGGTCCCCCAGGGTTCCATTTTAGGGCCATTCTTATTCATTCTATCAAATCAAGCAAAAAATTAAAAATGCTGATCACTGCCAGCTTAAAATTAATGGGCAGGAGATAAAAAGAGTGCTTTCCACTAAATTCCTGGGGGTCCTCATTGACGACTCTCTCAACTTTAAAGGTCATATCGACCACTTTATACACAAACTGTCCAAGTATGGCTTGTTCTATAAGATCAGACAATTCCTTCCTCTGTCTGCCCTTCTCACGCTGTACAAAACTCTCACCTCACCTCACTCTCACCACACCTTAACTACTGTAATGTGATATGGTGCAACACCTTCCCCAGCCATCTTAAAAAACTTATATCCCTGCAAAAGAAAGTCATACAGGCTCTGTCCTGGTCAGAGATAAATACCCCCACCCACCCTCTGTTCCACCGCTTTGAGTTACTAAGACTGGCTACTACTGTGTATTTTTTAACATCACCAGTTTTAACCAAGAGGAGGCCCCGGTGAGAACAGTGAGGAAGCGCTATCTAACTTCTGAAAAAAAATGCAGGAGTGCTGAGAGAAGATGGAGAAAAAGTAAACTGACAATACATTACGAGATTTTACGTGAACAACTCAAAACCTACAATAATGCAGTCAGAAAGGCACGAATTTCCCATTTCTCACAACTCATCACCAACCATAAAAATAACCCCCGATTCCTATTCTCCACCTTCGATATTTTAATAGGTTCTAAATCTAATAACATTTTTATGACACCCACAGACGATCTTTGCGAGAACTTTGCAGACCACTTCAGAACCAAAATCGAGGACATCAGATCCTGCCTCTTATCCCATCAAGTTTTATCTGTTGACACACCTGAACTGTTGTCCTTGCCTGAGGAAACACTGGAGAGTTTTGCCCTGGTTGATGCAAGGACACTCGGTCGAGTATTTTCCCAAGTAAACCCAACAACCTGCCTTTTAGACCCAATTCCCACATCACTCTTAAAATCATTCTATGGATTCTTTGAGGAACAGTTTTTATACATCATGAACTGCTCTCTTCAGACGGGTGTCTTTCCCACCACCTTCAAAAAGGCGGTGGTAAAGCCCCTTCTTAAGAAGAGCAACTTAGGCCCCAGCGTTTTTAATAACTACCGACCTGTATCCAACTTACCGTTTTTAAGTAAAATTTTAGAAAAACTGTTTTTTAACCAAGTTAATGAGGTTTTAAACAGAAATAACATCTTAGAGAAACATCAGCCTGGTTTTAGGAGAAACCACAGTACCGAGACAGCACTTTTAAAGATTTTAAATGACATCAGATGGAATCTAGATAACAAAAAGCTCACAGTGTTGGTTCTACTGGATCTAAGCGCCGCATTTGATACAGTAGACCATCACATTTAATTAAACAGACTCAGCCATCTGGTCGGCCTCTCTGGTCCTGTCCTCAACTGGTTTTGTTCTTATCTCACAGATCGATGCTTTTATGTAAGCTTGGATACATGTTCCTCTGGAACCCATGAAAGTGGATGTGGGGTTCCCCAAGGGTCAGTCTTAGGTCCACTCCTTTTTAATCTTTCCATGCTTCCTCTTGGGGACGTCATCAGGAGGCACGGCATCAGCTTCCATAGTTACGCTGATGATACACAACTGTACATTGCTGTGTCTCCTGATGACACAGAGCAAGTTGATGCCCTTTTTAACTGCATTGTAGACATCAAGTCATGGATGGCAGTGAATTTCCAGGACAAAGCTCAACCAGGACACAGCTCAACCAGGACAAAACTGAGGTTTTTGTTATAGGTCCTGAAGGCCAGAGAGAGAAGCTTTTTCCAAAACGACAAGATCTTCAACCAACACAATCAGTAAAAAATCTGGGTGTGATTTTTGATTCTGAGCTAAATTTTTTTCCACATATCAGAAAAAAGACAAAAATGGGTTTTTATCATCTTAAGAATATAGCCAAAGTCCGCCCGTTTCTCTCCCAGGCCAGTACGGAGGTGCTAATGCATGCTTTTATCTCCTGTCGCTTAGATTATTGTAATGCCCTGCTCTCTGGTCTCCCAAAAAAGAGCACTCTAAATCTCCAATTATTACAAAATTCAGCCGCACACGTGCTGACGAGGACCAGAGGGCGGGAGCACATTACATCAGTTTTAAAGTCACTGCATTGGCTCCCCGTCCGCTTCAGGATCGACTTTAAGGTTCTTTTACTGGTTTTTAAATGTCTTAATGGCCTTGCGCCCTCCTACTTATCTGACCTGCTTTTACCATATCAACCCTCGCGGACCCTGAGGTCCTCCGGCACTGGCCTTTTATCCATACCAAAACCAAGAACTGAAACCCACGGTGAGGCGGCATTTAGCCACTATGGCCCCCGCTTGTGGAACAGCCTGCCGGAGATCTCAGGTCTGCAGAGACTGTTGATATTTTTAAGGGAAGGTTAAAGACACACCTTTTTAATCAGGCTTTTAACTAATATCTTAAATTCTTATTCCATTCTTATGTGGTTCTATCGTATTTTATGTTGTTGCTCCTTATTTTTATTTTTTATTTTATTATCTTATGTATTTTTATCCTTTTAGCTGTTCATTCCATTTACCTATCTTTTGTCAGGGTTTTTATTATCTTATCTTATATCCTTCTTTTTTATTATTTTTTAAGGTTTAAACTCCAGAGTTTCCTCAGGGGGGTCCTCCACACTGGGAGCTATGTCTGGGTTGCTGCTGGGGCCCTGTCCTTGAGTCCCTTCGGCCCGGCCAGCTGTTGTCTGTCAGGGTCGGGGGGCCTGGGCACTGGTGCCCCCGTGACACAGACTATGTCTCCTCCCGGTGTGGACGGCCCCAAAGGTGGCGTTTCCTCAATCCTCAGTGCCTTGCCATGTCTCCTTATTGCCAGTACTAAGAATGTGCAGGTGTGTGTGTGTGTGTGTGTGTGTGTGTGTGTGTGTGTGTGTGTGTGCATGTATGGAAGGTGGGAGGGAGGGGCTTTCTTTTATATTGTTTTATCTTTCTTATGTAAAGCACTTTGTGCTACATGCCGTTGTATGAAAAGTGCTCTATAAATAAAGTTGATTTTATTTGATTTGGCTGAGCTAAACAAATATCATAATGCCTGCCTCATGTTTCGAGTTGTCAACAGGCTGAATTCTAGACTGAGTAGTACTGTTCCCATCTCCAGCCCCCAGCACACATACCAAACGAGAATCAAACCACTGATATCAGGAAAATGTCGCCGACATGTACGCACCAGTGTGAGTGTTGTCTGTAGGGGGCCGCAGATATGGAACAGGATTGATGATGGCCTCAAGGTGTTGCCCTTTATCTCCAACTTCAAAAGTGGGACTGGGACTACTGGGATGTATGTGTATGATTGTATGTGTATGTCATGTAATAATTATGTATATTCTGGTGCGCTTTTGCGTTCATTTACTCATCATCTTTGCTTACAGGTGGTAACTGTGTATATTTTTGTCTGTACCACTGCCTTTTCATGAACCATAGGGCCCCCACCTTCCTTTGGGGGACCCATTCACTCTACTCAATTGACTTTGTACACCAACTGTATTATATTGTATTATGTTTGAAGTGGTATTTGTGAATAAACTCAAACTCAACTCAATGGTGGACCTCTCTTCAAGCCTGCCTGTTAGGTTGCTACTGTTAACGTGAGTTGTCCAAAAACCTTCTTTTTAGTAACTCTGTGTACACAAACAATGTTCTCAATGCTCGTGTTCATGTGTAGAGACCCTGGTGATACTACGAGCAAAGTTTCATGTTGTGTCGAGTCTTCTTAGTGTTTTAAAAATAGAGGTTTTGATGCTATCGTAAAAGTGCCCGTAGCACTCCCATTGAAAATGAGTTTGACCTGAAAACGAAAATACAGTAAATCTTAAAAGTGCCTCTTTCATCGTAATTATGCTTTTACACGAAACATGCAGTCGGCCGCAAAATTATCATAGTAAGACTGTCATAAGACTGGTTCAGACTGCTGGCCTGGGTTGGCCTTGACTGGTTGGCTGTTTTTCGAGAAAAACACTATACAAGTTGACGCGAGCTCAGTATATAGCACTTTGCATCTCATAGTGTGCTATGAAATTTAAAATTAAGTAGACGTGAAAAGTCTATTATTACTGTCATATAGCAAAATTAGATTAGATTCAGCTTTTGGATTAGTTTTAACTTTACTGTCAAGTTCAAGTGACGTGAAATACAGTTTAACATCTCACCAGAGTGAAAACCAGTGAAGTGCTGAGTGAGTCAGTGCCTCATATGCAGATGAGGATATCAACATGTGGACTTTATAGACAGAGGTGCAAAAGATGAGCATATGTTATATACTGATGAACAGAGATGAGTATAAGTTGCATACTGATTGAATATTGTATCAGAAAAGTTGAGCATAAAAATAATAAATGATATATACAGGCAGAGTTATGTTATACAGAGAGGTAAGCACACAGAGCTGTGAGCATATGAGACTAAGTGAATTTATATAAAATGAATGTCAAAATTAAAATGCTTAGCAACTTAATAATAATATAATTTAAAAAATGGAAATGAGTAACTCCATGTTGATAATATAATAGTAATGGATTGGATTTGTATGGCGCTTTTCAAGTCACCCAAAGCGCCTGACAGGGTTCCAGATTCCAATCATTCACACACAGTCATACTGGTGGTGGTAAACTACGATAGTAGCCACAGCTGCCCTGGGGCAGACTGACAAAAGCGTGGCTGCCATTCAGCGCCTACGGGCCCTCCGACCACCACCTCAAACATACAGCAGTCATACACATTCACACAAGGCAAGGTGGGTGAAGGGTCTTGCCCAAGGACGCAATGACCATCATGCAGTTGGCCGGGCGGGGATCGACCTGCCGACCCTCCGAACATAGGCCGACCCACTCTACCACCTGAAACACGGTCGTTTGTTATATCATTTTTGATTCACTATTAAAATATTACATCAGACCAGGAACAGCCATGATGCACCTCAGCTGCTCCAGTTTCCTCAGGTGAGTTTTATGTGTCAGTGAATGTTTGTGATGATATAAATGTATTGACTTACATGAAAATGTCAATGTGTCTCATCCAGTCAATGTATTTGCACTTGTGTATTCTCTCTATGTTTATGGACCTCGAGCCACCAGAGGAGACACTACAAGAGCAACCTCAGCCTCCAGCCACTAAGCCTGGATGTTCAGGTGAGTGCAAGCTGCTCAGGTGTGTGCCTGATGAATGTAAATAATTTTAGCAATAACTTAACTGTCCTGTTTTATTCATCTAAGCTGGCTCCAGGATGTTCTCTTCTTGTGTGTGAGAAAGTGTTTTTCATGTGCCTCTAGATGCAGCAAACACAGGCAGTTCACCTCCAGCTGATCCTGCTGACCGGCCTCTTCATGTAACAGACCTAATGAGAAAAGAGTTGGTTCGGAGAGGGCCGTATTATGGACCACCTGAATTCATTTTTCCTTTTTGTGTATTTATTATTGAACATGTTTATTTATTTGCACATATTGTTATATTGGCCCCTGCTGTCACCTCATCCATGAGAACAAATCAGGACCCAGTAGCAGCGCTGGTGACAGTTTGTCTTCTCAGCTCTGATTTGTGGGGCGTTCAGGTGACAGTTTGTCTTGTTGACTCTGATGTTTGAGGCGTTCTGGTGACAGCTTGTTTGAAGCTTCAGTCATCAGACACAGCTTGTAAAGAACATCTTTGTGCTCTGTGTGTTCCTGCACTTTCTCAGTGTTCGTGTTGTTCAGCAGCACCTTGTTGATTCTGAAGCTTCAGCAGTGACCACTCACACTCACACATGAACTCAGCTGTAGTTCTTCAAGCTGCCACAAGATGTCACTGTCTGTTAGAGTCCATCACATCCTGAGTAAAGCGCTCAATGAAAACATGAAAACTAACAGAGATTAAAATATCAAACTGAAACACAACACAAACACAGGATCTGTATGTCTATTAAACTTTATTCATGTAGAAATGTGTCCACTGCTGAGGCTTTTTCAGGGCTGATATTGATTATCAGAATATCCAAGAGACTGAAAACTGATATTTGGAACTGATATTCAGTAAGTAAGTGATGTAAAACAAATATCTTAGTGTCAAAATTTAGATCAGTTGATGGAATCTAAGTACAATTAACTCAATTACTGTACCTACATACAATCTTCAGTTACTTTATTTGAGAATTTCCTTTCTCTGCTACTTTATATTACTTTTCCACTACATTTAAGTGATAATTTAGTTACTAGTTAGTTTGCAGATTCAGATTATTCAGTGTTTATAGGCTGTTAATTGTGACGTGTTACCAATCAAATAGTGCTGTGGGCAGGACATTTTGTGAGAGGATGTTGCATCAGAGCCCAAGTAGCACATTTTAAATACATTTCCATATCTGCAATCTGACAGAAAATCCACTGATAATTCTAATCTGAAAAATGCTCAATATCTGTGCCAATTAGTCAGAAACCACAGAATGATTAAAATCTCCTGATACTGAGTCAGTTTCTTTTAGACGACTCCAAAACAAAGAAATAAAAGGCTGTTTGGTCCAGAAAGTAATATTCATATTGTATGAGATCAACACAGAAAAGACAGTCAGAGAAAATGTTTTTCCTTTTGAAATCTGTTTCACCTTTGAGTCTTTTTCTCTGCATAACTGAAAACAGACCCAAAGTCTGACTCAAATATCAAAGTTCAGTCTGAGCTTGAGGAGCTTCAGTTACAGCTGCAGAGAATCAAAGTCATAAACTGAAAGAAAAAGACGTAGAATTAGTTATTCAGATATGATGTGAAATATCTTCAAGACGTGACTCTATTATCCCAGCATGCACTGGGTTAGGAGCATAGAATGAAGAACAAGTCAGCGGTTAAAACACACAGACAGACATCTTCATAATCATCACACCGACATGAACTGTCACAGTTCTGTGATTTGAGCTAATAAGTGTGTTAAAGGTGCAATATGTAAGAATTTCCATTTAAAACGTTCAGAAATTTGCTTAAATTAGTTCGGACACTAACCTGCACCTGGTCGATAGGCCTGTGTGCTGTTTGTTTAACATTCCCCTGGTGCTCCGAGCTTCCGGACTCAAGTCAGTTAATAGGGTTGCTAGCTGCACTGCTAACTGAACTAACAAGCTAATGGCAGCTTCGGTGACCAGCAGTTTGTGGTTCTTCTGTGATGTGCTACTCCCTATTTGTTAGTTTGTTTTTATTTAATTCATTATATTTATATTAAGGGACCATGCACATTTATTAACATAAGCACCAGAGTCCATCATGTAAATGTGAAAGATTTAGTCATACAGGTTGATTTAACTGCAGTCCTTGTCAGGGTGATGGCATTAAAAAAGACAAAAACACAACACATAAGTAAAAAAAAAAAAGAAAAAAAAAGATTACTCCAGACCATGACAGCCGTCCGAGGCTGGTATCCCTCGTACGCCAATTCTTACATAATGCACCTTTTAAAGCTTCAGCTAAATATAAACTTGTGGTCTTTACGATCTAACATACACCAAAAACTTTCAAACTAAATCTTGCATCAGTTTTACTGACCGAGCAGAGACCAGATGAAGCCTGTTTAACTGGATGTCCCTCGACCTCGACAGCAAAGACCTGTTGACATTACGTGATTTACTTTTTATATATTGTTTTGGTTTACATGCAAATGTAGTTTAAATAAATTTTAAAGTGACAGATGCAGTGAAGCAAGGCTCTGCAGGAACAAAGTCCTGTTTCATTTATTAACATCTTCTATTTTACCTTTAGTAAACATACACTCTGCAGCTTCATCATTGGACACTGATACTGATAACCAGGGACACCTCAGTCTAACACTGTGTGACCGTCAGTGGAGAGAGGAAGAAGTTTAACAGTGAAAGCTCCTGACAGCCTCAGTCTGTCCGAGGACACTGAGAGAAGAGATGCTCATCAGATTTGTTCACAAATCTCAAGTTTCTTTAAGCTTTTAGCAAAAGCCAAAGTCCTTATAGATCATATTTAAATCCACTTCTCAGTTTCTACGGAACTTTCCACCTCTGCTGTTACCTGACTGACACACTGTGACCTGAGAAGGAAGTTCTCATGTTCTGTATGTTTAAAAGAATCAGGAGTTTACTTCAATGACGTTCAGCCTTCAGTTTTACTTTAAGTGCTTCAGAAGGTCAGAACAAGTTAAAACAGATTCATGAGGAGAGCTGCAGCTGGCAGGTTAGATGATGAGTCCAAAGAGACTTTGACCTGTTATAATATAATAAACCTGCTATCAATCTGATTTACTGATAACAACACATGTCGTTGTGTTCCAAATAACCTTGAAACCATTTTCCTCTTGTATTACCTGGCCTCCATTTTGTTACCTGAAGGCTTAATCATCCAAGTTGGATGAATAGTTTTTGTCACAGCTCATAAGATAGATAGATAGATAGATAGATAGATAGATAGATAGATAGATAGATAGATAGATACTTTATTGACCCCAAGCTGGGAAATTACGGTGTAAAAGTAACATTTAAATGTTTCCCACAATCAACAAGATACCTGAAATAAAACAGATTGCTGAAAAGATTCTTAGTACAAAATAAAACTGCTCAGATGACCATGTGTTGGTGATTTATCATGTAGCTTTGGAGAATAAACAAGATCAAGTATTAATCTTTTTGCACATTTTAGGTTTTAACATATTAAGTCAAAGATTTAATAATTTTTGGTCTCCCAGGTTGTTATTAACAGTATAAACAGATCATGTTAGATGTTTGCCATAACGAGGCTGCACACACACACACACACACACACACACACACACACACACACACACACACACACACACACCTGCATGAATATGATATTAATGATCAGTGCTATCGTGTCACTTCAGGACAAGTTCATCATTAACTCAGCTGTTTGATTCTCATCATGTCTGGTAACGTCCTGCCCACTCTGCTGCAGTAAAGGTGATCTCAGGTGTGTTGGTGTCTCCAGGGTGGAGTTTGATTCTGGACGGAGAGCGATGCACCACGATCAGCGGGTGAGAGGACTCAATTAAATATAAATCCAAATATAGAAATGATTCCGGTAAATACTTTCTCAAATTATAAACCTGTCGTCTGTAATCCTCAGGTGTGTGTCGACTGTTTGCACCACATGGACCTGATACCTGTCTGCAGTGAGGACACAAACTGAGCGGAGGAGTCGCTGATACTGCAGATTCACATTAAACCTGGACAGAAAAGATGGCCGACAATCCACACAAGACTTTTGCAAGAGCCACCAGCAGTAAGTAACAAGTTCATGTTAATCAACAGAAACTCAGAGAATTAATCAGGTTTAATTCCTGATGAATGAAAATGTGTTTATCAAATGTGCTAAAAAAATATTGCAAGATTATTTGGATTTTTTTACATTAATTGTGAGGATGTCATCTGTTAATGTAAAGTTTGAAAGGAAGTCGTGTCTAAACTTTGATTAAGTGGAGAGTTATTAACTCTGTTATCAGATCCATAAACATGAATCACTCCTGAATCTAACGTACAGACTGAAGGTCAACAAGGAAGCTGATCTATGGTAATCATAAATATGATTACAGCAGTAACAGTTAGAACAAGACAACAAACTATTTTGGCCTCTGCAGCGGGAGAGAGTCTCGTAGTGGAGCTTTTTATGAACTTTACTGCAGACTGCAACAGGAAGATCTTTGTTATTTACTCTAATCTCCTGTTTGAAACTTCTGTATCCTCACTGCACTGTATCATTATAAACTATGAGGCTGTTTATTTCTGACAGTAACATGTATTTCATGATCTGAAGGGAATAAATCCACAATTCAGATGTGCAGCGTGAGTGATGACTAGTGATCAAATGTCACTTTCCTGTTCTATATGCAGACAAACATCACTGCATCACTAGACACCATGTTTCTACTCAAAGACAGAAAGAAGTTCATGTAGAACATTTGCTGAATTTACAAGAAGGTCAAAATAAAGAAGAATTAGTCAGAGACAGAGTTTCACAAAGTTTATAAAGACAGACTCAAAACATTGATCAAATGTGTGACAGAAAGAAACAGGGACACAACGTCTTTACAGAGAAAGTTAAGTTGTAGTTGACTAATTGTTCCTTTTCTTTCTCAACACCTGTCAGCGGGGCAACTCCAGGTGAATGTTACTGTCACTGGTTTCCTGCAAAGTGAAGCTGCAGCAGATTCAACAACAATATCTGGTGAGTCGAGTGTGTTTCACAACAAAACATGCAATCGATCGACACGACTGCTGAAGATTTAACATATATATATTCCATCCCCAGATGTTTTATTAGTCGCTGGCTATAGGAAGCTGTTACAGACTGATTTCAGTTTTTTGTCTGATGTTTTATTGACTAAAGCGGAATATGTGAAAAGACACGCCTCAGTTCATCCTATACACAAATGAATTAAACCTTAAAGGTGCACTATGTGTAAAGGCTGCTACTGCTGTAGCTGTTATTTTAGATCACACTACCTGCTCAGCATGACCCGCCCTACACCTCTGGTTGGCCACATCCTGCATGTTAAGTTGGGCACATGTCCAACTCTCACCAAAGATTGAACAAAGGTGAGATGTCTCACTCTGTAGCTAAAACAGAGCGCACCACACGCAGTGTGTACAGGGCTGCTGCAGAGATGCACCATGTGAGAAAAATGTGTTTTTTTAAGTTAAATTAATAAGTTATTATGGAAATAATTCAAATAACCATTTCTGAGTTTGCATTATTACCTTACTAATATTCTTAATATAACTTTCTGGGTTTTATTTTTTTCCCCTGAAACTACATTCTGCCCCTTTAACTTGTTTATTGATGGCATCCTGGACAGAAGGGTTTAATAAACAAAAAGAATGTATGTGTCTGTAAGCTTACATTACATATGAGGAGCTCTGCAGGTGTGAGGTGACTCCTCCTACAGTCCAGCTTTCCATTATTATTACAAGTCACATCAGTTTTAATAATACAGAACTTAATAACAACAAAGTGATCTCAGGATACTTGTCAGAGAGCAGGTTTTGACTATACTATTTAATCACAATGATGTGTGATGTAATGTTTCACATGTAATCAATCAGTTTGGTCTCATGCACTGTGTGGACAATCACTGACATGCTAAATTATCAATTCTACTGAGGCAGACGTGTGACCTTCAGATCAGAGGCAGAATGCGGTCCTTCATGCTGCAGTAGTCGTTTGGCTTAATGCTACAAGGAAACACAGACATTTCTTTGAGTAGCATTGAGTTACACTTGTGATCACTCAATTTGACCTTCTGCTCTAATTTGAAATTATATGCCTTGCATCCTGGTCATTTCCAATAAATTTGGATTCTTCAGGTCCCTTAGCAAAAAGTAGTATACTTGAAGTTCACTTTATTAAGTATGCTTGAGTATAAGTACAAGTATAGCAAGTATACTATGGACCATGTACTTGTAGCATACTAGAAAGTATACTAATTTAATACTTCTTCGGACTAAATTGGAACATTTTAAGTTTATAAAAGTATACTTTAAGTATACTTTATAAGGTCATTTAAGGGTTGCAGAAGTACACTTTCAAGTATCCAACAAGTACACTCATATACACTTCTAGTCCACATTTTAGTTTAATAGCATGTAAGTTTATAACAGGGGTAATTGTCAAAACAAATATGTGCAGTGCAAAACATTTATATTTTTTTATGTACTTATGTCAAAGTATTAGCCTTACAATGCAACACATTCTGACAAGAGATTTTCCATTAATTACCATATGTGCTCACAGTTAAACGGGCGGGAAGTCTCTCCCGGAAAACACACCTTCACTCACGGTGCCAACATTTTTATCATCTTTGTTAATTCGACACAATTTAACCACATAACAAGGATGTGAATTAACCTGCAACCGTCTTACACATCATCTTATTCACAAACACATTCACGTACCATAATTACACCAACAACAACAGAATACCCAAGAGTCTTTGCACCACAGTCCGCAGTATGCTAAAGTACAAGTATAAGCTTTAGTATTAAAGTATAAGTCTAAGTATTAATGTACTTAGTCTTGGACTATTCTTTATACTTTTCAGTATAAGCCAAGTATACTTCACTATACTTTTCTTAAGTATATAAAATGTAGTATATAAAAAATACTCTTCAAGTATACTGCTTCAGTTTTAGTATAAAATAAGTATACTTGTAGTACACTTGAATAAACTACTTTTTGCTACGGGGTGTTATGGTGCTGGTTTTCTTTTTTTTTTTATGACTTGCATTTTTTTTTTTTGTTTTTTTTTTTGCTTTTTTCAGATCAGTACCAGCATGCATACAAAATGCCAACAAAGAACATATTCTCCCACCCGCCCCCACCCACCCGTAACAAGGAGGGATCATCTATCCATATAGTGGCTATACATATCTCAAAACATGATCATAGAGAGATCCTTCATGTAATAATAAAAAGTATAAATCCTCAAAAAGAAAATAGTACTGAGGAAAACTTAAAAACCAACAACAAGACAAGTAGAAAATAACTAATATTCACATAATCATCACATCTCCATCTTATTCATAACAATTCCTGAGCCTCCAGTTATTTCTACTTTGGTGCAGATATACTGTCAAGGTACATGCCCCACTTCAGAAAAAACTTTTCTGTTCTGTCCTGTATCCTATATGACATCCTTTCATATGCAGCTACTTTACTCAATTCAGTCACCCAGTCCTGGAAAGGAGGTTCTCCATGTTTCTTCCAGTTCCTGAGAATAATCTGTCGTCCAATCATGATAGCAGTTTGTGTCCAGGATTTGAGTGGTTGGGGAAAAGCAGACAGTACTTTGCAGTCTCCTAGTATATATAGCTTGGGGCAAAGAACAAAATGTCTTTTTAGGACTCTAACAATGTATCCGTGAATCTTCATCCAGTGTTGATTAATCTTAGGACATGACCACATCACATGAATCAATGTGCCTCCTCCCACACAACACTTCCAACAGGTAGCTGAATCTTTTAAACCAAGTCTGAAGAGTCCACTTGGGGTCCAGTAGAATCGGTGCAGAATCTTAAATTGAATAAGCCTAACCCTCAAATCCCTTGACATTGTTTGAGAATTACCACACACCTTGGCCCATTCCTGTTCATCATATGTTACACCCAAGTCTCTTTCCCAGGAGAGTCTCAGGGCTGCAATCCCTATCTCCCCCTCACCTTCCATCAGCATCTTATAATATTTAGCTGCTTCATGGCCTTTACCCAGCACCTGGAGGATTTTATCTAAATTATCTGCTGGCTTTGGGGGGTGTAGACTTGACCCATAAATCCCCTGAAGTGCATGGCGTAATTGAAGATATCTCCAGAATTGGGTTTTGGGTAGATTGTAATCCTGTTTAAGTTAATCAAATGTTTTGAATATATTAGTGTTGTATAAATTTTCCAATACAAGAATACCTCTTTCTACCCATTCCTTCCAGATAAATGTTTTTTTATTAATATTTAACTTGGGATTTAGCCAAATACAAGCAGCTTTGTTTAAATGAGGGTCGAGATCTATCAGCCTGGAGATCTTTTTCCATATACCTTGAAAGTGAGATATGATAGGATGGGCCCTTTCATGTTTAGATAATTTAGTGGACAAACAGTGGAGGAGAGGGAGGGGGGCTGACGCAGACTGCTCTATGCTGTACCACGGCGGGGCTCTCTCTGGAGGTAAAGCCCAGTGTGCCAGGTGTCTGAGATTAAATGCACAATAGTAATATACTAAATTTGTGAGTACCAATCCACCACTGTTGACTGGTCTTTGTAATTTTTTCATCTTAATATGTGCTCGTTTCCCATTCCACAAAAATTCTTTAAATATAATATTGAGTCGTTTGAAGTAACTATCTGGGATCTTTAATGGCGGAGAGTGGAGCAGGTAATTAATCCTGGGAACGCAGTTCATTTTAACAACATTAACTTTCCCCCATAGTGATAGATACAGTGGCAGCCAACGTTTCACATCAATGTCCAGTCCCTGTATCAAGGGGTCAAAGTTCACCTTAACAGTATCCTCCAATTTGGAGGGAAAAAGGATACCAAGATATTTTAGCCCCTTTTTAGGCCATCTAAATCTGCCAGCTTGAAAGACTGAGGATGAACAAAACTTTGTTAAAGGCAGAGCCTCAGATTTTTCCCAATTGACTCTGTATCCCGAGATTTCTGAAAAGGCGTTAATTGTATTCAACAATGACGGTATTGATACCACAGGGTCTGATACCAGTAGCAAGATATCATCTGCAAACATCATTAATTTATGGGTAAAACCGTTATACGTCACCCCCGGAAAGTTATCATCCCTCCTAATTGCGGCCGACAGCGGCTCCATCACCAAACAGAACACTAGACGGCTAAGGGGTGATCCCTGGCGTGTACCTCTGCCCAACTCAAAATATGAAGAAATGTACCTGTTAGTTTGTACTGCTGCCTCTGGCCCATTATACAACAGGCGTATCCACTTTATAAAAATTTCTCCAAATCCAAATATTTCTAAAGTTTTAAACAAAAATCCCCATTCCACCCTATCAAACACCTTTTCAGCGTCGAACGATACAGCAGCAACCGGTGAATTAGAATCCGAGACTGCCCACATAATATTAATAAAGCGTCTAATGTTGTCTGCAGAGCTGCGTCCCCGAATAAATCCCACCTGATCCTCGTGCACTACAGAGGTCATAACCTTCTCCAGTCTATTTGCAAGTATTTTGGACAAAATCTTGGAATCTAATAGAATAAGGGAAATCGGATGATAGTTCTTACAGGAACAAGGATCCTTCTCCTTTTTAAGCACCAGTGTTATCAAAGCCTTTGATAAAGTAGCTGGTAGCTCCCCATTTACAAATGCTTCATTATACATACTGAGTAATAGAGGTGTCAATTCAGTGACATAACATTTAAAAAATTCAGCTGTAAAACCATCTGGTCCTGGGGACTTTCCAGTTGGTAGGCCTTTAATTACCCTAATAATTTCTTCACTGGTTGTAGGTCGATCGAGGTCTGTCCTTTGTGATTCGGATAATCTGGGAAGATCTAATCCTTGAAAAAACCTTTCCATATCCTCTTCACTGCACTGAGTTTCTGCTGTATATAAATTCACATAGAAGTCTCTAAACATACTGTTAATATCTACTGTTTTAGCTTTTAATTCCCCTTCTTCTGATCTAACCGCTGAAATAATAGATGATAGTTCTCCCTGTTTTAAACTGTTAGCCAATAATTTGCCTGCTTTGTCACCTGATTCGTAATATTTTTGTCTCATTCTGAAGAGTGAGAACTCCACTTTCTGTAACAATATGCAATTATAATCATATTTGAGTTGTGAAAGAGCTCTCAAATCTTCAAAATTGAAATTATTTTTTAGCTTGGCCTAACATTTCTTAATCTTGTCTTCAAGCACAGCTTGTTTTGCAATACTCTTCTTTTTTTTTATAAGAGGCATGTTGGATAATATAGCCTCTCAACACAGCCTTTAGCGCCTCCCAGGCAATCCCTGCAGAGGGTGCTGTAGGTTCATTTAACTGAATATATACTTTAATTTGATTTCTTAACGCCTCTCTAAATTTAGATTCTAGTAAGAGGGATGAATTAGGGATGACCTTAAATATTGTTTAGAAGTAAATAATAGAAATAGCAAAACAAAATAAGAAACAATAAACAAAAAACAGCCACCTCACGACAGTGTGTGTGTGATACATGTCCTTGTTAGATCCCTCCACCCCGAAATAACCTGTTGCCCAAACATAGCGCACAACACTGAACTCTGCGCTCCCCATTATAACAGAGCTAAAATGACGGTCCATGAACGTCGACTGTCCAAGTGGCTTATCCATCCTGACCGACCGCATCGTTATCCCTTTATACCCCTCAGGCCAATTTGAGGAGGTCCCTTAAAATAAAGAGATAGGGATATTTGTATCCTTCCCCCCATTCACCAATCCCTGACCAGTGTAGGGAGAGAAAACAGGGGAGGGAAAAAAGGAAAAGGAAAAGAAACAGAAGAAGGGGGGTTGCCTTGTGCTCATCTCCCCTATTACTCACAATGTCTCCATAGTCCAGTTACCTCCTCCGGGATACTGTGTCATATAACTGAAGGTACTAGTGTCCAAAAAAACAACAACACAACTTTCCTTTGGTCCTGTTCGTTTCCAAAACATCCTCACCCCTGGGTCTCCTGGATATATTCCATTACTTTTTTCGGATCCTCAAAGCGCTTCTGGATCCCGCCGTGATCGATCCTCAGAACCGCTGGGTAAAGGAGAGCGACCTTCATGTTGCGTTCCCGCAAGGCCTTCTTGCACTCCCTGAGATTATCCCGTTTCAGCTGCGTGGCCCGTGAGAAGTCAGGGAATATCATTATGCGGTTACCTTCCCAGATCAACTCAGATTTATTCCGCGCGGAGCGTAGAATAAGCTCCCTGTCGGCTGAGCGCAGGGTGCGAACCAGGATCGTGCGCGGCCTCTCCCCCGGACTTGGACGCGGTATCGGGGCTCTGTGTGCCCGATCTGTCTCAGGTGGTTGCGCAGTTTCGTTCCAGTCAAGGATCGATATCAGTAGCTTCTGAATAAACGCGGCCATATCCCCGCTCTCCCTACCCTCTGGAATACCCACGAATCGTAGATTGTTCCGTCTGTTGCGGTTCTCCATGTCCTCAAGTTTATCACGGAGATCCTCTAATTCCGCTTTGGTAGCAGGCAGGCTAGCCTCCAGGGACGCCTTCAGTTTTTTGTCGGAGTCCTCCAGCCATTCTACCCTTTTCTCCACCTCCACCACTCGCGAGATGAGTGAAGACAGTTTCCCTTCAACTGAGGTTGTGGTTATATATTATTTGCAGTGCAGCAAAAATATTAGCAATGTCCTGGCTGAAGCGTGCTGTCTCTGGGGCCTCTAAGCTGTTATCGTCGCCATCATGGTGTGCGCTCTGATGCCCCAAATGCTTCTTAATATCCCCACTTTTGAGTTGTTTTGACATGATGTATGACCAAGAAAGTTTCTTAATATGAAACACGTTCGTATAGTCGATATTAGACACTAGTTGTAGGATTAATTTAACGATGCTAGTCGGAGCTTCGGCTCAGGCAGTCATCTTCACCAAGCGCGTCACGTGACTCTGGTGCTGGTTTTCTTCAAAGACTGGTCACATTGACCCTGGCCTAGATAGAACACAGTACAGCATAGCACAGCTAAGCACAGGACTTTAAACTCTGGTTGGTGTGATGCACATGTGTTCAGTCTTTGTGTTTGTTCACTGTTTGAGTGTTATTGTGATCTCAGGTCAGGTTATTGGTAGCTTGTTTTGCTACACAGCTAATTTGATGTTAGTTGAATGATGCTTCACTCAGAGTCTTTGTATGCAACTAATCATCTTCTCTAACCTGGCATCGCACACACACACGCACACGCACACACACACACGCACATACACGCCTTCAGCCCTGAGCATATCACACCCAAATGTGATATCAGTGAGCACCACCTTTGCTCTTTGTTCTGTCGTATCAATGAAACAAGTGTTGATCCACCATCTTGGATGCATCTTGAGTCCAACCCTTCGTTCAGCCATTTTGTTTGTAGTCTTCCTTTGTCCATGTCATGCGGTGTGGTACTTTAAAACCCTATTCACCTTTTGCTTCTAGTCTCCCAGACAGACAGTTATTAAATTAATTATTAATCAGAGTTACAAACTAACAGTTTAGTACCTTTTTATGAGACTGATTTGGTGAATTGGCTCTCTTCCCTTCTTTAAGGGCGGTGTCCCGAGGTGATCTAATGAACATTACCTGGTTAATCCCAAAACTTCAGGCTAAGACTCCTTCAGAGCAGAACAAGCAGCTGTACTGTGAAACCTTTCTTATCCTGGGACTATGATGGATTTGAGAATGTTTTCAGCTGTTGTTTAATTGCAGTGTGAACAGTCCTTATCAAGGCTCTGTATGAACACTCATGCCTGTTCATTCAGTTCACCATGTGGAGTGAGAAAGCTGTAGTGCTGCAGTGTGGGTCGTACCAAGAAGGTTAATGTGACCATACAGTTTCCATATGCAGGTGGTCAGTGTTGTGCCTGAACACGTTTAATGAACGATCGTTCATGAACTCGTTCATATTTTGGGCGAACGTGAACTGAACGTACTGTATTCTGCCTGATGAACGTTATTGTGAACGCGTTCATTCTGGCGTTTGTGAACGGCGCGTTCTCTCAGTTTAACTTCGTTCAAGACAGCGCCAGATTCCCATCGAGCCTTAAAGGACAGACAGAAACAGTTGCATACCAAACACGCAGTGAGGCATTACCAAACGAACACAGATTAATTCGTCCTGAACAGAAATAACAGTTTTGAAACCAGGAAACAGCTGATCACAGCAGTCAGTCCATCACTTCATCCGCGGACATTAAGATGAACAACTGGACAGCCGCTGAGATCCAGGAGATGCAGCGTCTCCTCGGTCTCTGCAGCTGTTTGGTTCTATTAGCTCGATGTTGGCAAGCAAGCTACTTTCAAATTAAAAGCCCCCCGCTAAGAACCCAGTTCTAAACTCCAATGGGGTGCAATGTAAAGCTCTTATTTTGAAGACAAATTCGTTGTCAACTGTTCACAGCCCAACTTCGTGCTTCACGTCACGTCACATGTTTACGCCTACCTCAGAGGCGGCTTTTGGAAAAGGAGGAATATTACGCCTCCGTTTTAGAAAGACAGGCCGGCACATTGCCGCCCTTACCTTGGAGCAAATGTGCCGCCTTTTCTATCTAAAAAGGGCTACTGGCAACACCAGCCAGCAGCCACCACAGAGTCGTACCGCCGCATGCGTCATCACTGTGCTCAGCATGGAGACAAAAACAAATGAAGGCTTCACATCTGTTTTTTTTATTGTGATATATCTAAAAAGTTTTGGAGTGATGTTGAATCTCAGTTTTTGATGCTGCTAACTCTGTCCATTCTCTGACCCTGAAACATGTTATTTGCTACTGTATTAACCTAGAAGATAATGCTCTTGAACACATGATGAACTTTGTTATCCTATGCAAAATGTTCTATTCTCAAACAAAAATTTGCAAAATCTCTACCTAAATTTGCTCCCTTTCTCCTGGAACTGAGCTCTTTGCTTAAATCTCTGATTTTGTTAAATAATAAAAAAAAAAGTAATACCTTACTGAGTCATTATGAAAAGCTTTTCCCTGAAGCCACTGTATGAACTATCTATTCATTTATTATTTTATTTTTCCCTTTCTTCTTCTTCTTTTTTTAAAATTATTTATTATTTATTTACTTATTTATGTATTTTTTTAATTTTTAATGTTTTATTTGTACTCTATCCTGTACCACAAACCTGAAACGGCACATCGAACTAAAGCACCCGGCGAGCCTTTCAAGGTCTGTGCAAGTGAATAAAAAATCAAACAGCGAGCCAAAACAGATCCTTTACCACCCAGATCACATTAACGGCGTGCAGTAGCGGCCCCACTGTCTTCATCTCCCAGCCGCAGCTGGACAACCTGGTGTCGCAGTATATTGTGGGAGAGCTGCAGCTTCAGTGTTAAAACTGATATAATGATTGCTGTCTGTGGTTCTTTATGGGCTGTGGCAATAATTTAGAAAAATAATAGCTCACATCAACATATTGAGAAAAAAAAAGAACTATGAACTAGTTCATTGTTGGAACTGTGAACTTAGTTCAAAATTTTGAATTATGAACTATGAACTGAACTAGTTCATTTTAGAATTTGTGAACTGAACTTTGAACTAGTTCATGTAGAAAGTGAACTTTCCCAACACTGCAGGTGGTCTAACCTCAGACCACATCCTGCATCCTCTGCTCTGTGTGTGGGCCAACATTCAGTGAAATCTGTATTTAATTGAAACAATAACATTGTTGGTGTATGAAATCAATGAATGCAGGTTTGACTGCATATTTTCTTGTTCTTACAGAGGAAAGTGATTTGGAGCCTCTGAAGTGTGAAAACAGCACGCGCTTCCTGCCTCCCGACAGTGAGTTAAACCGAGAAGTACCTGCTTTAGTGTTTCATTAAATGTATTTTCACAATATTTCTGTATAGAAACATGCACAAGATACAGTAACATTTAGTTTTATTTAAAAGCGGTTCTGTTAAAATGCTCTTAAGTCTAAAATCACCAAAACAAATCAAAAGCTTAAGAACTAGAAGTATTGAAGTATTGCTCTTTGGATTAGAGATGGTTAATTTTTTTCATGATCAACAAAATGTTTTATTTCTCTTTGATTTCAGTGTCTGAGCTGAAGGTGGTTTTGTTGGGGAACAGCTGGTCTTTGAGGAAAGAAGTGGGGAACGTCATACTGGGAGAAACTGAGTTCAACAATCACAAAGCACCTGACAGCTGTCTGAAAGGAAGGTCACAGATAGAGGGCCAGAAAATATTTCTGATCAACACCCCAGATCTGCTGGATCCCAACATGTCTGAATACAGACTGAGAAAACATGTAGAAACCTGTGAGAGACTCTCTGATCCTGGACCTCATGTGATCCTGCTGGTTCTACAGCCTGAAGTCTTCACTGAGGAACACAGACTGAAGCTCTGCAGAGTCCTGAACCTCTTCAGTGATCCATCATTTGATAGATCAATGGTTCTGATATCAACACCCACAGAGGAGAGTCCAGGTTCCACAGAAGAATACAGCAACCATCCGGCTCTGCAGGAGATTATCAGGACCTGCAGATACGGGTCTCTGAGGCAGAAGAACTTTCAGCGTCCAGAACTCTTAACACGTATTAGACAAATTGCAAAAGAGAACCATGGAAAACATCTGAGGTGTGAATTACTGAAGCAGGCAGCAAGTGAAACTCAAACTCCTCAGAGCCTGAAACAAGGAGGAGCAGTCGGTGAGCTGATGAGTCCTGCAGGAGCTGCTGGTAAGAGCCAGAAGGTGTTTGATGAAGTGTTCAGTAAATATTATTTAATAAAAAGTGGGAAATGTTTTAATATTATTTTTACATGGCTGAATCTCAAAAACAGGATCAACACAGTTTGTGTGGAGTGGTATATACAGTGAAGCTGAGTTGAGTTCTGAGTGTATGCTGTTTGATTTACATAAATAATGGAATACTAATTATTTAGTCATACTTTGTATTAAAAAATGTGAAACAAAGTATGACAGCCATGATGTTCATGTTCTGACCCTTTACAGGTAAACTGGAGGCTGTGGACTGGTCATGCATTGATGTTCAAACTCTGATAGTTCAAATTAATTAATATTACATTTCAGGAAAACAATAATTGTATCATTGAAATAATGATGATGTTTGTTGTCGTTGTTTTACAGAACGTGGATTCAGGGTGGTTCTTCTTGGACAGAGTGAGGATGACAAAACTTATCTATCAGACTTCATCATGGGGAAGAAAGCTTTTACATCTCAGGGAGAAACTAAGAAATGTGAGGTCGACCACGGAGAGTGGAGAAATAAAACGTTAGCATTAGTGAAAACTCCAGACATCTTCAGTCTGTCTGAGACACAAATGAAGCTCTTGATGCAGGACTGTGTGAGTCTTTGTCCTCCTGGACCAAATGTTCTCCTGCTGTTAGTGAAACCTTCTGAGTTCACAAGGAAGAACAGAAAAACTCTGAAGTTCATCCTGAGTTTGTTTGGTGAAGATGCTTTTAAACACTCGATGGTCATCATCACACATGAGGAGAATGAATCAAGTTTCACTCTGCATCAGCTCCTTGAAGACTGTGGAGGAAGACACTACAACATGTCTGAAGAAAACCACAGGTCATTAATGCAGAAGATTAGGAGCATTGTCCGGAAAAACAGAGGAGTCTTCCTCACCTGCAGTGAAGAGACCATCAGACCAAAGTCTGAACATGCTGTGGAAAAGATGAGAGAAGAAGAATCCAGAAGCTTCACAAAGGAAACACTGGCTGAAGATCAGGGAGGTGAAGCTGCAGTTCAAGACATAAATGGCCGAAGACTTCAAGCTGAAAGCAAAGATGTGGAAATGATTAATAAACAGACAGGAGATAAAAATCAGAGCAGAGAGCCTCTCAGGTTGGTGCTGATTGGGAAGACCGGCAGTGGAAAGAGTGCCACTGCAAACACCATTTTAGGGAGTAAATGTTTTGAGTCCAGAGCCAGTCAGAGATCAGTGACCAAAGCTTGCTGGAAAAAAACAAGAAAGATGGATGATGGACGGCCTGTTGTTGTTGTCGACACCCCCGGCCTGTTTGACACGACTCTGTCCAATGATGAAATTAAAGAGGAAATTCTAAAATGCATCAACATGTTGTCTCCTGGACCTCATGCTTTCCTGCTGGTGCTGCAGATCGGTCGCTTCACACAGGAGGAAGAGGAAGCTGTGAAACTGATCAAGAAACTCTTTGGTGAAAATTCAGCAGATTTCATCATCGTTCTGTTCACCAGAGAAGACGATCTGAACGATCAACCAATTGAAAGTTACATAGAGGAAGAGTGTGATGACTTTGTCAAAAACCTAATAGAAGAGTTTAAAGGGAGATACCACGTCTTCAATAACAGAGATGAGGAGAACCATGAACAAGTCAGAGAGCTGCTGAACAAGATTGACACCATGGTGACAGAAAATGGTGGCGGCTGCTACACCACAGGGTCAGCAACGGAAAGAAATGTACAGAAGATTTTAAAAGATGTTGAAGAGCTGCAGAAAGAGAAGGAAGAGCTGAAAGGAAAATATGAGGAAAAAATTAAAAATCTGGAAAGTAAAATGGAAGCACAAACTGAGGCTGACAGAAAAGAAATGGCTGACCTTAAACTAAAGATGGACGAGTTGCTGAAAAAAAAAAAAAAAGAAAAGGGCTGTATCATCCAGTGATGAAGTGTGCAGAGCCAACAATATTTTTTTCTTGACATGAAACAAAGATGGACCTGTGGACCACAGTTAGGTGGTTTATTACTTTGATACTGGACATCTGATGATCTTCTAGTTGTAGCTGAACACGGATCATATATTCTTCATTATTAATCATGTGTACATCATCTGACACTGTGAGCGGTTACGTCTTCATTTTAATCCTGGCTCTTGTGATGAGAGGAACTTCCTGTTATTGTACAGAGTGAACAACGTGGTCAGTGTGAGGCCTGTCACTACAAATACAGTATTGGCTCAGATACAATACAACATATATATCTGATAATGAAAACAAAATAATGTTTTGTTGTATTATATTGAAAGACTACACTTAACATAATCACTAGATCACAGAGGGCCAGTCTAACACCTTCGTTATGTATTATGGGTTGTCTGTAGTCTGAATGTTGATCTGTTTTATATCTTTGTTAATATTGAACCACATTATATTCTGTAAATGTGACAAAAGCCTTCTTGACTTGAAAATGTAGTTTGTAAATAGTAGCTTTAAATGTTTTTCAAGTAGTTTGGAGAGAAAAGGTAGATTTGGGATTGTATGAAGATGATTTAAACTGTTTGGATCTGCAGCTGGTTTCTTCAGTTTTGGAATTATTGCAGCAGTTTTTTAGAGTCAACGGAGAGGACAGACAGAGCTGACGTCTCTTACTAAGTATAGAGTAGAGTGGTGGAGTGGGGGGACTAACTGACTGATAGATGATATGGATTTAAGAATGAGGTGAGAAATATCAACTTGGTTTTGCCTGTTTGGTGATTAGTTGAATGGCGCTGTAGAGGCTAAAATCATCATATGATCAATGTATTGTTTGATTTGTTACTGCCACTTTCAAATGAAGGCAAAATGCTAAAAGTGAAAAAGGAACTGAATCATCAAAAAAGATTTCTTATAACTCGTTAACATGTTTGCTTTGGGAATTTCTTTATTCTGATTAAATATAATTTGCTAATTGAATTCCTGTAATATGATATCATGTGAAAATCCTGTATTTCTGTTCAGTTTCTGAACTCTTTCATATCTCTAATAAAAGGAGTTGGAACAGTGAAAGTTTACTGTGCAGACTGGTCTAATTTATCCTCAGATATCTTTAGAGCAGAAATAAGAACATCTGATGTGTCTTCATGATACAGATGATTTCCAAACTGAGGGAGAATCGAGGAAAGATCAGATTATGTTCCGTTATCTCAGTGAAGAAGACTTGAGGACAAGATGCAGCTGAAGGAAACAAGAAGGCAGATTAATAAAAGATTTTAAAAAGCAACAGAGGACCAGAGAGCTTCTCTCTGAATGTTTCAGCAGATGTTACATTGATTGTCTGTGATCCTCTGCTGTGCTGACAGTGTTTGTCCAGCAGGTGGCGCTCTAACATTAATCTGAAAACAGTTTTAGATCTTTTGCTGCTGATCTGTTTGTTTTTAACTCTCATCATCATTCACTGCTTTTACATCTTCTGTCAATGAAAAGCTTAAAGTTTGTTTACATGTTTATGTTAATATTACTTAATGACGTCTCAGATCAACAACATTCTGATTTAAATCTTTGTTCTGAAGTGTTTCATTTATAAATGTAAACTTGTTTCTTTGCTTCAAAGTTTAAAATCTGTTTAAACAGACAGAAAGTTTAATAGTTACATCCCATCACTGGGTAAAGTTACAGCTGGTTAAGTTGGAGCTCATTTTAAATACTTTTGTGCAGTTAAATCTAAAACACAGCATCATATTTTATACACTAATCTCATGTTTGTGTGTGTAAACTCTACATCTGAAGAGAAACTAGTAACTAAAGTAATCAGATACATGTTGTGGAGGAAAAAGTACAATATTTGCTTCTGAAATGCAGTGAAGTGGAAATATGAAGTAGCAGAAAACAAAGATTCAGTATTTGAGAAAATGTATTTAGCAGTTGCTGAATATAATTAAGTACATTTACTCAGTTACTGTTCATCAGTACAATGTTGATGCACTTGTACTTTACTTGTGTGTTTCTTTACACCACCACTTCCACCACCGGCCAGAAGCCTTACCACTGTTGCCAACTCCTCAGTAAGGTGAGTCGCTATTGGCTGTCCTAAAAGTCACCAGAAGTCACTAAATGATGTCATTGCCTAATTTGCATAACTGGCTATGTGCAGGAGAGAGTAATAATGTTGTGGGAGAGACAAAAAGTGAGTAAGAAAACACCCTTAAAACTGTAGTGTGTAACTATTTTTTTGTTATATTTACAATCCAGGAACTCCATTCACGTATTGAAATGTTTCCAATCATCAATATATTGAGATTTATTGAATTTCTCAGTCAGATTCAGAGTATTTGATTCATTCTCACTGTAACATCTCTTCAAAGTTTTCACAGCCAGTAATTCACATTTGGCTTTAGCTGGTCAATAGTATATGTTTAGATGTTTAATGATGTTTACTACAAATGAACTTATTTAAGTGCAAAAGCTGAACATCTCCTGCTGACTGCAGCTGGGAGGGACTGATACGGGAGGCTGGGCCGCTGGTGAGCAGTTTGGGTCGGGGAGGGACCACAGCAGCACCTGCTGCTCGCTGATAAGAGCAGGAACGATAAGCGCTTTTACGTCAGAGTCTCCAAAAGTCTCCAATAACACCAGAAAGAGTCACTAGACTTTCCTCTCGGTTTCTTACTTTCACTTTCTTCCTCTGTTTGTGTGTCGCAGCAGAATTCAGCAGGTGAGTGAACTCGAATAAAGAACAAGAAGTCTGAGTCAGATCAGTTTATCTGTGTTGTTGGTGGTCAGTGGAGTTGAGAAGTGACAGCTTCCGTGTGTTCTGTCGATGTGTCATGTCCTCAAGTAAACAAACAGGAGAATTAACACGTGCTGATCTTTTCTCTCTTTAGGTTCTTGTCCAGCAGAGTGACATCATGGGGCCTCACCATCTGCTCCATCTGGTAAGACTCTGAACACACTGTCATATTACACATCATAAAGAACTGTGTCGTCTTTCCTGTTCTTGAGAAGAATCACTATCAGCAGTAGTTGTGTATAAACAGAAAACTTCCATTAAATGTTGTTCAGTTTCACGATAAATTACATACAGTGAGTTCTTCACATGAAATTATACCTTCAGTTAACATAATGTTAAATGTGTTGATGTGCAGTGTTCATATAGATTAATTATACGGGGCACCAGCCTGGAATCAGCTACAACTGCTCTGTGCGGTAGAATAGAATTCATCACCTGCAAAACTGATCAATGATGATTGATACTTCAAAAAAATTATTAATCATCCAACTGCAGTGACTATTAAACTTAACACTACGAAAACTTAAAGGGATAGTTGGTGTTTTTTGAAGTGGGGTCATATAAAGTACATATCTATAGTCGGTCTGTTTCCTGCCGTAATCACCGATCAGCTCAGCCTCAGTTTGGAGGAGCAGAGAGCCTCCAGCCAGACGCTCAGCTTTGTACTGCAGTGAACGAGTCCAGAGAAAAAAGCTAAATAAACCACCTAAAACAAAGCTCACCTAAAAAAAACTATATCAGTTCAAGTGTACGTTGTATAGGTAAAAGCCACACTGCTTCGCATCGCTGTCGGACCGCGCTTTCTTTTGGCACTACATTTTCTCAACCGGAGAACCCCCGTATCCCTACCCTCTAGCGTAACTGGGCAACAGCTGATCTGTGAGCGGCGGAATACAGCGCGACGCCCAGCTGCTCGACGAGAGGTTTACTTTAGATAAAAACGAAACTTAACTCTCCGTATCCTTCCGCAGTAGCGCTCATGCGTAGAGATACGGGGGTTTATATGACCCCACTTCAAAAAAACCGAACTATCCCTTTAAGTGTGTGTGTGTGTTTGTGTGTGTGTGTGTGTGTGTGTGTGTGTGTGTGTGTGTGTGTGTGTGTGTGTGTGTGTGTGTGTGTGTGTGTGGCAGAGAGAGAGAGGCTTTTAACATCAGTGTGGCGTCGACAGCTGAACACTATTGTTTCAGTTCAGGTGTACGTGCTACTGTGAAACATGTGCCTGAGTGAACACCGGCTTAGAGACAAAGTTAACTCCAAGTATTCTGTACGAGGACGTGAATAGGATTGTGTTTACGTGTAGGTTAGTAGAGAGCGGAAGGAAAGAGCCATCACCTGTGTGATCTGACAAACAAGCTTTCAGTTTATGTGTCACCCGCTGGGTTAATGTTCTTTTCTATTCTATTCTTATCTGTCTTTTTCTGGAATTAACCTATATCACCACAGTGATGATCTTTTATGAACAATTATAGGAATAATTGTAAATATCTGTAAGAGAATCTGTGGATTGCCTTTGATTGACAGCTGACAGCATCACGCACAGTGAGGCCTCCAGGATGAAGGAAACAGTCGGTGCATGTGGGAAAGCTTCTGTCTTTATATCAACGTGGATCTTACAAATGTTGTTTATTTCACAGATCTGTGTTTCCTGCGTATTTCTACCAGATGACTGTGCTTGCTGCAACTTTACTGTTTGACGCTCATGTGAAGTCGTGGTTGTTTTTCCTTCTGTGAGAATCATCATGACTCAGTGTTCAGCATCGCTTTCTTCAATCTTGACATTTACCCAGTGCTTGTTGTTACACTTGATGATCTCATATAATCAGGTGAGCTTCAGGTTCCTTGTTTATATGTTTAGTGCTTTACTCGTGTGTGAGATCTGGTCTGGATATAAAGCATCAGTGGTGAGAAAAAGTACAACTTTGGTTTCTACAGTTATAGGACAGAGTCTTCTGCGTTTCTAAGCGTCACTTAAGTGCGTCCATAGCACAAAATAATACAATGTCAGAGAGAACACACAGGCCTCTCTCCTCCTCCTCTCTCCTCCTCTCTCCTCCTCCTCTCTCCTCCTCCTGTACTATCTCTTGTCTTCTCCTCTCGTCTCATCTCATAAAAACAAGGAAAAACTTTGGCAGCAGAGGTGCATAAAGGAGAAACGCTGCTGTTAGTTAGTTAGTTAGTGTGGCACTGATCTGTTCCTTGTTGATTTACTGCTGCTGTGCTAAATCATGTCTGAGCCGACACACATTTGTACAGACAGTTGTATTATGAGTGTTCCTCATTTGACAGACAACAGACAAAACACACACGACAAGATGAATTTGACTGACAGCATTTTATTTTCACAATATTTATATCATGTTTAATGTCGTTATGGTGAATTGTTTTGGCCACGAGTGAAACCCTGATATTGTGACAGCTCTAGTGGACACCAACAATCACTGATGAGCAGGTTTATTACAGATCACATGTGGATGAAGGAATTAATCAATATTTCTGTGTCCATCAGCAGCAGCTGCATCAGCTGTGAGGCGCATCATCCCAGATTCACAGCCGCCCTTTTGTGAGGAGGCAAAAACTCAGTTTACTTAGATAAACTGAATGTGCTAAATCCACCTTAAAGAAGCTGTTACTCCATTACTGGTTGTTAATCCAGTGTTATTGTGTGAAACATGGATTAAGTCGAAATTTGCTGTGTTCCCTAATTCATTGTATTCTTCTTTTTAGTGGCGGAGTCAAAGATCTCTGTGAGGGCCCCAGTAGCAGGTGAGTAACAGGAGAAGAAAAGAACAGACAATTATGGGGCAACGATTGTAAAGTCGCGACATTTAGCAACAAACCACGTTTAAAAAACATTGTTTAATGTTACTTTTGACCAGATTTACAGCAATATTTGTGAACTTTGTGATATTTTCTTCTCTTGTAAAAATATAATGTCAATGTTGAATCTCAATCAAAAAAATCTGAATGTTAAATTGAAATTGAAATATTAAATGTTAAATCCATATTTCCTGTGTCCATCAGGAGCAGCTGCATCACCTGTGAAGCGCAGCAGCAGCTTTGAATACCTGCCACCCGACTGTGAGTTGATCTGAGCTGAGTCAGAAACATATTAACATCTACACTCACTGTTTGTAGATGGTGGATACAAACTCTCATGTTATATTTAAATATTTGTGAATTGACATGTGTCATGTTGGTAATGGATGACAGAAGTCCACCTTAATGAAACTGTGACTCCCTCATTGATTATAAATATAATACAAAGTCTTCACTGAGGAGTTTTTTTTAATTCAATGTTCTCTCCAGTGTCTGAACTGAAGGTGGTTCTGCTGAGAACAGCTGGTCTCAGAGGAGTTCAGCGGGGAACTTCATACTGGAAGAGACTGAGTTCAATGCTGAGGAAAAACCCGACTGGCGTCTGAGAGTCAGAGGACACTTTAAGGAGAAACACATAGTTCTGATCAACACCCAGAGGCGTCGCACCCTCTCGGTGACAGGGTTCAACACTTCTGCAGTTTTTCCGCAGTTTTGCACAAAGGTCTCAGTACAGTCGCTTAGTTTCTCTGGCTGCTCTGTGTTTACACTCGCTGTGGCTGCCTCCTCTCCCGCTTCCTCTCCTGCTGCTGCTTAAACATGACACCCATAGACATTTCTACATAGACGCCACATTGAGTGCTGGACTGTACGTCGACATCGCCGCCATATTGGAGGAGGCAGCTCCGCCCCGTGACCTAATACAAGTCAATGGAGTGAAGTTTATAAAGCTCCTTCTACGAAGTGCCATCAGGTAATACCTCCAATTTACACATTCACACACGTACAGATATATTCAGGAAACAGAGAGGAACCAAAAACAACGTCTGTAACGTTTGCTGATGATTATAAACATTAACTACTCCTCATATATTCTGTATTCAGCACCAAACCACAGGATGTGTTTTATAATGTTTTTATGAGTGTTTACAGCTGCTGATGTATGTAACGATGTTACTGTGATGATACATGACGTTGAATATTGAATCTGTCTATAATAACCAGATCCTGACATGAAAATGTGACATCTGTCTCCCATACTGTCAACTTGTTTCATTAAATTTAAGTTTCAATATGGACAACTGATTTCATAATATATGAATCAGAATCAGAAATACTTTATTGATGCCCGACGGGGAAATTACAGCATTACAGATGCTCCCATTCAAAGTCAAGAATATGCAGAAAAACTGTATACTGAACATATATGGAGTAGTTAACGTTTATAATCATCAGAGAATGTTAGACGTTGTTAACTCTCCGTTTCCTGAATATATCCGTACGTGTGTAAAGAGAAACGCCGAGATCCAAAAGTGGCTGAAGGTATGTCGATTGCTGCTCAGCGGCACCGATCCCCAGACTGGCATACAGATTCTCGGAGTGGTATGCTGCTGTTATGCTGCTGTTATTTCACTGACACATGACGTTATGTGCTGCTTGAGATTGTTATGGCACTGAGAGACTGTTGGATGAGTACTGCTCCATGATGAATATGCACATATAATGCCACTGGGCTGGTGTGACGACAAGTACTGCTGTAAATGTATACATTTCTTGGGTCTTTATTGACAATGCTAACTTAACACATGTCTAAATGCCTATAAACTACAGCTAATGAAAGAGCTAGCCTTAGCTAACATGGCTAATGTTAGCCCAGCCACCGAAGCCAGTCTGACTAACTGATAGCAGAAACTTTGAGCCAACCAATTAAGACATAATTATTCACTAGTAAATATGATACATAATATGGCTAACATTAGCCATATTAGCTAAGGCTAGCTCATTCTAGTTTATAGGCAGAAATTTAGACATATTACTTTACTATCATATCGCAAGAGTTCCACGTGTAATTACTGTCTATGCTTACATCCCAACAACATAACATACATACGTTCCTTTACTTACGGTAATGTGTTAAGTTAGCATTGACAAAAAAAATGTATACATTTACAGCAGTACTTGTCGTCACACCAGCCCAGTGGCATTATATGTGCATATTCATCATGGAGCGGTACCCATCCAACAGTCTCTCAGTGCCATAACAATCTCAAGCGGCACATATCGGTGGAATAACAGCAGCATAACAGCAGCATACCACTCCAACAATCTGTATGCCAGTCTGTTACTGTGATGATATGTGACATGGTTATATTATAGACAGTGGTTGTATTATAGACACAGATTCAATATTTGTCATTTATCATCACAGTAAAAGTGTTACATACCCCCCCCCGAAACAAACAAACAAACAAAACAAAACAAAAAAAACACCACCACATCCATCCCCCGCACATTTTAAAAAGCTTGCTACACCTCTTTACAGGCAAATAGTACAAACGTAGTATTAAGAAAATGTAGATGAGATCTTTAAAGGAGCAGTCTGTAGTTTTGTAGAAGAAATTCAATGTCAGAATTTTAACATTTAAAATATCAATGAGATAATAATATAGAACTCAGAAAGAAAGGTGGCAGGGTCCGCCACATAAAAACAAAGTAGAACAGTATGAATTTGTTTTGTTCTTTCAGGTCAGTTTGTTAATTCAGCCACCTGATGGAGGAAAATCAGTCAATGAACATCTTTCTCTGCTCAATGAAGCTCAGCGCAAATTCATGCAGGACATGGAAGTCATAAGCCCCAGCTGTAGTCAGCTGACAGCCAGCTGATCAGATCAGCTCCAGTCTCCGACCAACCACAGTCACTCTTCCAAATTAGGCGGTCCATTTAAACCCAAGCCGTCATTCATCTCTCCTTCAACACTGCTGCACGCACATCGCCGCTGCCAGCAAGCTTGCCACAACCACCACCAGCTGTATATCATTTGTTGCAATAAATCATTTAAGCAAATGACGAGAGTGTTCCTGAATGAATTAACATTTCTTCAGAAAAACTACAGATTGCTCCTTTAAAGTAAAAGTACTTGTTGGTCCAGTTCACAGTTACATTGATCCAGTTACTGGAATATTGTTACTGATGATTTCATATGTAAGCAGTGTTTTGATGTTACAGCTGCTGGAGGTGGAGCTCATTTGTCTACGTTGTATACAGCCGGATAGTTTAATCCATAAAACTGTATTATATTGAAAACACTGATCAGATTTTTAATTTCAGTAACTTAGTAACAGCTGTCAGTTGAATGTAAAGGAGTATAAGTTATACTGTATAATATTTGAAACGTGTGACTGAATACAAACAAACTGAATCAAAGATTCAGACGTGAAGCTCGACAGCTTTTTTTTCATTGTTTTGGGGTCCAGAGTTAACTGATTCAGATTTTCAGTCATTCTGTGATTTCTATAGACTGTCAATAAAACTTGATGTGACACACTTGAGTTTAATCTGTTATCTGTCTTCACTCTGTATGAAACTCCAGTTATGTTGTGACGTGTCAGATCAGTCTGATCCGCCGTCAGTGTTGGGAAAGTTCACTTTCTACATGAACTAGTTCAAAATTCGGTTCACAAATTTTAAAATGAACTAGTTCAGTTCATTGTTCATGATTCAAAATTTTGAACTAAGTTCACAGTTCTAAAACTAGTTCATAGTTCTTTTTTTCTTTTCAGTATGTTGCTGTGATTTGGGTGGTAGAGGATCTGTTTCGGCTCGCCGTTTCTGTGTCTTTTGATTTTTTATTCACTCACAGACCTTGACAGGCTCGCCAGGTGCTTTAGTTAAATGTGCCGTTTCAGGTTTGCTGTTAACGTTGTTGACGTACGGAGTTGCTTCTTGAAACCTGGCAGGCAAAGTTTACATAAAAAGGTCAGTTTTTCCCACCTGGATCATCACTGACCTTTTCATAAAATTGTTTTAAGTAATCATACGAAGATGGCGTATTAATGGTGGAGGCAGAGTCTGAGTGCTGCTGCCTTCAGGTGTTTTTACCTCCATGTTTCACATGTTGATGACACATGCGGCGGTGCGACTCTGTGGTGGCTGGTGTTGCCAGATTGGGTGTTTTTTCCGCTACATATTAAGGCCTGTTTACGGTGTGTGTTAGTGTGTGTTTTGTCTGGAAGGTTCTTTGGAAATCTGGAACTTAAGTTAAACTGTGAGAACGCGCCGTTCACAAACGCCAGAATGAATGTGTTCACAATGACGTTCATCAGGCAGAATACAGTACGTTCAGTTCACGTTCGCCCAAAATATGAACGAGCTCATGAACAATCGTTCACTGAACGTGTTCAGGCACAACACTGTCTGCTGTAGCGTCCAATCAGTGACTAAGGGGGCGTGTCAGCCTGTAATAGACTTCTGAAGGCAGCTCGCTTGTGTCCCAGGCGACCACCAGGAGGAGCCTCAACCCCGTGAAATGAGTCATTTGACTGTCGTAATTTGAGCCGTTTGGTCCAATAAACTGTTAAAAGTCACACGATTCAATTATTTTATCCCCATTCAAGTGAGCCTGGCACTAAACCAGATACGCTGGCTTGGTTGGAGGAAGTCTCTAGTGTTCAGGCCCAAAAACACAGACGATTCAGGTGTTTTCATAAACAGACAGTCGAACTTTAAAACACCACAAAGCAGTTTTCATAGGAATGAACACGGCCGTGTCCAGATAATTATCGTCCTTGGTCGCTCTCCGCTCCTCGATCTTTGCTCTTTGGAGCACAAATAAGAAAATTGGGACGACCTGCAAGATGGCGGACATGAACGACTTCCTCACCTGTGATTCCTGCTCCTGTTGTAGAAACCAGGTGAGATCACTCCACTCTGGCTCCCATGTGAACCTGCTCACCTGCCTGCACTCGTCTTTGTCAAAATTCTCTCTTTTTTTGTGAAGATAAATATTTTTCCTCAACATCTATCTTCTGGTTCCACCAGCAACCAAACCTCACATGAAACAATACTGTAAAGCCTTTTGTGGCTCCAGAAGAAGCAGCATGTGATCTGATAAACTACCTCCAGTGATGTCACTCAGTGGCTACACTGCATTGTGGGTAATGTAGGCACCAGGTTTTGCATTGCACTCTTATAACAATGTTGGACACATCATGGATGGTTTTAAAACAAATGATCCAAACTGACCGAGCAGATTCAGAGATATCACCTTCATTATTCCACACGTTCTTCTTCCTTTTCAAAACCTGCCGCCATTATTACCCACAATGCAATTTAGCAGTTTATCAGATTACATGCAGCTTCCTCTGGAGCCACAAAGGACTTTAGACCTTTTTCCTCTCCAACACCTGTTAACACACTTCATTGTGTAAAACTGGTGGAGTTTCCCTTTAATAGGATAACATGTCTGTCAATTCACTTCATGTGATACGTTTCCAAATTCAATAAAATATTAAATATGTAGCAGATTAAAATGTATTTACCATCACCACTGTTAATGTGATGTTTTATGAGTCGCTGCTATATTTGACCATAAAGCTATAAACTGTTAATTGTGCTGTAATGAACTGAAGGCGGACTCATTGATCTTCTCTCAGTTTGTTCTGATCAGGGTCCGTTTCTTTGGGTCGGGCGCCATCTTGTGGAGCCCCTGCAGACTTGAGTGGTGAACCCCAAAGTTCATGAGCAGTCAGACGGAACATGTCGGTCTGTAACAAACTCCGTCAAAGTCCGTCAATATCTTCATTTAGTACGTAGAAACGTGTTTTCTTTATTCTGTTGTGTTCACAGGGCTTCTAATGACTGTTGTTAATGATTCTGTAACTGTATTATCGTGTGTGTTTAGTTGTAGAGCTGCTGCAGATGTGAGGATTCATTTAGGTTCCTAGCTTGATGTTCAATGACTCGTTATATTTAAGCTAGCTAACGCAGACATCAGCAGTTAACCAGCAAACACTCCAGTTAGCTCATTATTTTGTCATTATTTTAATATGTGTGTTGGATCTTGGTAGCACAGAAGTTGTGGAGGAGATAATATCTTCTTCTGTGTGATTTATTTCAGCTGTTGAAATGTGTCGTCAGTCTGCTGTCAGTGGCCGTTAAATGGCCGTTGGTAGTGGAACGTTAGCAGATGTTGTTAACAGATTGTGTTTGTGTCTCCAGGAGGACGGACAGACGGATGGAACCTGCAGACTGAGGCGGAGTGGGACTCACTTCAGCCCGGAGGATGCTGACTGATGACGGAGAGAGGAGGTGAGCTGGTGGTGACGGAACAAACACCCGCCATGGGAAGAGACGGTTAGTCTAACACAGCGTTTCCCCCATTATTTTCTGAGACTGTGGCGGGGGGCGGCGGCGGGGGGGGGGGGGGTCAGTTTGGGTCATCATACTGTAATATTTACATTACTTATGTCATAGGCTACTTAGGGAAAAAAAATGTCTCTGGTTATAATGCTCTCACACAGCCATCATGAACTCTAATATTGTAAAGAAATGCTATTTTTATTATTTGTTTCAAGAGAGCAGTGGCGGTTCTAGACCAGTTTTAGTAGGGGGGCCAGGTTGGGGCTGGCTTTTTTGTAAGGGGGCACATACAACCCAGAAAAAAGGATAAATCCCTCATTCAGACAAAGCAGTGTTTACAATTTCAGCAATTTTGATTGGGAAGTAAACTGTTGAGACAATTTATCTCTGCTTTTTACCTTCAGAACAAAATAACTGCAAGAAATCTGTTATTGTGTTACTGATGCAGACTCCCTGTCAGGGGGGCCACAGGGGGGTCCAGACTCAGAGTTACGGGGGCACTGGCCCCTGTTGGCCCCCCCCCCCCCCTAGAACCGCCCCTGCAAGAGAGGAGTTACCTAAGTCCTGCACGGATGAAAAATAATGTACTGTGTCCGACACAGATGCGGGTCGGGTCGGACGCCTGGATAGACGGGTCGGGTTTTACGCTAATAATGACTGATGATAAGTGACGCCATTTTCAAGGCGTCACTTATCATCAGTCATTATTAGCGACACAAATGATAAGCATTTATATCTCATATGAGCTCATTCATGCGTGCTTGCGCCCTCCCAGAGCTCATTCCCTCTACGCTGTCTTACTTTCACTTTTAAAAATTGCGTCCGTCCAATTTTACTTCGGGCGTCGGTATCAATTTATAGCAGGTCGGCTCGGGTGCGGAATGTAAGTTGTGTCGGAAAACTGGGCGGATGCAGTGACCCGTGCAGGACTCTGCTCTAAGTGACCATTTTAATCCTCTAGCTAATTATCAAGCTAAATATCCAACATGCTGTAAACGTCAAAGACTGCAGTGGAAGACGACGGTAAAATACTTCCTTTCTCTAACACTGGATTTATTTATGCCAGAATTTTGAAGGTATGGCGGCTTTTATTTTGCCGTGGCGGTGCGCCACAGTCAATTACATGTAGGGGAAACCCTGCTAACATGTTGTTATTTGTAGTAAAAATACTATAGAACTGTTCACTGTGATCAGGGGCGCCGCCAGGGGGGGAAAGGTTAGGATGATTCCAAGGGCCCGGCACTGACAGGGGGCCCTTTGAGACATGGGCAACCTATACAAGGGCCCAACTAGATTTTTTTTTCATGGGGCCCAAAATCCCTGGCGGCGCCCCTGACTGTGATCACGTGATGCTTCAGTGATAATATATTTTGCATAAATGTGGGTCAAACAAGAAGACGTCTCTCTATACACTACATGAAACTATAATAAACAAAGAGAAAAGACTAACTTCATGTTATAGTTAATTTTGTACTAAATCAATATCTGATTTACTTGAGTGTTTAACTCACAGATGGCTCTTACTGTTAGTAAAACACAGTTAGTATGGGAAACCATTGAAAACAGAGGTTGCTAACATGTGGCTAAATTAAATTCAATGCAAACTAACTTTAAGCTTTTCGTTGGCAGAAAATGTGAAAGCAGTGACTGATGAGTTCAATACAAACAGATCAGAAGATCTAAAACTGACTTTAGTTCAGCAGTTAATGTTAGAGCTCCACCTGCTGGACAAAACACTGTCTATACACATGAGCAGCAGACGATCATAAATACTACTGCATCAGTTTTAGCTCCATGTATGTGACATATATACAGTATGTATAGAGAAGCTGAGTCATGTTGTGTATGTTTTAAATATGGTGATGCGTTCAGGTGACAGTTTGTCTTCTCAGCTCTGACTAGTTTCTCTACAGATTGAATGCTGCATCAAAGCCAAAGTAGAACAACTTGAATTTATTTTATCATCAATCAGACAAATTATTATAATCAGTCGACAATCAACTTTACTGATGCTTTTGATACTTAAGTTCATTTAATATCAGTTACTGTAAAACTTTTACTCAAATACTCTTCACATGGCTGACTTGCACTTTTACCAAAGTAATATTTCAACATCATATCTTTACTTTCACTCGAGTATGACTCTGAATACTTTAACAGTACTGTGTGTAAATACAGTATGACACATGAAAAGGCCTGCTTTGAAAAGGTCGTGTGAAAGAGGCTTTTGTAAACACATATAAACTGTCACGAAGGCTCTACGGCTGATGATTAAAACCACCCAGAGCATCACTGGAACCATCTACTGTACAGATTTATGTGTTGGTCCATCTGTAGTTTGTGGATAGGATACATAATTCCAAGCATTGCCATTATTTTGATAATTGCACTGCATGTGTAACTGGTTGTTTGAGCACTATATGGTATTTACAAGATCATAACTTACAATCACCACCTCCAGAACATCGACCAAATGGACCTGGTGGTGAGATGATTTCATCAGCTGGTCTTTTTAAGGTCAAGACTGAAATCTCAGTCTCTGTTCTGTGACTGTGAGGACTCAGTCAGGACACAGAAGTCAAGTTATCAACACATTTATTCAGTAAGACTGATGCAGTAACATGTATATAATGCAATCACACTTAACTTGAAATAATAATCAACTTAAGAAACAATAGCACTCAGTAGAATGCATACCTCCACCAAGGCCCAACTGAAATCAAATAAAACATATTGTAATCTGCTAGATCTTGATTTGTATTTGGATCTGCATCAAATTGTACTCACGCATTGTCTACTCGTCATTTACTCTTTATCAGGAGCCACACTGAAAGTTAATGTGGTCGATTCTGAGACCCGTCATCCATCCAAGGTCAGTGGAAACGACATGAGAGAAAACATGACCTCCTCGCTGGACGTGATAATGATACAAAAATGAATCATACAGTTGATGACAAAAGAACAGCTGGCTAGTCTCTAAATACTCACAGATATTATGTATTTATATCCTAAAAAGGATGACACAGTTTAAACTCTGAAGTAGTGGCAGTAACAATATGTGTGGGTTATTCTCATTAGCAGTTCATTCATTAACAGAAATCATGTGACCTCATCAGAAACATGGACTCACAGTGACAGTGATTTACTTACTGAATTTACCAACTAAATGGACAGCAGGTAAAAGTGAAGGTGCACCTCCATGAGAGAACTAATCTATAAACAAATAGTTATTTACATAAAAACACATCAACTAAAAAAATAAAAACAATGCTGGTGGTTTTTCAGACACACAGATAGAAACACAGATCTCTAAAAACAAATCTAAAATCTAAATATTAGAGTTGGTGACGTTTTTGTAAAACTTGAATTCACCAACTCTCTTCTGAAGTCTGCATCAGTGTACTGCTGCCACCCAGAACTGATGAAACATCAGCATTCAGTTTCTTCTCACTACTGTCGCCAAAATGTTGGGTCTTTGTAAAATAATAAATTAAAGTGTATGTTATAGACTTGCTCCAACCGGACAGTGTCATGAGATCATTTTGTCGTGAACTAGGACTATTAACTGATTGATTGATTGATTGATTGATTGAAACCTTCATGAATGTTCATGCGCTGTTCAAAGATGTCAGCGTGGAGATCAGGCGATGACACATTTGTCTTTATATTTCTTTTGTAGTTTATTTGTTTCTCGTTCATGTTTCTTCTTCAGCTCCTCCAGTTGTTCTTTCAGATGTTTTTCTTTGTCTCCTGAAAGGTCTTTTAACAGACTGTACTCTTTAGCATGACTCTTTTCTGTCTCTGTCATTTGTCTCTCATGTTTTTGCTTCAGTTCCAGGATTTCCTCCATGTGTGTCTCTACCAGAGCTGAGAAGTCTTTGGTGTATGTGTGTCCGAACTCATTGAATTGTTCAGCTTGTTTTCTGGCCTTATCTTCGTACTTCTTCTTCATTTCTTCTATTTCTCTCTTATACTTTTCCTCTAACTCTCTGCGCTCCTTCTCCTCCTGCTCTCTTCTGATTCGATCTTCTTCTTTTCTTTTCTTTTCAGATTTTTCTCTTTCCTGGTCAAACTCTTTTTGGAGCTTTTTAATTTTTTTTTCCTTGTCTTGTCGTTTCTTTTGATTTTCTTGACATCGTTTGTCCCACCATTCTTTTCTTTCTTTCTCCCAGCGTGCTCGTTGCTTCTTCATCTCTTTTCTGGTCTGCTCCAACTCTCTGTCAATGGTTTCCTTTTCCTTTGATTCAGACTTTATTTTTTTCTCCATCACCTCAAGTTTTTGTTCCCACTCTTGTTTATAAAGTTCTTCCTGTCTTTTCTTTTTGTTTTCCTCCTCATCTCTCATTTCCTGTTCTTTCCTTCTCTGGTCTCGCTCCTTGTTGATGTTCTCCTCCATTTCTTTAAGTTGTTCAGCTCTTGTTTTTCTCTCCTGCTCAATTTCAGCTCTTTGTTCTTCCATCCTTCGCTTCATCGCTTTAATTTCCTCCTCATGTTTTCTTTGAAGTTCTTCCTTCTGTCTCTCCATTTCTTCTTCTTTCTCCTTCAGGATCCTCTCCACTTCCTTCTGTATCGCTGTCTCGGCCTCCTGGAACATCGCTGAGGTGTAGCAGCTGCCGCCATTTTCCCTCAACATTTTGTTTGACTTTGTCATCAACTCTCTGACTTGTGTGCGATCTGTCTGATCCTTGTTATTGAAGACCTGGTACCTTCCTCCACAGTCACTTATCACTTTTTTCAAAAAGCCTTCAGAGTCATCTTCTACATAACTCTCAACTGTTTGATCTTCCAGATCATCTCCTCTGGTGAAGACAACGATAATGAAATCTGCTGACTTCTTGCCGAAGCATTTCTTGATCAGTTCCACAGAGTCTTTCTCCTCCTGTGTATATCGACCGATCTGCAGCACCAGTAAGAAGACGTGAGGTCCAGGAGACAACATGCTGATGCATTTTAGAAGTTCCTGTTGAACATCATCATTGGACAGAGTCGTGTCAAACAAGCCGGGGGTGTCGACAACAACGACAGCTCGTCCATCAATCTCTCCTGATGCTTTCTCACAGAACCTGGTCACAGAACTTGAGCCAGTCTTAGATGTAAAACATTTTTTGCCCAGAATTGTATTTCCAGTTGCACTCTTCCCACTGCCAGTCCGCCCAATCAGCACCATCCTGAGAGGCTCTCTGCTCTGATGTTCATCATCACCTCCATCTTCACGCTTCCTTTTCACATCCTGCAGTTCAGCTTCAAGTTTTGAAACCTTCTCCATCAGAGCTTTAGTCAACATGTCCTTTGTGAAGCTTGTGGATCCTTCAGCTCTCATCTTTTCCACAGAATCCAGCAGCTCTGGGATCTGCTGCTTGTCCTTGATGTTGAGAACAACATATCTTCCTCCACAGCTCTGAAGGAACTCCTGGATGTCACTGTTTTCTTTTACAAAGTTAACAACAGCTGGAGCTGTAGGATCTGACTCCACAGTGAACAGAATCATGGTGAAGTCATTGACTCGAGAGCTGAATGTGTTCTGGATGGTCTTTAACTCACTCTTGTCTTCATCAGTGAGGGGATCCACAGGTAGGACCAGGATGAAGGCATGGACGCCCTCAGGATCACAGAGGGAGACACACCTGAGTGATTCCTTCATCACTTCCTCCTGAGGTTTTCCACACAAGGCAGGCAGCTCCACCAGGGAAACCCAACGTCCACACACCTCTCCCTGACTCTGAACACACTCTGATGAGTTGGAGACTGAAGGAAACTCTGTCTGACCTAAAATGGCCTCAGCTGCTGAAGTCTTCCCTGCTCCTCTCCTCCCACACAGAACCAGGTTTAAAGCTGCTCTGATGTCTTCAGACTTTGGTCTGATGGTCTCTTCACTGCAGGTGAGGAAGGCTCCTCTGTTTTCATGGACAATGTTCCTAATCTTGTACATTAATGACCAGTGGTTGTCTTCAGACATGTTGTAGTGTCTTCCTCCGCAGTCTTTAAGGAGCTGATTCACAGTGGAACTTGTTTTCTTCCCCTCATGTGTGATGATGACCATTGAGTGTTTTAAAGCATCTTGACCAAACAAACTCAAGATGAACTTCAGAGTTTCTCTGTTCTTCTCTGTGAAATTGAAAGGATTCACTAACAGCAGGAGAACATTTGGTCCAGGAGGACAAAGACTGATGCAGCTCTTCATCTCTTCTCTCACCGTCTCCTCAGACAGACTGAACATGTCTGGAGTTTTAACTACAGTTAGAGGATTTCCTCTCCACTGTCCTTTTGCAGCCACAACTTGTTTGGGAAGTTTCTGGAAATTAATATGTTGATTCTGCAGGATGAAGTAACCAAGTTTTGTCATTTTGTGTTCACTCTTCCCCACCAGAACAATCCTGAGTGCAGACACTGTAATAAAAGAGGAAAGTCACAGTTTAGGGTCGATGGCAGCAGGTGAGTGGAGCCAGATTCAGACAAGAGGAAACAGAAGGCAGTGTAACTGAAAACCGCCTGTAAACAATGTTTCTCTCTTTTTGGACCAGCGCCCCCTCATCCATCATCCAGGTCCCTGTTTGACTCCCATCAGAAAAATCCTTAATCTTTTTCTCTTTTCTTGTAATACATATAGGCTAATAACTATTTCCATTAAAGAAGCATTTCACCGGTGGAAACATTAATCTTTATTGAAAGAGGGTCATAGTTGTAGTCAAACTGTAACATAATTTTCGAATTTTGTGCGTATTTGACCGAAAAAAGGCAGAAAGTGACTTTAGGGTGCATTTGTATGAAAGACAACATCTCCCACAATGCACAACAATACGTAGCTCTGCAAGCCACTCCCACTTATCCGGCACACCACACACATCTCCGTCCGCTGTAGATATTTCGTCGCGAAGAAACTGGCATCTCTGGAATTCACTGCAGCAGACAGACTCCAGTTCGGTGTCCATAGGCACACAGCGAGAGCACCGGCACCGCCAGTCCGGGCTCCTCGTCCGGGACGGGCAGGTCTTCTGCCTCGGCTGCAGCAGCCGCCGCAGCCGAGGCAGAAGACCTGCCGCCTCCATCTCCCTCAGCTGCTCTTCACTGTATTGTGGCTCGTACAGGTAGCCGCGAACATCTGACTCGAGCATCACGCTCTCGAAATCACTCTCTTCGATATCTGAATGATCCTCTTGAATACCTTCCGCCATTGTCGTACAAACCTGGCTACACAGCGTCTGTTCGCTTAGCGGCCAACAAAGATGGCGGCTATGTATTTTCGTTTCTGCAAGTGAAGTCCCGCCCACTGGTCTGTGATAGGTCTGTAGCGTGAGTGGGTCCCACCTGTAGCCCTCACCCTTGGAAAAATGAACAAAGCGTTTGTAGTCTTACCCCCTCCACACAGATATAGGACTTCCTGCTTTCAATGACGTAAAATGACGATTTTTACATCATTGAAAGCAGGAAGTCCAACACTGAAATCCGTATTTCTCCATCTCAGGGCAAACTGAGGGAATGATGCACGACCATTCAAAAACATGACTGTTTTCCTGAAGATACAAAGCTTATTGCAAATCGGTGAAGTTTCCCTTTAATGAAAACTAAATAAAAAATAAGAACAACAACACGTTTGGTGGTCTGTCACTGTAGAGTTTAATGTTAATCTATCCAGCTCCTCCCCCCCTCTGACACTATGGAGATAATCTTGGCACAGTGAAGACACACCACGGGCCTGCTACTAGGTAATGCATTACGGCCCAATGCAACACTACACACTGCTGGATTTATTTAGTTTACTTACACTGGTTGCTTGTGTTTTCAACTGGTGATGGAGTAGGTGGTGTGGACCAAATTTTCATCACTGTTAAAAGACAAAACCATCAGAATTAATTACAGAAAATCAACTTCCACTCTTACTGCATGATAACTATTTGTTAGTGTACTCACAGTTGCTGAATGGGATTTTTACTGAATGCAGTCTGCTTGACATGAGTTGTTTCAGTCCTATGAAAAAGAAAAACACCGTCAGTTGCAAAACGTGAACTCAATATTGTTGGGACACACAGATGGGGTCATTCATTGTGGATTTCAAAATGGGCTCTGAACTGGACTCAGTTTCCCAAATCTTCAAACCTAGGTGCAAATTCAGCTTTGAGCTACTATTGGTCAGGGTGACAGACCCCCAACTGACCAGACTGTCAAAACTCCAGCCCCTTTGTTCCCTCTCTTCTGCCTGCCCTCAAGGGCTCTTCTCCTGGATTATTCTGGGCCTCACTGCAGCGACACAAGGTACTAGTATTGCTAGTATTCCAGATCAGTTAGCACCAGCAGCTTTGTTGCAAAGCTCACCAGCTAACTCCACAATCTTCAATGGTGGTGCCCCGAGGTGATCTAATGTAAATTGGATTAAAACATTTTTTTTTACCATTTATATCCCGCAAGGGAAATTCATTTTTTTCCACTCATATTACACACACACACACATACACAATGTATAGAGGAGATGAGTGAAGGGGCTGCCACACATGCTACGGCGCACAGCGAGTAGTGTTCGGGGTCTGTGCCTTGCTCAAGGGCACCTCAGCAATGCCCACGATGTGAACTAGCATTCTCCAGCTACTAGTCCACATCATACTTTTTTTTTTTGTTTTTGGTCCGAGTGGGACTTGAATCGGCGACCTTTGAGTTTCTAAGCCAAGTCCCTACAGACTGAGCTACTACATAATGGTGCCTCATGTGACGCAGTGTACAACAGTATTCAAATCTGATCATGGATGAGATGTTTTCATCACATTATAAAAGTAGTTCTGTCACTTACCAACATCTTTAACAGGATCCAAGTTGACAAGTTCTTGTTTCAGGCTTTGATGACAAGCAGGTAAATCAGATGTTACGTCTTTGAAAACCTCACAGCTCACATGATCTCCATTATTCGCCTTCACCATTGTGTCTATTAGTGTCAACAGCTGTTGATGGTCAAGAGGCCCCAAAGAGCTGGATCTACACTTTCTGATCATGCCTCTTAACGGTGGATTTGACATGTATCTTTCCATCAGACCTGGACTCTCCTCTCTGGGTGCTGATATCAGAACCAGTGAATGATCAAATGATCGATCACTGAAGAGGTTCAGGACTCTGCAGAGCCTCAGTTTGTGTTCCTCAGTGAAGTCTTCAGGCTGTAGAACCAGCAGGAACACATGAGGTCCAGGATCAGAGAGTCTCTCACAGGTTTCTACATGTTCTGTCAGTCTGTATTCAGACATGTTGGGATGCAGCAGATCTGGGGTGTTGATTAGAACTATTTCTCTCTTCTTCAATGTTCCACTGACTCTCCGACAGCGGTCTGATTCTTCCTCAGTGTTGAACTCAGTCGCTTCCAGTATGAAGTTCCCCACTGAACTCCTCTGAGACCAGCTGTTTCCCAGCAGAACCACCCTCAGCTCAGACACTGGAGAGACAATTTGTTTCATTATTTAATCTCCTTTATCAAGTAAAGTAAAATAATTAAAGAACTGCTGCACTAATAACAGAAAACTTATTTGCAGAAAACACACTAAACTCTGATAATAAACTATTAACACTGAATTTAAATCTTATGAAACACAAGAATAATTTTGACTCAGTTCAGTTTGACTTACTGTCAGGAGGCAGAAATTGATAGCTGTTCCTGCGTTCAAGAGGTTGAAGTTCGTCTGTAACTATAAGATACAGAAACACAAACATTCCTTCAGTCATTCTCTCTTTTTCATGTAATCTCTGATGGACACGATTTGGACACAATGGCATCATTCACATGTGCAGTTATTGTGGGGTTTTGTATTAATAACTGATTTACCACTTCTCTACTCTTATAGGTCCCATATTATGAAAAACTGACTTTTTCTGGTATTTGGGGTGTTATTTTGGGTCTATGGTGCTGCCACACGCCTAGAATCTTTGAAAAAAGACCATCCATGCTTTTTTGAGTGAGATGCAGGTTTCTGACAGTGTCTCCCTGCAGTTTCCAGATGAGCGAGTCAAATTTGGCTTCGGTTTTCTGCGTCATCGACCGACGCAAGAAAATGACAAAAAGTAATTGTAACGCACAGTGGCTTGAATAAAAAATTTAATCTGATTACTGGTTTGGAAATATTAGCCCCTTTCACACAGCCGTTTGCATGCGGGGATCCTGCACCAATTCTCCGCACCCTCCCCTGTGTGCAGTGTTGTGGACAAAGTAACGCATTAGAGTACTCTAATTACTTTTTTCGTGTAACGTAACGCGTTAGTTTTGTGCGTCAAAGAATCAGTAACTTCGTTATTTTTTTCAAAAAGTAATCCGTTATTTTAAGAATTTCTCCGGATAAGGAAAGGAAAATCCCGACTGCAGCCTGCTGTTTGTCAGACAGTACTGTGCCACCTGCGGATGTGTCAGCGGAGGCGCAGCGCTGTGATGCGTCTGTGCCCTGCTGCTGACCTACGTTACCTGTGTGTGTGTGTGTGTGTGTGTGTGTGTGTGTGTGTTAGTGTTAGTGTTTTCGAACCCCCGGCAAGATGGCAGAGATGACAGCTTTTGCATCGTGGAAGTACGCACATTATTTTCAATTCGCCAGTGAAAAGGACAAGAACAATATAACGGTAACATGCACACTCTGCGTTGGTGAAAAGCTTCTGTCGACAAAAAAAAAAAAATTAATAAAACGCTATGTGGCATTTTGCTGACTGTCTTTCCTGTTATTGTTATCCTGCAGAGTTAATTTGGTTGGATGACGGACGTTATTCATCATTGTCACGACTTCTCGGTGCATTTAAAGGAGGCTGTGTGTGTCAGTTAAGTTGCAGCATGTGCGAGGCGCTGCAAACGGCTTTTAATTTTTGGTCACGCATGAGTACTCTAACGTGTTACAGCGTTACCTATGAATAAAAGTAACGTAGCTGATTACTTTTAATTGATGGTAATGTTGTAGCCTAATTAACTACTTTCCAAAGTAACGATACCCAACACTGCCTGTGTGAAAGTTTCAGGTGCGGAGAGGGGGGAAATTTCGCTCCGGCTCTGATCCGCCTCTGGAGGTATCAGGGCCGCATTATTGGTGAGCCGTCCCAGTGTGAACGGATAATCCGGAGGCGCGGAGCGAGGGCGTGTCGGTCTGACAGTCTGATAACTGCACAGGTCCTTCACTCAACTAAATACAGAGAAATGTCCCACAATGCAACGTTACAGGACCGAACAACAGTAACGTAGTAACTGTAACTGTCGTTGGCAACTTATATGAGGAAAACAAATACCGCAGCTGTACGTGGAGAAGCGTCTGTCCTCCCGACTCTTCCTCACATTTGTGCCCGAAAAACAGCGTCTGTCACCAGCAAAAAACTTTTAACTCACTGAGTGTTTGTGACGAAAATAAATCACCGCGACCGTCAGCCCTCCCGACGGAGAATTCAGGGAACTTCCCCCCAGAAAACAGTCTTCGTCCCCGCGAGTGACAGAGTCAGACAGCGTCCTGTTTACTGATGGTGATTATGTATAATTATGTAATTTAGCGCGAAAATCTTAACTCTGTCACTTTCCAGGATGTTTGGTGGGTCAGAATCGTGATCACTACACATTCTAACAGCATCCATATGATTATAAACTGTCCGCAGGTTTAGATTAACAGGGGGAACACCTGGGGAAACACCGACATCATCATCATGACGTGTACCGTCACGCCTCTTTAGGAGCCGCAGCGCCGGCTTTCTGTGTGAATTACACACGTGAAGGCGGAGAGTAACAGCAGAGGGCGCCAGCTCAATGTAGAGATGTCACTGACACTGTGGCTGTCTGTCAAGCACAGCGGAGAAGAAGTGACAGGAGATGAAAAATGGAGAGACGCTGTGATTTTACACAAGACGGAGCATAGTGGATCAAAACAAAGTGGGGCAAGTTAACAGACATCTGATCTGAGGCGGAGCTATGATGCTAATTTTAAGATAATGGTGGTCAATGCAGTGGAGGCGCCAAACAACTGTCAGGAAGCCAAGAAATATGGAGTTACGGAGTGCAACGTCCGAAGATGGCGGGCCCAAAAAGATCGTCTGAAGACGTTAACGGTAAGAGAAAAGCTTATCGTAGTCCTCTAAGCGGTTGCTTCCAAGAGATGGACAGGAGGGTATGTGAGTTTGTTATTGAGAGACGAATTTTGGTTATCAGAGTCTTTTTCTGAAGATTAGTCTTGAAAAGAGGGTTCGTCTTATAATCACGGTCGTCCTATATTCGGGTAAATACGGTATTTTGATAGCCTAAACAGCGCTTCTGGTAGTGATTGGTGCTTTTCCTCTTTGGTCCCGCCTATGTGTCGTGGATGTTTGTTTGTTTGCCAAAGCGCAATAATTTGAAAGGAAATACGGAACGCATGAGTTGGAGAGTGGAGACAGCTCTACTGTGACCGTTGTTCAGGAGAGGAGAGGTATATATGAACGTTTCCAACGTTTCCTGCAAAGATCTATTTTCTCGACCTAGAACTAATCTATTTTAGCGGAAAAACAACTGTAACGTAGGCTAGATGGAGATGCTTTATGCCACACTAAAATGTGTTCGTTATTTCTGGTCACTTGCTTAAATTGCAATATTACGTTTTTGCAGCAGGCAGGAGCAGATGGATTAGCTACTAGCATCATGGACACTGGGACAAAAGATATAAGGTCTTATTTCTTGAATGTAAGTAGGCAATCTAGACAGTTAGCAGTGATGGAGAAAATGTGAGCTTGTTATTTTTGAAATTTGCATTGCATTAGCCTATGAATTCCAGATGATTTCAGTTTGTTTTGCTGTACACAGACGTCGGGCAAGAAGAGAAAGAGGGAAAGTAGCAGCACTACAGATCAGACAGGGAGAGAGCAAAGTAGTAGCACTGAACAGGTAAGCTAGCCAACACAGCGCTGTAATGTGTCTTATTACACTGTAGATTCATCTTCCATCAATAATATCTTTCAAATTCACAAAGATGAAGACTAAAAATGTAACCTAAAAAATGGGTAGGCCTGTGTTGTGATATTAAGTGCTTTTCATACTACACACATCAGGACTTCAACTGTGAGTTGTAATGTTATAGGCTAATTTGGCAATGATTACATGGTGGCTGTCCATACTACAGGCTGCATCAGACAGAGTTGTTGAACCACCTGAGATTGAGTACCTTAGCGTAGGACAGGAGAGAGGAGAAAGAGATGATGAGGTAAGGATTTCAACTACAGTGGCAAGAATAAGTAATTTAACCCCATGCTCAAGTTGACTAAAAGAGGAATTTAAAAAATCACGTTTTGCAAATTGATATTAATGTTTTAATTAAACAAATGAGGAAAAATCCAACCTTTTAGGCCACACGTTTTCTTTGTGAATGAATAATGTATCGTAAATAAATATATTCTTCATCGAATACAGAAAGATATGTGAACCTTTATGTCAATGAATGGGTTAAATTTCCATAGAGGAAGTCAGATTTATATAAAGGCCATTTATTTCATGTATCCAAGATAATAGGCATCCTGATAAAGTCGCCTAGGCCTTTGTAATTGAAATAGCCACATATCATGACATACCCTTCACCAGGGACGGACTGGCCATTGGGCAGTGTGGGCAGATGCCACTGCGGCCGCTCGCGGGCCGACTGACCGATCACAGAGCGGTTCCAAGCTCATTTATCACTCTGATTTCTACCAGCCGTTTCAAGAATCAATAAGGTTCCTACGCTAATAGCAATCCAAATTTTTCCTAATCCTTTTCCCTCAAGGTTAGTCTAAGCTAATCTGTATTTATAGCCACATACGTGTGTCTATATCACAGTCATGGTTGCCTTCTGGGAATTTCAAGACTGACTCGAGTAGACCGTCTGAGTGGTTGTTGGAAGTTGGAGGTTGGCTGAGTTTAAGCTAGCAAAAAAATGAATCGAGGCATCAAGCGACACAAGGGGAGAGCGGAGAAAAAGAGAGAAATCTCAGAGAGCATATAGATAGATATGGATGACTGCGTGACGGTAAGACACGTTTTTATTATGGAGTGGCTGGCTCTGATGATTTATTAATGTGTTTTATGTATCGTTGTGTAGTTGTTAATAGCCTGGGAATTTACGTTTACTATCACCAGGGCTATCAGAAGTGCCTGTTCTTTAAGTGTGTCAAAACTTGCACGTGCGCGCCCCCCGTGGGCCGCTGTTAGGTGAAAATGCCAGAGCCGTTTTTTGTTCCGTCACTGCCCTTCACCATACCTATAGAGATTGGCATGGTGTGTGAGTGCACATGATAAATTGCACATGTATTTCCTGAGGAGTTGAGTGCACATAAATTTAGTTGTGTTATGTTGAAAACATTTCTGTTTTGAGAGCTTACTAAAGTGCCATAAAACAACAACAGTGTCCCATCTTCAATGCACCATTATTTATAACCGGTACGTTACGAGAGAGGTATGGAAATATAGTTTTATCTGGTCTAAATTTTCTAGCGACGAATCTTACTATATTGTAAAAAAATTGGATCCACTGACCACATGGCAAATTTATGTCCCCACCACTTTACAAACCAAACCTACACCCTTGCTTGCAACCTGAACCCGATGGGTCTGGACAAAGTATCAGTAGACAGGTTCGGATTGTGTTGTTGCAAAATGGTTCAGGCCCAAGTTTGTTTATTTCAAATACTAATTATTAAGAAATGCATCTGTTTCTGTCTCTGACTGTGTTAGTCCTCTCAGTCCATGTGTGCCTAAGACGAATTAGAAAGACGAGACTGTAGTTGAAGCTTTGCTTTAGACTGAACTGTCAGTAATGAAAGAAGTAAACAGAAATATAGCTGCAGGTCCTGGTTGGACTCGGGTCTTAACATTTGGGAGTACCAGGCAGGTTCACTCAGGCTGACCCTTTACACAAGGAGTCACTGTGATGTAGTCTGTGATGGAATGTAACTAATGTATTTACTCAAGTACTATAATTAAGATCAATGTTGAAGTTGTGACGGCCCCTGTATGTCTGTGTGCTGTGACTAACGGTGTTGTCTCTGAGGTGGGAGCTGGTTGCAGTTACTGGAAGCACCTGGGCTCAGTGCTCCACAGGATATAAAAGGCCCAGCTTCTTGCCAGTCTCCCTCTCCCTCAGATCCTGACCACGTTTGCACCTTTTTGGTTTCGTTACCTTTTGTTTACTTTACTGCATGACACCCATCACACCACCATATTCATGCACCCACATGAACACTACTGACAATACTGATTGAAACACATCCCATTCTTTCGTGATTATTTTTGAGTTACAATAGAACATGGATTTGCCAGCTTTTGTTGTCCTTTTCCCTTTGTTTGTCATGGCCTAGAGCCAGGGTTGTGACAAAGTACTTATACTTTGAGTATTTCGGTTTTGTGCTACTTTATAGCTCCACTTCACTTCATTTTGGAGGCAAATACTTTTTACACAAATATTTGGCAACTTTAGTTACTAGTTAGTTTGCAGATTACATGCTTCAGTAGATCCAAATCATTAAAACTGCTGGATATCAGTGTGATAATCAGTCAACATAGTGTACAGTATGTATATATGGAGTCATTGAAATATGTTTATCTGTAAGTTGTTCTGACACTGAAACAAATATTTGGTCCTGTTGAGAAATAAAACACAGACACTAAATATTATCTCTTTTTATCATTAGTTTTTGATCAATTAAATCTTTCAGTGACGATCTTCTGACTTTTCCTTCATGTCAGTATTTTTCACTGTCACTGGTTTTCAGTTTTAACTTTCTGTCATTTTTTTGCCGTGGAGAGGAGAGGAGGGTCTGAGGGGAGGGCAAGTCTGGATATTTATATTTATCTGATGAGACTTGAAATGAAAAGTGTAAATGGGGTCAAAGTCTCAGGTCTCAGTTTCAGGCCTGAGCTCTAGTTTGCAAATGTAGTAAATGATTGTTGAAGTCAGACTTTGTTACAGTCACGTTAAGGGGATAATGTTGATGATCGACATTAGCACTGATCGACAATTACGGTCGGGAGCAGACCGACTATAGATATGTACTTTATATGACCCCTCTTCAAAAAACCCTAACTATCCCTTTAAAGACTTGGTCAGAGGGAATTTTCATTCAGATTATAGATCACAACACTTCTTTGAATTAAACTGCAAATAAGGAATATGATATGAAGCTTCAGAACTGAAGCTGTCCAAACAGATAAACTTCATTCAGGACTCACAGACCTGATTTAAGTTCTGAGGACAAAGTTAATATGTTAACAGAGAGAGAAGACAGTGTGTTATCAGGACTAATCAAGTCTGACTGGACTGACCTGATCCTGCTGCCGCCATGATGTCTCTCTGCTGGAAACCTCAGAGACTCGTTCACCTGGAGGGAAGAATGAACTGAATTTATGTTCTCTGATACTGAACTCTCTGTTTCACCCAGACAGCCATGATTAACTCATGATAGTCAGCTTGATTTATTCAAAGTCAAATCAGAGTAAAAGTTATCTGGTGACACTTCATCATGAATCTGTGTGAAGTTAATGTTTTTGTACAAACAGTGAACTCTTACTTGTGTCAGTGTTGCTGCACGGTGTCCTCTGATCTCTGAGGAGTGAAGTCAAAACTCTGTGTCACCACCTGTAACATGTCGTCATCATCATCATCATCATCATCATCATCATCACAGTCATCATCATCATCATCATCATCATCATCATCACCACACAGGAATAAAAACATCAAACACTCAAATTATTCAAAGTTCTGTTCAGGTTTGATTTAGTCCAGTAATCCAGTGAGTGAAAACCAAGCAGCAATCTGCAGGTCTGAAAAATGTAGTCAATGCAGAAATAACAAAAACTGCAGTTCCTCAAATGGACACTTGTAAAGTCAGACACTGTCAAGATGGCAACTGTGGGTACCGCCCACTTTGAGCTTCAGTCTGACACTTCAGAATCCTGTGGGTGACGTCACAGTGGCTCTGTCCACTATTTTATTCAGTCAATGATGAAAACTAACATTTGACTGTTTCATTTCATTTGATGACTCTCTAAAGCTGGAGCTGGTGACACAGATGGTTGATTAAACATGTAAGAGGAATTGTGATTTTCAGAGTATCCATCTGAATAGAATCCCACCCTCTCCTGTTAGTAGGGGTGGATGGATTGATCCCCAAAGAATTAACACTACTAATACAAAGTCTTGCAGTGTGGATCTTAGGGTGAGCAACATTAATACAAAGTTAAAGTGGATCCGTCACGTGTTGGATCACATCTTGGGCACATTAACACTTTTCTTATTGCTGAAATATTTTAATCTTGAACAACCAAAGACACTAGCCCTTTTTACAGTGTCTCCACATTATCTCCGCCGATGGTGATTCACACTAAGCGATGCACCTCTGCTTTAAAGACGAACTGCTCTGTAATTCACATAGAAAGAGACGTGGTGGTACACGACATGTTGATGACGTCATGTTTCCCAGGTGTTCCCCCTGTCAATCTAAACCTGCGAACAGTTTATAATCATATGGATGCTGTTAGAATGTGTCATGATTGAGATCCTGACCCACCAAACATCCTGGAAAGTGACGAAGTTACATTTTTTGCGCTAAATTACATGATTACATAATCACCATCAGTAAACAGGTCGCTGTCTGACTCTGTCACTCCCGGGACGGAGGCTGTTTTCTGGGGGAAAGTTCACTGGATCTCGGTCGGGAGGGCTGACGGTCACGGTGATTTATTTCATCTCAAACACTCGGTGAGTTAAAGTTTTTTGCTCGTGACAGACGCTGTTTTTCAGGCAGAAATGTGAGGAAGAGTCGGGAGGACAGACGCTTCTCCACGTACAGCTGCGGTATTTGTTTTCCTCATATAAGTTGCCAACGACAGTTACAGTTACTACGTTACTGTTGTTCAGTCCTGTAACGTTGCTTTGTGGGACATTTCTCTGTATTTAGTTGAGTGAAGGACCTGTGCAGTTATCAGAGTGTCAGACCGACACGCTCTCGCTCCGCGCCTCCGGATTATCCGTTCACACTGGGACGGCTCACCAATAATGCGGCCCTGATACTACCTCCAGAGGCGGATCAGAGCCGCAGCGAAATTTCCCCCCTCTCCGCATCTGAAACGTTCACACAGGGGAGGGTGCGGAGAATTTGCGCAGGATCCCCACATGCAAAAGTGTGAAAGGGGCTACTCTTTTGAGTTCTTTACTTGGTGCTTATATATTATTATTGGTTTTCTTTTAATTATATTTTTCTCATTCTTTGTCTGTTAGCCTGTATTCCAGAACAAAAGGCTGTAGCCTGATCTGAGACAAATGAAATTGGATTGGATGGCTTTATTACAGGCCTGTTACAGCCACAGACACCAGATATTTTATCGTGTTTTGTCAGACAGTTTGATTTACTCGTGGATTTTAGGATGTCACGAGAGTCCTATAACTAAAGTGCCCGTACAATATATCATGTGATGTAGCTCTACGCTCTCAGCTGAAGAACGCTGGAGGCAGAGGTCACTAATTTTTACTCTTTTAAAACATTTCAGAATTTTTTGATAAAATGTAGTCCAACACATGTTATAGATAAAGTTTACAACATGAATAAAATAATTTACCAGCAGATCTTTAGTGCAATCACGAACACTCTTCAGATTTCAGACTGAAATCAAATTTAATCTGGTGGAACATTTATGTAGAAAATATTGTTGTTCATAAATCTTTTCGAAGTACTTTATATAAAATAAACATTTATGCTCTGAGTGATAAAGTAAAGTTAAAGTGTAATCAAAGGTTATAAAATCTGTAACTGTAATCTTGGTTTTACTGCTGCTCTCGTATCAACATGACATCCGTGTTCAGCTTCAGTCTGAACTTTGATTCTTCTTACAGCTTATCTGTTAATTTTTAATAAAGGCGCCAATGAATTTCTCAGTAAACTTTGTAGCTTTGGGTTTGATCTTTCTCTGGAATTCTGCAATATTTTGTTTCAATGTCATAACTTACCGGAGGTGTGTGGTGCTGCTGTCTCTGCCTGTCGGTGTCACATCATGGATGGTTGAAAGTAGATTTTATTTTCAGCTTCAGTTATTCGGTTAATACGAGCAGTGATTCTGCTGCAGGTAATCACGATCACCTGAGGATTGGTAATAAACAGTTTTCACTCATCAGACTGAGAATGTTGTCTTTCTTATAATCAAACACATTTGATTTGAATTTCTATTTCAGTTCTGTGAACTCACCGTCCTCTTTGCTGCCAGGAACATCAGAGAAATCACACTGAAGCCAAACTCACCTCGGACAACCTTTCCTTCAGACTGGGCAGGACACGGCACAGATCTGACATCAGTTGATCAGCTAAGTTAATGATTATCATTCTGTGTGTGTGTGTGTGTGTGTGTGTGTTATAAATATCACAATGACTGTCATCAGAATCAAAATTTTAGTGTCCGACCGGTAGGGATTTTTTAGCCCGATAACGATAGCCGATATTACAGGGGGTGCAATCACCGATAGCCGATATGCAATCGATATAGTGAGTTTTTGAGCTGGAATGAAAACAGGCCTTGGATTGTGCATAGATTTTGCACTGATATGATTATGCAATTGTACAGTCACAGTGACAGTAGTACAGACAGATGCTTTCTTAAACCAATATCTTCATTCAAGACTTTTAACATTTAACAGACTTTTTTTAAAATGACATTTAACATTTGAACTTTTTCAGTCAAGCTGAGAAAAAGTGCAGAGAAGCACACAAACAAAAATAAAAAAAAATAATGTAGCAGAACTTTCAATAAATAAAAAAAATAAATAGACAAATCTAAATAAACAACATGCTGTCAGTAGCCCTTTTTACAGCGTCTCCGCATTATCTCCGGAGCGGTGGTTTGCCAATTCTCCGCCGATGGTGATTCACCCAGAGTGAAGCCTCTCCGCCTTCACGTGTGTGATTCACACAGAAATCCGGTGCTGCGGCTCCTAAAGAGGCGTGACGGTACACGTCATGATGATGACGTCGGTGTTTCCCAGGTGTTCCCCCTGTTAATCTAAACCCGCGGACAGTTTATAATCATATGGATGCTGTTATAATGTGTAGTGATCAAGATTCTGACCCACCAAACATCCTGGAAAGTGACGAGTTAAGTTTTTCGCGCTAAATTACATAATTATACATAATCACCATCAGTAAACAGGACGCTGTCTGACTCTGTCACTCACGGGATGGAGGCTGTTTTCTGGGGGAAAGTTCCCTGAAGTCTCGGTCAGGAGAGCAGACGGTCGCAGTGATTTATTTTCATCACAAACACTTGGCGAGTTAAAGTGTTTCGCCAGTGACAGACGCTGTTTTTCAGGCAGAAATGTGACAAAGAGTCGGGAGGACAGACGCTTCTCCACTTACGGCTGCAGTATTTGTTTTCCTCATATAAGTTGCCAAAGACAGTTACAGTTACTACGTTGCTTGTGTTCGGTCCTGTAACGTTGCTTTGTGGGACATTTCTCTGTATTTAGTTGAGTGACGGACCTGTGTAGTTATCAGACTGTCAGACCGACACGCCCTCGCTCCGCGCCTCCGGATTATCCATTCACACCAGGACGGCTCACCAATAATGCGGCCCTGATACCTCCAGAGGCGGATCAGCGTCCGCCTCTGGAGGTAAAAGTTTCAGATGCAGAGAGAGGGGAAGTTTCGCTCCGGCGCTGATCCGCCTCTGGAGGTAGTATCAGGGCCGCATTATTGGTGAGCCGTCCGAGTGTGAATGGATAATCCGGAGGCGCGTAACGAGGGCGTGTCGGTCTGACAGTCTGATTACTACACAGGTCCTTCACTCGACTAAATATCCTCCTGTCCGTCCTCCGCCTGTCTTCCCGACTCTTCCTTACATTTGTGCCCGAAAAACAGCGAGACTTTTACTCACCGAGTGTTTGTGACGAAAATAAATCACCGCGACCGTCTGCTCTCCTGACCGAGACTTCAGGGAACTTTCCCCCAGAAAACAGTCTCCGTCCCGCGAGTGACAGAGTCAGACAGCATCCAGTTTACTGATGGTGATTACGTATAATTATGTAATTTAGTGCGAAAAACTTAACTCGTCACTTTCCAGGATGTTCGGTGGGTCAGAATCTAGATCACTACACATTATAACAGCATCCATATGATTATAAACTGTCCGCGGGTTTAGATTAACAGGGGGAACACCTGGGGAAACACCGACATCATCATCATGACGTGTACCGTCACGCCTCTTTAGGAGCCGCAGCGCCGGCTTTCTGTGTGAATCACACACGTGAAGGCAGAGAGGCTTCACTCTGTGTGAATCACCATCGGCGGAGAATTGCCGAACCACCGCTCCGGAGATAATGCGGAGAGGCTGTGTAAAAAGGGCTACTGAGTGGCAGTTTGTAATACAGGAAGCAGAGTGGGGGAGGGACTTCACTGAAATGTGAGCTGAGCCAAAGTCTCTGGCTGAGCTCAGCGCGCCCCACTGGACAAAATAAATCAGTACACCAGCGCGTGCTTTTGTCATTGTCACACTTTTTTTTTTCTATTGGCGCAACAAATCACCGATACGATAGAACCCCCGATAGAAATTGGGCCGTTCTATCGGGCCCCGATTTATCGGTGGCCGATAATCGGTCAGTCACTACAAAATTTCCTTAATTTTTCCTGCAAACTGGGAAATTTCTTCATCACAGCAGCCAAAGGACAGTGGTAATGTAATAAACAATAATAAAAGTAAAAGAAAAAACAATGCAACAAAAAAGTAAGAAATAGAAATACTCATATATGTATATAAATAATGTTTTACACTGTTAACGGTAACATGAACAAATAAAACTGACTATTAATCAAGACAAATCATACAACAAATCAGTTTTTTGACAGTCTAGTTTGATGTGAGGATGAAGAGTCATTAAAAATCATTTCATTCACTTCACTTGAACAAAAAAAAGCCTCGTCATCGGCCAGTTTAGCCATATCTTGCAAATCTGCACTAAACAAACAGACTGAAAAACAAGCAGATCAACTAGTTCAGGATAAGAAACTATGATGAAAGTTGGGTAAAAGTTTCCCGAGGCAGGTTCAGCAGTGTTACTCAGGATGAGCGCCTTAACAAAAAAACAATGGCCTTAAATTATTTTAACATACTCAGCTTCGGGTAAAGATTTTGAAAAACCATATAAAATACATTTTGAGCTGTGATCCACGACTCAAACAGGAAGTCAAAGATTTACCTCATAACTTGAGACAAAAGCTGTTAAAATCTGATCTCATTACTTCCTCGATCTTCTGCCAGGTAATTATCAGTGTGGTTCTTGTGTTCAGTGAAGTTTTACATAAACCTGTGCTACATCCATCCATCAGATAACAGGTAGAACCATGAAGGTCAACAGCACCATGTCTTGTTCCACAAATACTTTCATCCATCTTATTTAATGTCCCTGTGGTTTAACATATGTAGGGAAAACACACAGAGCAATAAAAACCAGGATCACAGAAACAATATCCAACACCAGGACCAGTGTGACCCAGTGGACTCTGAGACACACTGAGCACGTCAGATCTCTGATATGAGGAGTTGATTTAAACATCCTCCAACTCCAAACAAAAAGTTTTTACAGTTTCCCTCTCCAGACATTTAGAGGTCCTAATATGCATTACACCTATGACACATATGTAGGCTATGTAAATGTTTCAAACTTCATAAAACCAACATGTGTTTATGATCTTTGTTCTTTTTTATTTGATCTGGAAAAACTTTAGATGGTGTCGATTCTCTTTCTTATGTTTCTTTGATCTATTTGTGGATGTAGGTGATCTCAGACCTTGATGATGAATTTGATAAAATATTTATTTACATGAGATCTATGTTTGAAGTTCTGATACATGACTTTGTATTTCTGTGGTGCCTCGTGTATTTGTTTTCTAGGTATTTTGGTGATTATCAACTTGTTTTTGAATGTTTTAGATGTTTTATTATTCAGGGCAGATAAGACCAGATTTTTTTCTTCACAACCCACAAGCAACCAAACCTCACATGAAACGATACTGTAAAGCCTTTTGTGGCTCCAGAAGAAGCAGCATGTGATCTGATAAACTACCTCCAGTGATGTCATTCAGTGGCTACACTGCATTGTGGGTAATGTAGGCACCAGGTTTTGCATTGCACTCCTACAACACTGTTGGACACATTATGGAGAGTTTTAAAACAAATGATCCAAACTGACCAAGCAGATTCAGAGATATCACCTTCATTATTCCACACGTTCTTCTTCCTTTTCAAAACCTGCTGCCATTATTACCCACAATGCAATTTAGCAGTTTATCAGATTACATGCAGCTTCCTCTGGAGCCACAAAGGACTTTAGACCTTTTTCCTCCCCAACACCTGTTAACACACTTCAATGTGTAAAACTCTTGGAGTTTCCCTTTAATAGGATAACATGTCTGTCAATTCAGTTCATGTGATACGTTTCCAAATTCAATAAAATATTAAATATGTAGCAGATTAAAATGTATTTACCATCATCACTGTTAATGTGATGTTTTATGAGTCGCTGCTATATTTGACCATAATGCTATAAACTGTTAATTGTGCTGTAATGAACTGAAGGCGGACTCATTGATCTTCTCTCAGTTTGTTCTGATCAGGGTCCGTTTCTTTGGGTCGGGCGCCATCTTGTGGAGCCCCTGCAGACTTGAGTGGTGAACCCCAAAGTTCATGAGCAGTCAGACGGAACATGTCGGTCTGTAACAAACTCCGTCAAAGTCCGTCAATATCTTCATTTAGTACGTAGAAACGTGTTTTCTTTATTCTGTTGTGTTCACGGGGCTTCTAATGACTGTTGTTAATGATTCTGTGACTGTATTATCGTGTGTGTTTAGTTGTAGAGCTGCTGCAGATGTGAGGATTCATTTAGGTTCCTAGCTTGATGTTCAATGACTCGTTATATTTAAGCTAGCTAACGCAGACATCAGCAGTTAACCAGCAAACACTCCAGTTAGCTCATTATTTTGTCATTATTTTAATATTTGTGTTGGATCTTGGTAGCACAGAAGTTGTGGAGGAGATAATATCTTCTTCTGTGTGATTTATTTCAGCTGTTGAAATGTGTCGTCAGTCTGCTGTCAGTGGCCGTTAAATGGCCGTTGGTAGTGGAACGTTAGCAGATGTTGTTAACAGATTGTGTTTGTGTCTCCAGGAGGACGGACAGACGGATGGAACCTGCAGACTGAGGCGGAGTGGGACTCACTTCAGCCCGGAGGATGCTCACTGATGACGGAGAGAGGAGGTGAGCTGGTAGTGACGGAACAAACACCCGCCATGGGAAGAGACGCTTAGTTTAACATGTTGTACTTGTCATTAAAAATACCATATATTGATTACAACTATGCATGATATTGTAGGATTGTATTCAAAGCAGAGAAGTTATTTCAGGGCTTGACACAAACTTTATTACCAAGGAGCACATGAAGAGATTTTAGTGACACAATAAAAATGAAATGTGTTTTTTTGGCCGTATTAATGCATATTACATACATTTTGACGAGGGTGTTGATTTATTGTTTTTTCTTTTAAATTTCAACCTCAGTTCATATAATGACTAATTGTTGTGTATATCACAGCCAGACAGATAAAACTGTTGTACATACATTGTACCATTAAAACTATATTTCCTATCCCACAGTAATTACAGTTATCAGTCTTAATTCTGTGGTCCTGGATGAATTTTTCTAATTTTCACTATAAAGGGCAATTTACCTGTATTTTGTCCCATAGGCCAAATGCATGCTACTTCCCTTGTGTCCTGTGGGGGGCTCTGCCTCACTATAAAACTACATGCAAACCCTCATGCAACTGATAAAAGATCATTTAGAACAAAGAACGTTCCATGTGAAAACTGCCATGAAAATACTATAAATTAAATGTATGGAAAATTACCATTTGTTGTGTTTTTTCATCGAAAAAGAGTGGCATTATGTAAACAAACTGATATTTGAATTTGAAAATTAATGAATATTTGGTCGTTATTATCAGGACTGATGCTGGTTGAAAAATGTAACCCACTGAAAGTTTAAGAAGATATTAATGTATTGTATTTTAATGACAGTTTTTGACACAGAATCCAAAGTGTGATGTATACATTAAAAACATTTTTTTATTGTATCAGCTGCATTAGAGTTGAAGTAGGGGTCGACTGATTTGGCTTTTTCAGGGCCAGAAGTGATTATTCGAAATCAAGGAGACTGAAAACTGATATTTGGGATCCATATTCATTTACAGTAAAAATTTCCAACAGCCAGTGATGACCAATTTATGTAAGTACTGTTCTTCAGTACATTTTCAGGGACTTAACTTGAATTTGAAAATCATTTAATTACTAGCTACTTTTCAGATTCAGATCATTCAGTGTTTATAGGCTGTTAACTGTGACGTGTTATCAATCGGATGGTGTTGTGTACGGGACGTTCTGTAAGAGGATTAAATCAGATGTTATTGTACTGTAAACATCTTCAAGAAACTTTAGGAAAACCAAAAAGTTTAATGTTTCTTAATGTGTTTCCTGTCTGTAAATAGACTCACATTTTAAACAGCCTGACTGAACTGAACCGACTGTTTCAAGCAGTTTGAACTTTAACTTTATCCAACATGTTGTCTGTCACTGCACTGATTGTTTAACACTTTTAAGCAGTTGATCTCGATCACCTTCACATGATATATTAGTTATTATTGACAGAATACTTCTTCTTTCTCTCTTTCTCCAGTAATTTATTCACACCATCATTTCCTGACTTTTACTGCCAGACTTGAGCAGAGGATCAGCATCCAGACTTCAGGTCAAGGTAGGACTGTTTTATTTTGGGAAGGGCTGCTCATTCACGCTACTGATTCAACCAGTAATAATGACATGTTATTTATATAGCACTTTTTCATGATACTTAAAGACACTTACTCAAAGAATAACTTGAAAAAATACATTGAAAAAAGGAAACCGACACATGAAAAACAAAGAAAAACAACAGGACCAGAGATTAAAAGCGATTCTGAAGATTCTGATAAGTTCAACAGACCTGCTGTCGACTTTAGATGTTCACAGATTTCATCATCAAATAATGATATAATGTTAATTCTCACAGTAAGGTATTAAAGGTACAGTGATTAAGAAGCAGTGCAGCTACCCGGACTACCTGGGGAGTGTGGATGTGTACACTGCTTGAACCGGAGCCTTGGACCAAGGTTTTCAGGCACAAGGTTAGCTGGTTAGCATGCTACTTCAGTCGATATCTCTGCAACACAACAGATAGACATCTTTGAAATAATGTTAAAACTGTTTTGTCTTCACATTCTGTTTTTTGTTTTTTGTGTATGTTTTGAACTAAAATTCTTACAGATCACACATGTAAAAAGAAAAATCGACATTAAATGGGAAAATCAGAGTCGATTGATTCTTACCAAGAACTTCTCTAACCTGCACATTCTCAAATTAAAATGAAGTATCTTCATCAAGACAAGTGGATGATATAATTAACTTTATTATAGCCAGGCTGTCAGATTGAACTTTACTCCAGTGTCCAGTTAACACGGTTTGTCTCTGTGGCTGTAAATCTCCACCTATCTGTGATGAGGGCAGCTGATGGGTGATGGATAATTGCTAGTTTCTACAGGCCAGGTTAAAAGATCCAATTTGAAAGAACTCCAACTCGTCAATTCTGATGCTTTGGGATGGCAGCCGACCAGACCTACAATCCCAAAGTCTCGTATTTGATGAGTTAGGAATGAGACTCAAAGAGATGATCTACTTTCTTAAAGATTAGATCTTTAACAGACTGACTAATGCACACATCAAGGAAGATTATAGCAGGACTCATTGAGGTGATGATGTCATGGTTAGCAATGTAAGACATACCCACCTTGAGTTAAACCGTCTCTGCACAGTACTTACCTGGTTAAACTTCTGTTAATCTCTGTATTTTATTGGGAAACCAAAACGCCCCTAAACAACAGACCAAACAGACATCAGAGGCTCTTTCAGATATCTGAGACCTTTCTGAATCCACACTCAGTAACGACCGAAGTGCTGCCCTGAATGTAACATCAACGTTAAAGTGTGGTTCAAATGCCGTCACATATTTTCGCTTCATCCATTTTATTTTCGTCGAGGATGATTTCGGGTCGCGACTTGTGCGAACCTGCGATGGTCAAATATCCCAGCTATCCGGCCCGAATAGCACGGATTGGTCGGATGCCTTCATGTTTTGTTCTGTCCCTCCCTCCTCCGCACGTGCACAC